>JAYESA010000012.1:185593242-186019148 GCA_036927795.1 Iris macrosiphon
ACGGTGATGTCTTTAGGCCACCTGTCAACTCCGGTCTGCTCTGTGTTTATGTGGGAACAGGAGTTCAATTCTTTGGGATGGCTCTTGTTACTATGATCTTCGCACTACTTGGTTTCCTTTCGCCTTCAAACCGTGGGGGGCTTATGACGGCCATGGTCCTATTGTGGGTGTTCATGGGGCTGTTTGCTGGCTACTCGTCAGCCCGTCTCTATAAAATGTTCAAAGGCACCGAGTGGAAGAAGGTCACGATGAAGACTGCGTTCATGTTCCCAGCTATAGCCTTCTTAATTTTCTTTGTACTGAATGCTCTGATCTGGGGTGAGAAGTCGTCCGGTGCAGTCCCTTTCGGAACAATGTTTGCTTTGGTATTTCTTTGGTTTGGCATATCGTTACCTCTCGTCTTTGCTGGTAGCTACCTTGGTTTCAAAAAGCCAGCTATTGAGGACCCCGTGAAGACCAACAAGATCCCCAGGCAGATACCTGAGCAGGCATGGTACATGCAGCCTACATTCTCCATCCTAATCGGAGGAATACTCCCATTTGGAGCAGTGTTCATTGAGCTCTTTTTCATCTTGACATCCATATGGTTGAATCAGTTCTACTACATCTTCGGCTTCCTCTTCATCGTCTTTGTCATTCTCCTGGTAACATGTGCGGAGATAACGATCGTCCTTTGCTACTTCCAGTTGTGCAGCGAGGACTACAACTGGTGGTGGAGGGCTTATCTGACTGCAGGCTCATCCGCACTATACCTCTTCTTGTACGCAACATTCTATTTCTTCACAAAGCTGGAGATAACCAAGCCTGTGTCCGCGATCCTTTACTTCGGTTATACGTTGATTGGGTCCTTTTCTTTCTTCGTTCTGACAGGGACAATTGGGTTCTATTCCTGTCTCTGGTTCGTAAGGAAGATATATTCTTCTGTTAAGATAGATTGATAAGTTGGCAGATTTCTTCAGTTTCTGTTCCCCTATGAGCATTTGCATATGAAAGAGTTGGCAGAATATGGTGTCGAAAGGAAATTCCAAAAAGAAACTTGGAACTGAAAAAGAAACAAATCTTGGTGCATTCAGGATATTACTAATGAACACAGCGTCGAGGAGGTACTGCTATTTCAGTTGTAGTAGGTTAGAGAGCTAGCTGAACTTGGTCTGCACCTTCGTTTCTGTCGATTTATGAGTCTTTCTGTTTATGTTGTAACCTTTTGTTTACTGTAGACAAACTCGACAAGCAGTCATATTTTTAAACAAGAAATTTTTATATTTCTCTGCTTGATCCTGCGTATATCTTGATCTTTCTTCCTGCCACCTCTGGTTACACAGGCTATATATATATATATATATATATATATATATATATATATATATTGACAAGTGTTTTATTATAAGAAAGCTAAGCAGGTGCATTGCTAATGGGAACCCTTGTGATTCATACCTTTTTTTTCCAACCAACAATTAGATTTTATTTATTTACTTTTGTAAAGATTAATGCAATTGCTATGTCAATTTGTTCGATGTCGGCATATGCCAGTAAGTGGACTTGTATGAGATCATAAACATCATTAATGCATAAATGTTGAAGTTAAAGTTAGGGATGCAGTTTATTACTTCTCTACAGACTAATATTCTACTGTGCTTCAGAACCTGTTGCAAACAAATTGTTGATACATGGTGTGAATATCAATTGGTTGACAGAACAAAAAGCAGCGCCCTTGAATGTAATATGTATGTAGGCATGGTCATTGGAGAGAAGTGCCGAGTGCCTAGATGTCATTCTTCTTGTCGAGATATTTGTGATCCCAATCTACTATGATTGGTTCCGTCACGAGAAGAGAATAATAATGTAAAGATGAGTGACAATGAGAAAAATGTCTGAGCTGTTAGAACGGACTACAGATATGCCTAAACAAAATTGAGAACATGGCCGATCGCCAGGACCCACTTCCCCTTTGCCGATGAATACTATGTCTGAGTTTCTCGATCTACGCCACCGCCCAGGTCGACCTAGCTCCCTGCCTCCTTCCTTAGAGTAGTAGAGGCTAGCTAGGAAGTCTGAAGGACTCAGGAAGAACCCTAGCGAGTAATTGAAGGTACATTGCAAGGAGGTGGTCGAAGTTGACGTCTTAATTCTGTCTCATTGAAAGTGAGGGAGAGGATAGCTATTGATTGGTTCGAGTGGTGGCTGACATTGCTCTACTACCATATTGTAGTGGAAAGTGGAAAAGGAAACATAAAAATACAATGTTCATCTCTAAATCCCAAAGTTACATGAAAATTGAAATACAATGAATCTAGTTCATTTCGAGATTGCAAATGAAGTTTTAACTATTTCCACAACTAGAGATTCGCAGTTAGCTCTCCCACTTTCTTCAGAACATCTAGGTCTAGCTCCCAACTACGCAGAAAGGGATGGAAGGGGAATCAATTCCTTGTATCATTTTCTTTGGAAAATTGAAATTTTCATCGATTTTTTTTTCCGGTGTTTGAAAATGTCAAAAAATGGAAGAAAAAGTGAATACTTATATGTAGAAAAGTAAATTCTTGGTGGGTAGAGGGAACAACTTTTTTTCATATTTTTCTTTCTATTGAAAATTATTTTACTTTCATCCACATCCAAACATAGAAAATAAAAAAATGACTTTTTTTTTCCAATGTCATGATTTCGCAAACCAAACGAGACCTTAGTTCTTAAGATTTGTTAATTGTTCTTATATTACTTTTCCTGTTAATCTTTAATTAGTATTCTTCTTAATCATTCTGCTGATTCTTCCATGTAAAACTAGCTACTTACCTTCAGATTAGTTGACTTTATGCATTTGTCCAAATTACAGGGTTTTTTTTTCTATTGGGTCTAAGTGTAAATGGATTCCTACTTTACTGAAGAAGAAGCTCATTGGTGGATAATTCAACCAAGCCCAAGAAGTGCTTCTCTTGCTTTAGCTCACTAGCGTTCACCGTCCCTTCATCATCTCACTTTGTTCTCTTTTTTACTGCTAAAACCTCACTTCCATAATTCGGTATTACCTCACTTCGCTTGTCTTGCTCATGGCACTTCTTTCTTCGTCACTCGTCCTTCCTCACAACATAAGGTGGAGTTCCCCCCCCCTTTCGATTAGCTCTATCGCAACAAAAAATAGAAATCGAGAATGAGCGCTTATATGCTGCATTTTGACTACGTTCGGCAATCTCAGTAGAACAAGCAAGGACTGGTGGCTGGCAGCTTGGAGTTCCTGCTGGATCTGCTTAATGCTTCTTCTGGGATTGATCTTCTTGTAGAAATATCAACCTCGGTTATATATATATATATATATATATATATATATATATATATATATATATATATACACACACGCATCCTTTCTCAATATTATTAAAAAATAAAAAAATTTGAGTTACACCTCACTTTATTTACCATAAATAAAGGTGCACTACAATGCTTTACCATAAATTTGAGTTGCATTCTACTTTATTATCAGCCTCCCCCCCCCCCCCCCCCCCTTCCCTTTAGCTTGGGAAGAGAAATGAGTATTTCGGTCAAAAATTAACGGTCAGTAGAATGCAACTCAAATTTTCTCTTAAAAAATTAAATTAGATTACAGTATTTTAATTATGATTCGTTATATTTTTTTTTTTTGAACTTTGGATGTGTCTAATTAGATAATAACATATAGATAATTTAAAATATAATTTAAAATTTGAATATATATAATATATGTTCTTGTGGTTTAAATTTTTAACTCTGATCCTAAACTACGTGATAAAAAAACATATGCGGTAGTTAAAAAAATATTTTAAATTTTTATATATTAATAAATGATTGATGATATACATAAGACTTAGACGACTCATTTTTGAGTCGTTTCTAAGCTGCATTACATATGCTAGTAATGTGCACGTGCATTACAACGAGCGTAAAAAAATATTGTAAAAAATTAAACATAAATTTATTAAAAAAAATGTTATCACCAAAATTAAACTCAAACAATCAAGAAAAATACCTCACATCTAAACTACTTGAGTTAGAATTATTTAGTTATAAATATATCATATTTGATAGTTAAATGCTTGATTAATTTTTTTAAAATAATTAGTGAAATATTCAAGTAGTTATTTAATTATGTTCTTATTAAAAAATTTAATTCATTTAAATGATGATATACATACCAACTTAGACGACTCATTTTTTACTTGTCCGCATTATAATAGTGTATATATATATATATATATATATATATATATATATATATATTAAAAAGTAAAAGCAGCAGCAGCACCCCAAATCTTGTAAGTGTGCACATTAATTTGAGAGCATTAACAATAACCTCTTGCCAAAGTCAACATGTAGTTCATTACAACCAAAGTATATCGTGGACAACGTGATAACATGAGCCTAGGGAACGGTTCTT
Source organism: Iris macrosiphon (assembly GCA_036927795.1). Classification (NCBI taxonomy): domain Eukaryota; kingdom Viridiplantae; phylum Streptophyta; class Magnoliopsida; order Asparagales; family Iridaceae; genus Iris; species Iris macrosiphon. Next base: position 185,597,648 of record JAYESA010000012.1, read on the forward strand.
TCATATATTAATCATGAAGAAGTTACAAAGGCTTAAATTATAATTAAAAAAAATACATAAACTTGTTATGGGGCTATTTCCTATCGAAGTCCCGTACAAAAAATACATAAAGTTATTATGAGGCTTGAATACTCGACCCCAATCTCTTTATGCAACAAACTTGCCTGATTCCTCGTACAAGCAAGCAACAAATCAAATACATCCCCAAACTGTGTAAGTAGGCAAGCTGCAATATCAGCTAAACGTGCTCTCTTGCTATAGCAAAAATTTAAAAGGACAAAAAAAAAAGGAGGGAAAACAAACAAACACAGATACATGAAACAATTGAGATATACTAATTGCTACTCATTGCTTACTGGCTTGAATACTCCCCAATCTCTGACGATGATGTACACTAGAAGATGAATCTGATACTGAACTATTTGTTCCATTCATGAAGCTTTTTGAATCAAGATCAGGCTTACGTGGTTCTGGAGCAGGAGCAGCAGCAGCAGCTGCTGCTTGCGTGCCCTCATCTGCTAATTTTTTAAGAAGAGTCATTACTGTAGGAACTAATTTTGTGGACAAGGAGAGGATCCCAGGAAGCTGCAAACGTAAGAATGAAACGTGAAATCAGATTTCATAATCATTATTCTCGTCGCCACATCTGCGGCCATCTAAGCCTTGTCCCATCAAAATGGGGTCAGCTATGAAACATGAGAAAGCAGCACAAAGGAATTGACAGTATTTTGGCCTAATGTCATAGCTATCCTAGTGAAGGTTAGCTATGAGCTAGAGAGCCTTGCCTTCTTGGCCAGGTTAAAGTTCATGCAACCAGAAGGATTATATAGGAAATCATATTAGATTTTATCGATATGCTACTCACAGCGCCATTAGCAAATTCGCCTGAGATGTCCAGCTGGACCCATAGGGCCTTCGCCAAGAGGTAGCCAACAAAGATGACAGCAAGGTAAAATGGATTCCTGCCGATTAAAAACATCAAGATTTCACAAGTCAAAAAATGATGCAACCCCCGGCACTTAGTATGTACAAATGATGCATCCAAGTAGATTACCTAAGAAGTGTAATGAATTCATTAAAGCCCAAGACAAGAATGGCAGCGATTGCCCATGGAGGGGGTAGCCAGTTGTTGTTACGCTTGTGTGCTTCCTGAAATAAAATGACTTTGTTGCATAAGATTAACCTATAGAACAAGCTGTGTTGCAAAAACTTGCTTCTTGTAAAGACAAACAATGGATAACGCATGAGGATGTACGAATAAAGATTTACAACAAAACAGTTCTACTTCTACATTCTTTAAGTAACCTATAAAACAAAAACACATTGTTGCACAAACTTGCAACTCATAAAGAGAAGCAAGCAATGCCCAACAAAGCAAAAATATGGTACAATAAGTCGACACCAGTGTTGAAGGGGACTACTACGGCAAGCTCCTCGAGGTTTTAACCAATACATAGGCAGGGCCCTCTAAGGCGAAATTAACAAGGTTCAAAGTATCGGTATCAGAATCAGTATTGGACCATTCCTATGAGTATTGGTATCGATGTCATCGGCAGTTTCGGATCGGAGTATCGGATTTTTTTTGTATCGGAAAGCAAATAACTATTAGTAAATTATTAATATTTTAGAAAATATATTCTATACATATAGGCATAATTTTAACTATTTCCAGTGTTGTTTCTTAATAGTTTTGAAATTGAATGAAATAGTAGTCACCCTTGCCGATTAATTTACATACGATAGATAAAATTTTCTCTTTTACATGTTTTTACAACCTTACTATACTTTTACACTTTGCTAATTGGTCTTTTTCGTTCAATTTTCTCTGTTGAATTGACCGAAAAGAGACCTCCAATGTCGGTATCGGTCATTATCGGGTATCGGTCGGTCTCGAATCGGGACATGTCAAATCGTATCTGTATCGGCGGTATCAGATCGGTATCGGCCGACATTGCAAACTATGGCGAAAAGAAATATCAAGGTTAACCAATTTCCCCTTAAAAAGCTGTCAAATGTAGACTATGAAATGGTTCTTCAAAGCTTCTTACATACCCGAATCAGCTGCCTATTTGTGTGGAATCTCTAGGGATGAAGACCAATTTGCTCAGGATATTTTCAAGAACGTATCCCCTTTCAGAAATAAAAATAAATTTCTCGGATATAACAACGATACTTCGGAGACATGAGGTGTACCGTGAAAATAGTAACTTCCATGCACGCGCGCACACACATATATATAGTGTGCCGTTATTGACACTCCTAAAATGTCATTTTGCACTATTTAATTTTCTATCATTCAAATTCAAAATATGCTCTTGCATTAACAATGATTGGCACTCCTAAAATGTTATCATGCCCTCCTCCATGCATGCACAAATTAATGTCAGATTTAATGCATGAGTAGATTTGAAATTTGAATGATAGAAAATTAAAGAGAAGTACATGATGACATTTTAGGAGTGTCAATAACATCACCACATATGACTTTGTGCTATCAAGTCCATGTGTCATTTTACTACTGGTTTTAATAATAGTTGCATTATCGGCCGTTACCGATACGGTTTGGTATGTCCCGATCCGATACCGACATTCGGTCTCTCTTTTTCGGTCAATTAGATAAAGAAAATTGAACAAAAAAAATCAATCAACAAGGGTGTAAAAGCATGTAAAACAAGAAAACTTATCTATCGCAGGTAAACCAATCGGAAAAGATGATTATTATTTCATTTAATTCAAAATTAATAAGAAACAACACAAGAAATACTTAAAATTATGCCTAAATGTATAAAATATTTATTCTAAAATTTTAATAATTTAGTAATAATTACTTCTTTTCCGATGTCAAAAAATCCGATACTCCGATCCGAAATTGCGATATCGATACTCATAGGATGGGTCAGAAACCAATTTCGATAGTGCGAACCTTCATCTCAACAAGTTAAAAACATGTTGATGCTTATGCACAAAGTCGACAACCTTTTAGCACCTTACAGAATCGGAGAACTAGGCGTGCACTATTCCCAACTCCTTAAACATCAGAGTTAAACAAAATCTTGTGCAATTAACTTTAAAATGTTGGGGCAAAGAATATCCATACTTGTCCCTACATGATTTCGGCTTAGGCTTTCAGGGGCTCGCTTGACGTATCGCTCAACCGAGACGAATCATCGCTAAGATGGGTGGCTACGGTGAACTTGTCTTTGCTTAGCCAGCACACATAAAAATATGGATATTTCATGTTAGTCGCTAGGTGAATCACCCATGCATGCTAATAAAAATACAACGCACCTAGCTAAGGAAATAATCCCAACTTGTATTGCTTGTGTTAGAACATGAAAATAAAATATTACTTATATTCAGACCCTCGCATGCTACCCTAGATCTTGTCGCTCGGAAGTCCCTTACGGTTCCACCTCTCGGTTTACCTTCGGGCCCGAGCCAACGTGTCTGCTTAAGTTCCTTAGAAACGCATGCTTGCCTGCTTACAAATGTCTAACGTTATTGTATTGTGCATGCATTCGAGTCAACCAGGAGACTATCAAATAGGAGACTATCAAATAGCTCTTCTGTGCAATTGAACCTGCAAGTATCCGGGACAGGTCACCAAGGCAATCCCCGAACCAGGGGCACGCATCAAGGCAAATTGAATCACCGAATCAAAAATCCTGTCAAGTTACAGCTGAATGATAATCACATCAAGTTTACCTCTGAATGAGAATTAATGTCACTGAATCCAAGAATCCCAGTTCGTGGAGCAAATGTTCGGTTCAGAACAAGAATCATGGATTATCATATCAGGTTATGGATTGGAATGACCCAGACTGCGTGTCGCAGACAACTTGAAAACAAGGTCATTGGGTTCCACGGACGATTTCCGGGGCACCGGGGCCGATCCGATCCGGATGGAACTTCACGTTAGTCTCCTGCATTTGGACATGATGGTCTGCAGCCACTACTGAATCTTTGTTGCTTTCAATCCTTATTCAAGACTATAACTCGTCTTTTATGGCTATGCCAGCGACAATTGTTCATATAGATAAGTCATCATCGCTTAGCGGCTATCCGCGTGCGAGTTATTGCATCGCATCAAAGAACAACTGAACAACTGAACACCTGAACGATTTTGATATAACAACACTCGTGTTTGCATATGCTATTGCCTTGGTTTTCATATTGCTACTCGTACTTGAATTAACAATGTTTGCCTTGAACAGGGAAGGTCAAATGGTAAGTTGGTAAGTCTCGCCGTGTTTTCTCTCATGTCGCACGGCGCACTGCCACACGAGTTAGGCTATTCAATCTTTGCATGAAACTGATCCTAAGGCAACTAGAAAGACAACTAGAAAGACAACATAATAGTTGGTGCACGGAACCTATATTACGTGTTTGGATTTGTTGAGCGGGCGAGTAGCCTCCCCACCAGTGCATTCAATGTATTGATAATCCACCAGATCGTTTACAGGGTGCGGGAGAACCTCGTTCGGTGCGAATGCCTCCTTCGTGCGTGCTAAGGCCAGGAGTTCACTCTGAAGCCTTGGAGCGTTGCGTCCGGAACAGAAGCACATATACAAGACATAATATTGGAACATCGTCCGAACATCACCTGTACAATCATTCCACACTTGTAACCACTTGGCACACTTTTATTGTTTCAGAGAGAGATCTAAGAGAATTATAATCTCGGCCAAGCGCCGCCTATAACACTTGTTTATATTAATAAAGAGTTTTACTTCAACTTGTGTTATTCAATGCTACCGCTATTGTCGACTCAGTGAACTTGTTACCGATCGCCTATGCGTTCATGACTCCGCTGCACTCGGACAATCTGTGCGACTCTATGGCTTAGAACTCTTACCGCCAGCCAATAAACCACGGCCTTGTACGGACGTGGCTCACGCTCGTGCGGCATCACGTCCGAATGGGTCAAAGCGATCGTTTCGCAGGAGTGCTGGAGCGGTGATTCTCGCCTAGCAGGAACGGCCGATTTTCCTGCGGGAGATCGGGGCGTGACAGACTGGTATCAGAGCCTGGCTTATACGCCTTTGGACTTCGTTCCGAATATCTCTGTTTCGAAAGCTCGTTCTCGTGGGTTATGCGCACGCTCTCTCTCAATGTCCCAAACGGAATGTTCCAACAATTAGTCTAAATACTTTCAAAAGGCGCATTAGAATAATGTGATTGCTTGTATGAAATTGTGATGCTAGGGCCTTTGTGCCGACCTGTGCAAACCCTTGAAATTTTTCGCAAGTAGCTTGTCCGATTTCACTCTCTAAGTTTGGTTGAATGCATATGTTTGAGGGACGCCTTGAACTTGTGCACGATCCAAGACTTAAGAAGATGTGAAACTCGAGTGCTAAGACTTCGCTATCGCTAAGTTGGTTGGCGTGCTCATGCTAGAGGTGCACTTCGAATATGCGCACGATCCAGACTAGCGATATGCCGATATAGATGCTAGTGCAAGTGAATATCCAAATGAACAAGTACAACGACTTGTATAGGTTTGCCTCAGCCTTATATCGTTAAATCAAAATTGATTAAAACGTACTGCCTGTCCTCAGGAAGTCTCGAGGACGCGACTTTTTCTGAGTGGTGGATGATGTAATACCCCGTTCCGCTCAAGCGGACCTGCCGATTCAAACGACAAAAGTGCAATGTCCCGACCCGCTTTGCTCAGGCGAGAATACTCGTTTGAGACAAAGGATATCCAGACTTGTCCCTACAGGATTTCGACTTAGGCTTTCAGGGGCTCGCTTGACGTATCGCTCAACCGAGGCGAATCATCGCTAAGGTGGGTGGCTACAGTGAACTTGTCTTTGCTTAGCCAGCACACATAAAAATATGAATATTTTATGCTAGTCGCTAGGTGAATCACCCCTGCATGCTAATAAGAATACAACGCACCTAGCTAAGGAAATAATCCCAACTTGTATTGCTTGTGTTAGAACATGAAAATGAAATATTGCTTATATTCAGACCCTCGCATGCTACCCTAGATCTTGTCGCTCGGAAGTCCCTTACGGTTCCACCTCTCGGTTTACCTTCGGGCTCGAACCAACGTGTCTGCTTAAGTTCCTTAGAAACGCATGCTTGCCTACTTACAAATGTCTAACGTTATTGAATTGTGCATGCATTCGAGTCAACCAGGAGACTATCAAATAGCTCTTCTGTGCAATTGAACCTGCAAGTATCCGGGACTGTCAGGTCACCAAGGCAATCCCCGAACCAGGGGCACGCATCAAGGCAAATTGAATCACCGAATCAAAAATCCTGTCAAGTTACAGCTGAATGATAATCACATCAAGTTTACCTCTGAACGAGAATCAACGTCACTGAATCCAAGAATCCCAGCTCGTGGAGCAAATGCTTGGTTCAGAACAAGAATCATGGATTATCATATCAGGTTATGGATTGGAATGTCCCAGACTGCGTGTCGCGGACAACTTGGAAACAAGGTCATTGGGTTCCACGGACGGTTTCCGGGGCACCGGGGCCGATCCGATCCGGATGGAACTTCACGTTAGTCTCCTGCATCTGGACATGATGGTCCACAACCACTATTGAATTTTTGTTGCTTTTCATCCTTGTTCAAGACTATAACTCGTCCTTTATGGCTATGCCAGCGACAACTGTTCATATAGATAAGTCATCCTCACTTAGCGGCTATCCGCGTGTGAGTCATTGCATCGCATCAAAGAACAACTGAACACCTGAACGATCTTGATATAACAACACTCGTGTTTGCATATGCTATTGCCTTGGTTTTCATATTGCTACCCGTACTTGAATTAACAATGTTTGCCTTGGACAGGGAAGGTCAAATAGTAAGTTGGTAAGTCTTGCCGTGTTTTCTCTCATGTCGCACGGCGCACTGCCACACGAGTTAGGCTATTCAATCTTTGCATAAAACTGATCCTAAGGCAACTAGAAAGACAACATAATAGTTTGTGCACGGAACCTATATTACGTGTTTGGATTTGTTGAGCGGGCGAGTAGCCTCCCCACCAGTGCATTCAATGTACTGATAATCCACCAGATCGTTTGCAGGGTGCGGGAGAACCTCGTTCGGTGCGGATGCCTCCTTCGTGCGTGCGTTGCGTCCGGAACAGAAGACATATACAAGACATATACAAGACATAATGTTGGAACATCGTCCGAACATCGCCTGTACAATCATTCCACAATTGTAGCCACTTGGCACGCTTTTATTGTTTCAGAGAGAGAGATCTGAGCGAATTATAATCTCGACCAAGCGCCGCTTGTAACACTTGTTTATATCAATAAAGAGTTTTATTTCAACTTGTGTTATTCAATGCTTCCGCTATTGTCGACTCAGTAAACTTGTTACCGATCGCCTATGCGTTCATGACTCCGCTGCACTCGGACAATCTGTGCGACTCTGTGGCTTAGAACTCTTACCGCCAACCAATGAACCACGGCCTTGCACGGGCGTGGCTCACGCTCGTGCGGCATCACGCCCGGATGGGTCAAAGCGATCATTCCGCGGGAGCGCTGGCGCGGTGATTCTCGCCTAGCGGGAACGACCGATTTGCCTGCGGAAGATCGGGATGTGACAGCAGCTTCTCTGGATAAGGAGTCAAGAATCGGAGTGGGCTGCAGTGAGGAATAGGGATGGCTGGCTGGGGCAGGCAAAGGGGCGTGGTGGTAGCCTCTCCGAAAGAATGGGAGGGTTTTCTTTTAGAGTTCTCGGAGAGAGATGGAGAGGAAAATATTTTGGAACGGGTTTAAGAAAATTGGAACTGAGATTTAATGAGTGGTAATAAATTAAAGGACAAGATAAGGAATGAGTGTATTCGTGAAAAGTTAGAGATTGCACCAATCGAGAACAAAATGAAAGAAAATCGACAAGGTCATTGGGTTCCACGGACGGTTTCCGGGGCACCGGGGCCGATCCGATCCGGATGGAACTTCACGTTAGTCTCCTGCATCTGGACATGATGGTCCACAACCACTATTGAATTTTTGTTGCTTTCCATCCTTGTTCAAGACTATAACTCGTCCTTTATGGCTATGCCAGCGACAACTGTTCATATAGATAAGTCATCCTCACTTAGCGGCTATCCGCGTGTGAGTCATTGCATCGCATCAAAGAACAACTGAACACCTGAACGATCTTGATATAACAACACTCGTGTTTGCATATGCTATTGCCTTGGTTTTCATATTGCTACCCGTACTTGAATTAACAATGTTTGCCTTGGACAGGGAAGGTCAAATAGTAAGTTGGTAAGTCTTGCCGTGTTTTCTCTCATGTCGCACGGCGCACTGCCACACGAGTTAGGCTATTCAATCTTTGCATAAAACTGATCCTAAGGCAACTAGAAAGACAACATAATAGTTTGTGCACGGAACCTATATTACGTGTTTGGATTTGTTGAGCGGGCGAGTAGCCTCCCCACCAGTGCATTCAATGTACTGATAATCCACCAGATCGTTTGCAGGGTGCGGGAGAACCTCGTTCGGTGCGGATGCCTCCTTCGTGCGTGCGTTGCGTCCGGAACAGAAGACATATACAAGACATATACAAGACATAATGTTGGAACATCGCCCGAACATCGCCTGTACAATCATTCCACAATTGTAGCCACTTGGCACGCTTTTATTGTTTCAGAGAGAGAGATCTGAGCGAATTATAATCTCGACCAAGCGCCGCTTGTAACACTTGTTTATATCAATAAAGAGTTTTATTTCAACTTGTGTTATTCAATGCTTCCGCTATTGTCGACTCAGTAAACTTGTTACCGATCGCCTATGCGTTCATGACTCCGCTGCACTCGGACAATCTGTGCGACTCTGTGGCTTAGAACTCTTACCGCCAACCAATGAACCACGGCCTTGCACGGGCGTGGCTCACGCTCGTGCGGCATCACGCCCGGATGGGTCAAAGCGATCATTCCGCGGGAGCGCTGGCGCGGTGATTCTCGCCTAGCGGGAACGACCGATTTGCCTGCGGAAGATCGGGATGTGACAGCAGCTTCTCTGGATAAGGAGTCAAGAATCGGAGTGGGCTGCAGTGAGGAATAGGGATGGCTGGCTGGGGCAGGCAAAGGGGCGTGGTGGTAGCCTCTCCGAAAGAATGGGAGGGTTTTCTTTTAGAGTTCTCGGAGAGAGATGGAGAGGAAAATATTTTGGAACGGGTTTAAGAAAATTGGAACTGAGATTTAATGAGTGGTAATAAATTAAAGGACAAGATAAGGAATGAGTGTATTCGTGAAAAGTTAGAGATTGCACCAATCGAGAACAAAATGAAAGAAAATCGACGTAGGTGGTTTGGACATGTGCAACGCAGACCAATAGATGCTCCCATAAGGAGGAGCGATAATATAGTAATTAATTGAACCGTTATGACTAAAGGTAGGACCAAACTAACATTGTTTGAAATGTTAAAGAAGGATATGAATCTTGTTAGCGTTACAGAGGTCATGGCCCTTAATAGAGTTAAATGGAAGAAGATTCAAACCACCAACTTGTGGAACCGAGATTTAATATGGCAATTTCCAAAAACAATTTCTTTCAAATTTTTTGTATAAACTATTTTTAAAACCAATAGTAAAATGACACAGGGACACTATAGCACAACGTCATATGCTATGACAAAGCATATATTGTTCTCTCTCTCTCTCTCTCTCTCTCTCTCTCTCTATATATATATATATATATATATATATATATATATATATATAAGGTTCATAATTTTGGTTTTGGACCTTCCTATTTGTATTGGTTTCTATTTTGTACATAGTTTAAAGTATCGGCCGATACCGATCCGATACGGCCGATACCGATACAGTTTGGCATGTCCCGATCCGATACCGACCGATACCCGATACTGACCGATACCGACATTAGAGGTCTCTTTTCCATTCAATTCGGCAAAAAAAATTGAATTAAAAAGACCAATTAGAAAGGATGTAAAAGCATACTAAGGTTGTAAAAACATATAAAAGAGGAAAACTTATCTATCGCATATAAATCAATCGACAATGATGACTACTATTTCATTCAATATCAAAAATACTAAGAAACAATACTGAAAATACTTTAAATTATGCATAAATGTATAAAATATATTCTCTAAAATGTTAATAATTTATTAATAGTTGTTTGCTTTCCGATACCAAAAAATCCGATACTCCGATCCGAAACCTCCGATACCACCGATACCGCCGATCCCGATACTCATAGGAATGGTCCGATCCCGACACTTTGAACCTTGATTTTGTATCAGTTTTTATTGAGATACTTTATGTGTGTGTACTCGATTATCATCTCAGACTAGTACCTCATAACCAAAACAACATTTTTTTTTACTTTCATGGTAGATAACCATAAATGTTTGTTTTCCATTGTGGATAATGGAAGAAAAAAATTGGAAACTGAAGAGGAAAAGAAAATCAGCCCAAATGATTGGAACTTCATTTGGCAAAGGACCATCATTTGCTCTCTTATACTCAATGGACGAGGTACTTGTAGATACAGCCATTACAAAAGCTATTGGACATCAATGAAAGGCCTCTGGCAAAGGACCATCATTTGCTCTCTTATACTCAATGATATTAGAGTGTGCCTCTTCACGAGGGATTTAAGTGCAAAGCCCTCTAGCATGAAAGAAAGAAAGAAAGAAAGAAAGAAAGGCATCTCTGTCCATGCTCATTGTGCGAGAAGGCCGTATACATAACAGTTAATTTTTGTTTCTACTAACAGCCAGGCATACACAGCTGTGTAGTCACATAAAAATGTCACCGAATGCCTTTACGAGCCGGCCTTCAAGGAAATCGATATTTCTTAGGCCTGGTTTGGAATTCTTGATGCTTTCCAGAAAGCAGCAGCAGCAACTTTTGACAGCATTATTCTAACTTTCAAGTCTAAAATTGAACTAGCTTTTCAAAAATAAATCGATAAGCTGCTGTTACTAAACAGCATTTGGGACTGTTTGTCAAAGAAAAAACAGCTGCAGACGTGATACACAGTCCCAAACCTTACCTTAGGCAAGCAAGTTATCCTAGTTGCAACCTAAATCAAAATTTTCCAATTTAGTCACATCAAATATACCATGATTATACTCACAACCAAGCAACTGTATAGAAAGTGGTACAATTTAAATTCAACGCCTAGAGAAAATCAGTATCATCAATTGGCATGCTGTTTATAAAAGTAGAGAAAGAGAGAACCACAATCAGAATGAAAAAAAAAAAACCGGAAAAGAAACTGAAATAAAGGTTCAAACTAGTAAATGAGACAAGAACAGCTTAAAGAGTACCTGAGCAGAAATGGCCTGAGTGACAGTATACTCCGTTTCTGAATTGAATTGCCTCCACAAGGACTTGCATTGGACAGGTGTAATCAAAGTTTTCTCCGGAGGAACCTAATGAAAAAGAGAATCGAGCAGAGTCAGATAACAGATCAACCTAAGGCTCACATACTATATCAACAACAGTTGTTTCAAAGTAAACTAGAGAGCATTAAATATGCATTCATGCCACAAACAAATTATGGAACTTTGAGATTTACGTCTGATGGCATATAATTGCATTGCTTATTTTTAAAATAAATCAGGAACATGAATGCTAATATACTGTCATGTTAAACAATTATTAGCTTAAATTGCAGACTGCAATATAGATATGGCAGAATAGTCTTGCACATTGTATACTCCTTTAGTACAAAAGATTATTTGTATTAATTTTAAAAATGTAGACAACTCCAAACCATAAAGGATTTTGTAAAATGTAAAAGTGGTTGCATGAGCTTAAACTGCATATCCAAAAGTTAGGTCTACCTAAATGCCAACTGTTCGCTTAGGATTCTTATGGCATGGCCCTCTCATGCTCACAGCCATCTTTGCAGGAAATTTGGCACCATCATAGAGGGTTGATGTCAAATCGACAGTCGGTCCTATAACTTTATCAAATCCTTTATGGAGCTTTCTTATGCTCCATATTTGACCCCAATTCTGATGGGAGAACGCTTGGATGATGATCATGATGCCGATGATTAAATGTAAGAAATTAACTGGTAGAATATGACTCACATTCTTTTGGGCAAGGACAGATCAATGCAACTCTTTTATATTTCTGAAATGTTTTTATTTATTCGGCATGTTACGTACAAAATTGAACTGAAATAGAGGGTTTGTAGCTAGAAAGTTCTCTCTTGGTTGCATCAAATGTGTAAGCAATTCCCTTGAATATGGTAGCAGTGCAGGTGTTGGCTTTATATAATATTAACAAAGGACAAGTTTAGTTTACTAAGAGGAAATAAATTTTTCTAGAAGGCATTATCATTTACTCAAATATAAATTTGTAATCATCAGAACCCTATTCTTGCTGTCGGAAATCTAACATAGCACTAGTACAAACATGATCCTAAAATGAGAATTGCTGTTCAGAACAGTCAGAAAATTTCAGTGTCATGCACTACCTCCTCCCATGAGCTTGAAGCTAGGCGGTCAACCGATTGGATGCTCCTATTTTTGGCAGCACCACCACCAGCATCCACCAGAGCAAGCGAAAGGGTATTCTCAATTTTATCATTTTCCTCGTCCAAACGTATTGCAGCCATTACGGATAGCAATTTCAGTGACTGCAAAAAGTATATTTCGGAACAGATTCTGACATTAGCTGCTAAATGACAAGAAACAAAACAGTAGCTTCTGTCTCAGCAACAAAGAAATACCGCAGAACGAGCAGTTTTAGTGATTGCTCTGATGTCTTCCTTTCCTGTCCATACTCTTGGCATTGAATCAGAATCACGGCTGAACAATGTTGAAAACCTGTATATAACCACTCAGACCAGCTAAGTTACAGGAAATGCCAAGTAGAGCACAATTGAAACTTAATAAAAACACCCATTACCTGTCTTTCATACGAATCAAGACCCTTCCAGCTTCTTCTCTTGATTTGGATTCAACAACACTTCTGGCATAGTCCTCTAACTTTGCCAAAATATTCTTCAAGGTTACTTGGTCGATATCAAAAGAAGAAAGGGCAGAAGACAGTCCAGAAACAGCTGACTTAGTCTCCCTCTGAAGAAGTTTTCTTATTGCCGGCCAGGTATCATCAGAAGCTGCATCAAGAAGAGCTTCAACGGGCTCAGCAAGTGCTTTATTAAGTTGGCCCTGCAAATATAGTAGACATGGTAAACACAGCATCCATGGGTATACGTTACTAACACATAACAATAAGGCAACAAATAATTGAACCATGCCTCGTATTTGGAAGTAAGTTCCGATAGTTTTGCGGCACGAACTGATGCAACATGTGCATCAATATCGCGATGAAGCTTCTCACGAACTTTTGAGGAGTCCCATTTTGCTTGAGCAATTGCTGCATCTGTTTCACCAAATTCATTAAATGAAATCTACTAAGCAACAGTCCACCTCAGTTCTTTCTCTATCACAAAATTTTCCTCAAATGGGAACTCTAAAAGCCCCCATTTGTAGGCTCTAATAGGCTCTTATATAGTACTCATTATCATTAAATTTGAGAAGGCTAAAACTTTATTGAATACTGAAAAGCATATGCAAATTGGGCTTTGCTCTAATAGGCTAAAGCTTATTCAGTTATTTACCACTGAGCCTATTAAACGCAAGGCTAAAGCTTACTCAAATTTGACTAGAAAAATAATAATATGGGCACTTGGCAAACGAAATCAATAACATCGACTAGCCTACAAATATTGTACACATGGTTTTAGAACAAAGTTGCATATAACCATCTTTCATACAGGAATCTGAATTAAACCATTGATGAAATAATCAGGTACAAGTAGTCAATCTAGACAATACACAACTATATACAAAGCTAATATTAGATATGGCACCAATTTCAAGACAGTGAATCAGTGGCACTGGAATCAATATCATCTACCTACTGAATATATGGAGTGTTATTGCTATAAGGAACTAAGTGGACTAAGTGGAGATATTCACATAGCATGCTTGAATTCACCAACAATGATTAGTAAACTAATATTTTTTGAACTCCGCAAAACTATAAGAACATATCAAATTGAGATCTCATCCCTGAACATCAAAAACATTACTTCTGAAACTAGACTTTTGGCCTACTAGAAGCCACTTCTTTGTCCCTAACACTAATGTCAGAGCATGATGCATCAAAAAAGGGAAATATAATGCTATCATAAGGTATCAGAGGCAAAACACAGTTCAAATAGTATTAGTGGTAAATAATTATTACAATAGCGAGCTTCTTCATCAATAGAAGAAAAACCAGTCCAAAGAGTACAGAACTTTCCTAAACAAAGGATAGAAAACTATCCACCATGTGCTAGGATTGAGATTCTCAACGAGTCGTACCTTTGGAACCTTCATCAAATGATGTCATGAAAGATTTGGTGCAATCACGAGCAGCAACAGCAAAACCATCTCCTCTTCCTAGAGCATTATCTAAGGAGGCCTTAAAATCATCTAGTGCGTTGGACCTTAGATGTCCTAGCACAGACTGGAAAGCAGGATGAACAAGCTACAAAGTACAGAGAATGCAAATCATTGAGAAAACAAAATAAACATAAAATGCAAATATCTCAATTGCACAAAAATATTGTAACAAAATCATCAAGAGGACAAATAATCTGATTAAATGGAATATAAAAAAAAGTCATGCCATATAAAATAATTGGTACTTCTAAAGAATGCAACCGTCATTGTCAGCAGACTTGATCTCCGACTGCCTAGTAAAAATCAGCAGTGTAACATAATTTTTCAGACTGCAAAAAATCTACAAGCAGACCCAACTATGTTACCATATTCTCAGCTCCTGGCCAAAAAACGAACACATGATGAGTCTAAACAAGTATAAGCACATTTGATAAATCCATCAAAAGTCTAGCATGCAAGTAGCAGTTCACTCTCTCACAATTCCCTACTGAGTAGCATTAAATAACTCTTAACTCTAATTCAGTCACATATTTCATCTTCTGAAGTAGTAGTATTCATTATTTGTCTAACATATAAGTTTTTGAAAAAGAATATTCACACACATTATAACCCTATTAATTTTAGAGGATAGAGCAAAATGAAATATTGATCCCATTCTTTAAACTTTACATATATCACCAATGAATGCAAATCAACTGGAACATGACATTGCTTCGCATCAGTAAAGTCAATGTTTTTTAAATTCCATACTCTAAAGGAAATTAGCGATCGTAAAAAGAAATTTGAATTATTAAAGACAAAAATCTAATGAATAAAGATAAAACATAGAAATTTTTACATTGATATAGCAATTTACAACATTTGTTTAGAGAAGTTTTGCAAAATGACTACAGCAATAGCAATAGTCTTCATCCCAAGTTTTGGGGACCAGCTACTTGAAATCCTCTAGACAAATTTGATGGGAAACTGATACTGAAGCATATGTGAACATATTAAACTTCAAAACTTTGAGAAATAAAAAACAAATAAAATTGTTTCCCCAAATATAAAGCAACATAAGGCTATATGGTAAACTGAAGGTGGATTTGATTTTGACCGAAATCCAGAAAGTGGGAAGGCATCACCAACTTTCAGTTTCAATGTTACCAAACACATAATGAAAGTGGGGGTGGATTTGGGGGTTACACCCCAAATCAACAACACCCCCCCCCCCCCCCCCCCCCCACACACACACACACACACAAAAAAAAAAAAACAAATTCCCCATTTCCATATCCATTTTTTGAGAATGACATGGGATGGAAGTTGGGCTTTAATATTTTTGAATTATAATAATTAGTTAATTATAATATTCATAACTGCTAAATTGGTGTTATGTTAATAAATTAGTAATTATGATGCTTAATTAATTATAGTAGGTATTCAGTAATACTTATTTAAGAGTAAAATATTGACCCATTAAGATGATTAATTATAATTACAAATTAATCAATTATAAAAACGAATATCTGGTAATATTATTTTTATTCTTAATTTGGTCATTTAATATAAATAAATAAATATTCAAAATATGATAGAAATAATTAATTACCAATTTAATTATACAATTAAATAGTATCTAATATTACTATTATGTAATTAGGGTAATTAATTAGTGAATAAGATAATTAATTAATTTTAAGGTAAATAGTTTAGTTGAAGTAATTAATAATTAGTTAATAGAACGATTTTGTTAATACTGATAATTATTAGTATTTAGGAATTATGTTAACTGATACTAAAATGCAGTATCTCACTTTCCACTTTTAGACTTTCTTAGCTAACCCCAATCACGTATTGGAATTACAAGAGGACAAGAAAGTGCATGCATTCCATAAACTTTCAACCCCTTGAAAGTGCAAATCAAAACCCTCCCATACTTCCCGTTTACCAAACATGACATTACAGTGATAAGGACAGTGCTTATGTCACAAGAGCGTAAAATATGAAACAAAAAAATTAATGTTTATTGAATGACTAGATGTTGAGTTTCTTTTACATATTTAACAAAAAAAATCAAGCTTACACCCACACCCAGACACACATAGTTAGCAACTATCAAGAATTGATTATAATAGCAAAGGTTTCTTCTGGTGTGTGGGATCTATCAAAAACTTGACAAATATCATTGTTGCCATAGAATATCCATGGTCTGGAAATATCAGTGGC
Source organism: Iris macrosiphon (assembly GCA_036927795.1). NCBI lineage: Eukaryota > Viridiplantae > Streptophyta > Magnoliopsida > Asparagales > Iridaceae > Iris > Iris macrosiphon. The sequence goes on from JAYESA010000012.1 coordinate 185,614,272, forward strand.
TTCTTAAGTGTAGAAATGACATCTTTAAGTAAACCGGTAGCAACTGTGTAGAGTTTTGCAGAATGCAAGTACTGGTCTAGCACTATCATTGCAAAATATTGTTTCAATGAGATTCCATAGGAACTTTTGTTAAGCATATAATGGAAGCTACCTTACTTTTCTTGAAATAGTACAACAACAATCCACAATAAACTAACACAATAAGCCTAGAGTAGATATTCGCAAAGTAAAATTATCACCTGCAGGAGTTTTGACTCTAGCTGCTGCCGCTTGGCAGTCCTGACGGCATCATCAAAGTACGTAGCTTCCATGTCGTATCTGCAAAAGAAGGAAGAAACTAAACAGTTGGGCAAAAGGCCATATAATTCGGCAACATACAGAAATCCACGAGAAAATCTTCAGGCAACTATTCAACCATATAAAAGTCCTCCGCTAAACAGTTTGGCAACAAGGCCAAATAGTTCGGCTAGCATCCTGATCCTACGAGAATAAGAATCTTTGATATACCCTACAAACAACAAAATCTTGGTACCAAACTGTTTTTCTATGCATTTAATAACCCGGTGACAATGCACCCTACGGACAACATAACATTTTTCTATCCATACTCAAATATTTGTTGTACTAGTTGATGAGACTAGGGATGGGTAGACTCTAAAAATATAATTATGGGTCAATTTGGAAACTAAGGGTTTTAAAATTAGTAGGATAAAACAGAATAACAGAATACATGGAATGCGACTACAAGTCTACAACAAATATCAACGAGAAATGGAGTCCGTATTGATGGACAAGAGATACGTAGGGGTGATATTTCAGCGTTTAGGATCAATCATTCATTGTGATGGAGAGACTAAGTAGAATGCTGTTTATAGAATTAAAACAGGATGGTAATTGGAGATTGAAAGGAAAATTGTATAGGACAACTATAAATGTCCAGAAAGTGAGTGTAACTAAAATGAGAATGCTAAGATAGATGAGTGGCAATACATCGAAAAAATAGAATTAGAAATGAATGTATTTGTTGGGGAGTTGGAGGTGGCACCACTTGGGGATAAGATGGTAGAAAATCATCTAAGGTAGTTTGGGCACGTGTAACGTAAAGACAAATAGATGCACCTTTTAAGAAGAACAATATTATATTAATCAAACAAGCTGCTAGAACTATCATAGATGAATGGAAGGGGGGAAACTCAAATAAGCCAAGATATTTGGGATGAAAGCGTTGTTGTTGTTGTATAAAGAAAAACCAAATGTGTGTGTGTAAAGAAAAATCAAATAACTTGTATGTTTCTTATATGTGCGCCAAACCATAGAAAAGATTATCATTCATCCCTAGGCAATGTGCACCCTTACACCTACTAGCGAAAAGGGGAATGCAATATGCATGGAAATTTAAACCTACTCAACAAATATGCAATAACAGGGAAGACGTCCATTCTCTCTCCTGGGATGCGGAGTAGAGAAAGGGGTGTAGTTCATCTCCTTTGAGTCTATACGTCGTCGTTGGGATTGCTATAGGGAGTAAACTGTAATTGTCAGTTGAACAATTCACGAGACCACTGTTATATTTTCCAACAAAAATAAATTTGGCATACCCTCTATCTAATCCCTTGGTGCTCTTTTCAATGTACATACACCAATGGATAATCAATATTATCCTTAGTTTCATATTAGCAATCCTTGTTATGAATTCTGTTCTCAAATGTTTATTGGGGGAAAAAACCATATAACTACCCATCTGACAAATAAGTCAAAAAGACCACATAGGTTTCCTCATTATTCTATGTGGATCATAAAGAGCATAAAGCACCTTGAACAACAAGTTCTATACATCCTTGAGAATGACCTATACCGAGATCTAAGCTAAGACAACAGGATCATGCACATAATTATCTAACAAGAGAAAATTGCTTACCCGGATAAGCACTTATCCAGCAATGAGCTAAGTTTTTTTCCAAAATTGCGTACTGCGCCTACTTGTGCAGCTTCCTCAAGTTGGAGCCAATCCTGCAAATGCTCAAAATCATTATACATCAGACTGTAGCATATTAATATAAAGGCATGAATTCTTAAAAAAAGGTCAACCACCTCATCACCAGCAAAATCAGCAAACTTTTCGTTAGCAATTTCTTCACAGCGTACAGTGGCAACCATAACCTGAAAAATGGGAGCCATATCAGAGTATATCAAGACAAAAGAACAACTTTCACTATATATATATATATATATATATATATATATATATATATATATATCACCTTGTGTGCAGGTAAATCAAGATCCTTGTTCTCCTTAATGATTTTCCAGATTTGTTGTGCACTAAAAGAAAACCCCGAAGCAGGAACAACCCCCCGCCTGTCTCCAGCAAGCCCACCAGGAGCAATAGAATGAAAAAATCTTTGCCTCAAACTTGCAACCTACATTCAAGATGACAGCAAAATACATGATACCAAGTATCTAGTCATCCAAGTGCACATAAAAAGCTCATATGCAGCATTTCATGTTTAAAACATCATTAATCTTTCAGGATTTGTCATGATTGCTAACAAATACGTAGACACACACCCAGATAAGAAATTAAGCAAAGCAGATTTACTTGGACAGTTTAGCAGGTTAAATCTGGAACACTTGTACAACAGTGTTCTCAATAGCCTGAAACATCATATCATATCGACAACTGATCACAAGCAGGTGATTCAAAAAAAAATAGTCATGTTTGAATATCACAGTGAAATATAGGTCTAAACACATTTGTAGATTTCAGCTAAAACCCAGAGGTATCCAGTCATGTTGTATGACTTGTATCCAGAGTCTAAATCAGCTCTGGTATATACCTTTGAACAATCACCTTTCAGAGAGTTATAGGCAACAGTAAAAGCATTCAGTGCCCAGGAGAACTAAAATAAAGAGACGGAAAGATGCACCCATAAAGATGAAGGGAAGAAGCCATGTCTTTATGGTCAAAACACCACCAATGTAATGACCCATTACGCTCGAGCGGATAGCCGATTCAAACGACGCTAGTGCAACGACCCGACCCGTTTTGCTCAGCGAGAAGAGTTGCCTGAGGCAAAGGAATTCAGACTAGGCCCTTCAGGAGTTCGCTCGACCGAGGCGAATCATCGCTAAGGTGGGTGGCTACGATGAACTTGTATTTGCTTAGCCTGCACACTTAAAATATGGACGATACATGCTAGTCGCTAGGTGAATCATCCCTTGCATGCTAATAAAGAATACAACGCACCTAGCTAAGGGAATAATCTCATCTTGTATTGCTTGTGTTAGAACATAGAAATGAGACTTGGCTTATAATTGGACCCTCGCATGCTACCTTAGCTTTGTGCAAGTAGACTCCGTTAATGCTTCAAATAGATCATTATATACTCTCCGTAGTGCACTGCTTCACTTGTTTACACTGCTCGTCTTATAGATTATGCCGTCCGATATGTCCATGTACGGTTTCACTCCCAGCACTACCCCTTAGACTCGTGCTTGCGTAAAGGCTTATGTTCTAAAGTAGACTATGCCGCAAGTTTCTTTATGCTTATGTTTCAACACTGTTTCAATGCTTGCTTGCCTTACATGCTAACTAGTACGCGCTCGTTGATTTCAATACTTGTCACATAATTTCATGCCACAATCAAGTAACACGATTCGTGTCTTGCATTCATCTAATTCACCGGAAGACTATCTAATAGTCGTTCCGTGCAAGTATAAACCTGAAAGTATTCGGGACCGTTAGGTCGCCAAGGCATTTCCCGAATTAAGGGATTGCATCATGTCAAGAGGAAAGAATCACAGCTCGTGGAGCAATATTCGTGCAGAATAAAAATCAAGAATTATCATGTCGTGTCGTGAATCTGGAAGACCCAAAACTTGCATGTCGCGGACAACTTGTGCACAAGGTATATTCAATATGTTCCTGTGGACAATCTTCGGGGCACTGGGGCCGATCCGATCCGAACGGAATATCGTCTTAGTCTTCGTGTTCGGCAGGATGGCATGTAGCGCCTCGTGTACCTTTCGTTGTACGTCATTCTCGCTCAAAAACTAAGTAGTCTCGTGTTCGGCAGGATGACAAGTGACGCCTCGTGTTTTTTGAGTCGCATACTATTCTCGCTCAAAACTACAACTCGTCCTTTATGGCTTTGCCAGCAACTCATGTTCATATAGATAAGTCATCCTCGCTTAGCGGCAATCCGCGTGCGAGTCATTGCATCGCACCTATAAATCTGGAATACTGAACGAATATGAGTATTAGACATCTGTGCACACTTGTACACATTTGAACACTTAAACATCTTCTGCAACACACCTGAGTATCCGTGTAACTCGTGCACCTGAGTCAGAACCCCGCTCGTGACACTGTGTTTGCTATGCGATTTTCGTGGATTTCATAATATATATATATATCCGTACTTGCTTTAACTTGGTTTACCTTGGACAGGGAAGGACGGATGGTAAGTATCGTCGTGTTACTCATATATCGCACGACGCACCGCCACACGAGTTAGACTTTTCATTATGTCATGAAACTGATCCTAAGGCAAGACTAGAAAGACAACTTAATAGATGGTGCACGAAACCTATATAACAGAACCTATATAACGTGTTTGGATTTGTCGAGCGAACGAGAAGCCTCCCCATCAGTGCATTCATTTACTGATAACCCACTAGATTGCTTGCAGGGTACGAGAGAACCTCGTTCGGTGCGGAAATCCCTTCGTGCGAGCTAAGACGTAGAGTTCGCTCTGGAGCCTTAGAGCGTTGCGTCCGAAGCTGAAGCACATATACAAGACATAATGTTGGAACATCGCCTATATATCATTTCATGTTGTAAGTCACTTGGCACGTCTTTATTGTTTCGAGAGAGAGGACTTGAGCGACTTGTAATCTCGGCTTAGCACCACTTGTAATATTGATTCAATATCAATAAAGTGCTTGTTTTACTTCCATACTTATGTTATTCAATGCTTCCGCTATGACGACTTTGTGAACTTGTTCCCAATTGCATGTTCGTTTCTTATTCCGTTGCATTCGGACCATTTATGCGAATGCGGCTTAGTCATATTATCGCATGTTCAGATCATGGCCTTGCACGGACGGAACTTGTGCTCGTGCAACATCACGTCTAGATGGGAACGATCGTCCTGCGGGAGCGCTGGCGCGGTGATTCGCGCCTAGCGGAGACGGTCGATTCCGCGGGAGATAGGGACGTGACATATTGGTATCAGAGCATCGACTTTACGTCTTTGGACTTTGTATCGATTTTCTCAGTTTCGAAAGCTCGTTCGTGGGTTATGTACGAAACGCTCTCTCTCGTTGACCCGTTGGGATGTTCCATACAATAAGTCTAAATATTTTTGAAATTGTATGTGATTGATATGATTGCTTGTACTGGATATTTATGTGAAGACCCTTGTTCCAACCTGTTTCAGACATTGTGGGATAGACTGGTGCTAGAATTTACAAGTTATATGTAAACCCGAATACCTATACATGATTACCAAGCCGGTTAGTGTACGAGATAGAATATCGTTCGGACGGTTAGTTATATACACACAGCCTTTCGGCTAAGTTGTGTTGAGTATCGCGCGCCAAGACCCTTTTGGTGCGAGGTAGTTTGTGAGCGAGATTGGGATAAGTTCATATAAGGATAAGTCAGACTTAGAATGGCAACAGATAGAACATTATCAGATTATCGCAAAGGCGAATATAGAGGATCGTGCTTGAATTTTGAGAAATAGCTTGGACGGTATTTCGTGTCAGCAGATACAAATCAAATATGGTTTACTTGGATTACTATCAACAGGGATATATACGAGACTAAGAATTATCGAGGCGACGCTTAGATATCGTGCAGTTCTAAGGAACAAATTAGATATGCGAGTGATGCGAACACAATTGAGGATTTAAATTGGATGACTCGATTCCTGACTGATGTATGGATCATTTTGGAAATGTTCGAGTGAATTCATAGATCTCGTGCGATAGTTGGTTTGAACGATTAAGAATAAGTTAAACAAGTGATAAGGCTTATATCGAATAGGGACTCAAGGTAATGGAATCAATATCTTGGTCGAGGAAACTTAGTGGATCGTGCGTGCGATTTCGAATTGAATCAAAACGGATTGAACTTGAGTATGGATATTGTGTGTTTCGAATTAATATACTTGGCATGGTATCGATAATTGGAAGATAGCACGGATTAATACAAGTAAAGCAATGTTGTGGTCTGACGAAAGAGGTAAGCGATAACAGATTCGATCTGGAGTTTGGAAAAACGATCTTGAATCTAGTTTGAAAGAAAACACTCGACATCCAGTCCGGATGAGAACGATTATCCAGCGGGAGCGCTGGCGTAGTGATTTTACGTCCGGCGGGGATAATCAAACTCGCGAAAACATATTCGGTGATTATTCAAACGAACTCGATGAAATAGAACGTAACGAAGGTGGATAGACTTTGACTTGAGTATTTGAACTTAGTTGTTTGAGGAATGCTAGAAGTAAGACTACAGATTGATCGAAAGGTAACATTGAAGTTGGACGATTTGGCTAGACGAATTTGATCACGGCATGGATGAACATAACTTGGTGGATTAATATATAACTTGGATGGAGCGAAAGTGTAATGATAAGGTGTCTAGATCGTTTCGATGATAAGCATAACATTCGACGTTCTTGTCTTGTGCGAGCGCAACTCCATGCTCGTACATGCGTCACGTCTGGATTAGGACGATTATCCAGCGGGAGTGCGTGATGAACTCACGTCCAACGGAAATGATCGAACTTGCGGGAGACCGGAGCGTGACAATTGAAGGATCGTCTTAACTTGTGGTTTGACACAATAAGACGAGTTTGAAAATACAAGTGAATTGAAAGTGTTTCGTGGATGAGTTAGTCTACAACATGGAGTAAGACACGCTTGATGGTTTCGTGAACGGATACATGAATCTTGTTGGACTTAAGAGTTATGATTGAGATCAAAGATTTAGAATTGAATCATGGCTTGGTAGTCTAGACTTATAATGGATAGGTGGGTTCTATTAAACATGTTTGAGGAGATAGACTATGCGAATTGCTAGGCTTGACATGCAACATGGATATATCATGGATTTGACTGAACGGACTCGGACCATGTACAAACGAACGTGTTAATGTGAGTAGGATGATCTGTGCTCGATGTTTAGAAATCTGAGTGAAACGAGCTTGGGTAGAATATCTTGTGCAAATGAACAACGGTTTAACCTTAGAAATTGGGACGAGCATTGTGCGACAAATTTTCACGATGAGTCGTGAGCATGAATTGTACCTATGACCTTGCGAGCGGACCTAGTAATTAGGCAGACGACCCTGTGCCAAGTGAAAGAACTTGTGTGACCGACTTTAGAGTATTGCTTGAGCAAGCCATAGAACTGGGGCAACAAGACTTAAAGTTAGACTTGGAACGGTAAGTATGTGCTATGTTTGACACGAATGCAATGGACGCTAGTCGGTATATCGGATAGATCGTGCTTGACGGTAGTGCAATACTTGATTTTGGGTTGGATTGGAAATAACTTGGATTTTGATTAACCCTGTTGGAGATATCATTGTGATTCATAAGACGAGAACCCTTGATATTTTCGCAAGTAGCTTGTTCGACTTCACTACCGCTAAGTTTGGTTGAATGTATATGTTTGAGGTGTCACGCCCCGATCTCCCGCAGACAAATCGGCCGTTCCCGCTAGGCGGGAATCACCCTCGCCAGCGCTCCCGCGAAACGATCGCTTAACCCATCCGGGCGTGATGCCGCACGAGCGTGATCCACGCCCGTGCAAGGCCATGGTTCATTGGCTGGCGGCAAGAGTTCTAAGCCACAGAGTCGCACAGATTGTCCGAGTGCAGCGGAGTCATGAACGCATAGGCGATCGGTAACAGGTTCACTGAGTCGACAAATATAGCGGAAGCATTGAAACACAAGTTGAAATAAAGCAAGCTCTTTTATTAATATAAACTTGTGTTACAGGCGGCGTATAGCCGAGATTACAAGTCGCTCAAGCCTCTCTCTCTGAAACAGTAAAAGCGTGCCAAGTGGCAACAACTGTGGAATGATTTGTACAGACGATGGTCAAGCGATGTTCACAACTTATGTCTTGTATATGTGCTTCAGTCCCGGACGCGCCGTTGCAAGGCTTCAGAGGGAACTCCTGGCCTTAGCACGCACGTTGGAGGCATCCGCACCGAACGAGGTTCTCCCGCACCCTGCAAGCAAACTGGTGGATTATCAGTACATTGAATGCACTGGTGGGGAAGCTACTCGCCCGCTCGACAAATCCAAACACGTAATACAGGTTCCGTGCACAACTATTAAGTTGTCTTTCTAGTTGCCTTAGGATCAGTTTCATGCAAACATTGAATAGCCTAACGTGTCGGGCAGTGCGCCGTGCGATGTTAGAGGAAACACGGCGAGACTTACCAACTTACCATCTCCTTCCCTGTCCAAGGCAAACATGAGGCAACATTGTTAATTTAAGCAGGAGCATGTATACACATTCAGGAGGCATAGCATATGCAAACACAAGGGTCGTTTTATAACATGATCGTTCAGGTGTTTAGTTGTTCTTGATGCGATGCAGTAACTCGCACGCGGATAGCCGCTAAGCGAGAATGACTTATCTATATGAACATGATGTCGCTGGCATAGCCATAAAGGACCGTTTAGTCTCAGGGCGAAGTGACGTACGACGCGGGTGGCGAGCCCCGTCGCGTAACACTTGCCGGGTAACATACGACTAACATACGTTCCGTCCGGATCGGATCGGTCCCAGTGCCCCGGTGACCGTCCGCGGAACTCAACATAACATAATTGTGCACACAGGTGGTCCGCGACAATGCAGGTCAGGGTCTGTCCTTTTTCCATAGCTTGACATGATAATCATGAAACTTAAACTTAGTCTGAACGAGGCATATTGCTCCACGAGCTGTGATTCCATCAGTACATAACACGATCCTCGTTCAGATGCACACATAGCATGATTATCATTCAAGTGAGATTTACGTTCAGTATTCATTCTTGTTTAGTGCATTCTCCTGGTTCGGGGATTGCCTTAGATGACCTGACGGTCCCGGATACTTGCAGGGTCAATCATACACGGAACGACTACTGAGTAGTCTCCCGAAGTAAGGATGAAAACAATACAACATTCAAGCAGACAAGCATGCATTTCTAAGGAACATAAGCAGGCACGTTGCTCGGACCCGAAGGTAAGCCGAGAGGTGAAACCGTTAAGGGACTTAGCATGCGAGGGTCTGAGTTAAGCAGTATTTCAGTTCCATGTTCTAGCAAGCAATACAAGTTGGGATTATTCCCTTAGCTAGGTGCGTTGGATTTATTAGCACGCAGGGGTGAATCACCTAGCGACTAGCATAAATATTCCAGATTTTATGTGTGCTGGCTAAGCAAAGACAAGTTCACCGTAGCCACCCACCTTAGCGATGATTCGCCTCGGTAGAGCGATACGTCTGAGCGAGCCTCTGAAAGTCCAAGCCGGATTCCTGTAGGGGCAAGTCTGGATATCCTTTGCTTCTTGATCGAGACAAAGCGGGTCGGGACAGCTGCACTATTTCCGATTGAGTCGGCAGTCCGCTTGAGCGGAACGGGGTGTTACATGAGGGACGCCTTGAACATGTGCAAGGTCCAAGACTCGGTAATATATTGAACCCGAGTGCAAAGACTTCGCTATCGCTAAGTTGGTTGACATGCATATATTTGAGGGACACCTTGAATATGTGCACGATCCAGACTCGCGATATGCTAATCTCGAATCCTAGTGCAAGTGAATATGTTAGATTTGCATGGACGAGTATAACGATTTGGATAAGTTTGCCTCAGCCGTAGATCGTTAGTCAAGATGGATCATAACGTACCCTGCGTTAAGCGATATATATTCCGCGCTAATGCGCAGTAGAGACCGAGTCAGAGCTTGGATTGAATGATTAGTCATTCAATGAAACAGACCCAGCGCACACACGATACGGATTGTTATGCTTGAGATAGATTTGATAGTATACGATAGAGATAGATTTGATAGTATACGATACAACGGTTTGCGCTCAGGAATTCTCGAGGACGAGACTTATTCTGAGTGGTGTATAATGTAATGACATGTTCCATTCAAGCGGAGAGTCGATTCAAACGGCGCTTGTACAATGACCCGACCCGTTTTTCTCAGCGAGAACAATTGCTTGAGGCAAAGGAATTCAGACTTGGCCCTTCAGGAGTTCAAACTTTCAAAGGCTCGCTCGGAGTATCGCTCGACCGAGGCGAATCATCGCTAAGATTGGTGGCTACGATGAACTTGTCTTTGCTTAGCCTGCACACTTAAAATATGGACTATACATGCTAGTCGCTAGGTGAATCACCCCTTGCATGCTAATAAAGAATACAACGCACATAGCTAAGGGAATAATCCATCTTGTATTGCTTATGTTAGAACATGAAAATGAGACTTGGCTTATAATTGGACCCTCGCATGCTACCTTAACTTCGTACAAGTTGACTCTGCTAATGCTTCGATTAGATCATTATATACTCTTCGTAGTGCACTGCTTCACTTGTTTACACTGCTCGCCTTATAGATTATGTCGTCCAAAGCACTACCCCTTAGATTCGTACTTGCGTAAAGGCTTATGTTCTAAAGTAAACTACGCCGCAAGTTTTCTTATGCTTATGTTTCAACACTGTTTCAATGCTTGCTTGCCTTACATGCTAACTAGTACGCACTCGTTGATTTTAATGCTTGTCACATAATTTTATGCCATAATCAAGTAACACGATTCGTGTCTTGCATTCATCTAATTCACCATAAGACTATCTAATAGTCGTTCCGTGCAAGTATGAATCTGAAAGTATTCGGGACCGTTAGGTCGCCAAGGCATTTCCCGAATTAAGAGATTACATCATGTCAAGAGGAAAGAATCACAGCTCGTAGAGCAATTCTCGTGCAGAACAAGAATCAAGAATTATTATGTCATGTCGTGAATCTGGAAGACCGAAGGCTTGCATGTCGCGGACAACTTGTGCACAAGGTATATTCAATATGTTCCTGCGGACGGTCTCCGGGGCACTGGGCCGATCCGATCCGAACGGAACATCGTGTCAGTCTTCGTGTTCGGACAGGATGGCATGTAGCGCCTCGTATACCTTTCGTTGCACGCCATTCTCGCTCAAAGACTAAGTAGTCTCGTGTTCTGGCAGGATGACATGTGACGCCTCGTGTTCTTTGAGTCGCATATCATTCTCACTCAAGACTACAACTCGTCCTTTATGGCTTTGCCAGCGACTCATGTTCATATAGATAAGTCATCCTCGCTTAGCGGCAATCCGCGTGCGAGTCATTGCATCGCACCTAGAAATCTAGAATACTGAACGGATGAGTATTAGACATATGTGCACACTTGTACACATTTTAACACTTGAACATCTTCTGCAACACACCTAAGTATCCGTGTAACTCGTGCACCTGAGTCAGAACCCCGCTCGTGACACTGTGTTTGCTATGCAATTTCCGTAGGTTTCATAATATATATATATACTCGTGCTTGCTTTAACTTTGTTTACCTTAGACAGGGAAGGACGGATGGTAAGTTGGTAAGTATCATTGTGTTACTCATATTTCGCACGGCACACCGCCACACGAGTTAGGCTTTTCATTATGCCAAAAAATTGATCCTAAGAAAAGACTATAAAGACAACTTAATAGATGGTGCATGGAACCTATATAACGTGTTTCGATTTGTCGAGCGGACGAGAAGCCTTCCTACCAGTGCATTCATGTACTGATAACCCACCAGATTGCTTGCAGGGTGCGAGAGAATCTCGTTCGGTGCGGAAACCCCTTCGTGCGAGCTGTGCGAGCTAAGGCGTAGAGTTCGCTCTGGAGCCTTAAAGCGTTGCGTCCGGAGTTAAAGCACATATACAAGACATAATGTTGGAACATCGCCTATGTATCATTTTATGTTGTAAGACACTTGACACGCATTTATTGTTTCGAGAGAGGACTTGAGCGACTTGTAATCTCGACCTAGCGCCGCTTGTAATACTGATTCAATATCAATAAAGTGCTTGTTTTACTTTCATACTTGTGTTATTCAATGCTTCCGCTATGACGACTCTGTGAACTTGTTACCAATCGTCTGTTTGTTTCTTATTTCGCTGCATTTGGACCATCTGTGCGACTCTCTGGCTTGCTTAGCCATATTACCGCATGTTCGGATCATGGTCTTGCACGGACGCAGTTTGTGCTCGTGCGGCATCACGTCCAGATGGAAACGATCGTCCTGCGGGAGCGCTGGCGCTAGCGGGGACGGCTGATTCTGCGGGAGATCGGAGCGTGACACATTTGCACTTGCACTCAAACTGCTGCACAAACCAAGTCTCTCTACATGAAGCAACAGAATTTCTCAGTAAAAGATTCTGCTAACCTAGGTCTGGTTCTAATAACTTTAGCTGAAACCAAGATGGCCGGTACATTTTGAATTGGTTTGGAGGAGAGCACCAAAATTTGGTTTTATAGAGCAGTTTTAGTACCAAGAAAAAGTCTTTGAAAAGTATTAAAAGAACAGTGAAAGATTGAGATTTCCTGGATTTACCCAAAAGAACTAAATGAGATGTACGCACACAGGAGGAACATCTTTACCAGTTAGCCACATTAATCCAAATCCAGAGAAGACGGTTTGAATTAGTTTGAAGGGAGCACCAAAATTTGGTTGTACAGACGAGTTGTAGTTAGGGGTGAGCATTATTCAGTTTTGGGACGAAAACCGAACTGTACCAAATAAGAGATTCCGTTCGGTTTGAAAGAAAAAAAAAAATCAGTTTCGATTTTGAAAATACTAAATTCCTTTTTCGGTTTCGGGTTCGATCCAAAACCGAAAACCAAATAAGACTTATGCAATTATGTAAATACCCTCGATTCTATGTATATTTTGTGATTAATATGTATATATTTTGAAAACAACAATTCTACGTATGTGTTTTGAAGTCCAAATTTGGTAATTTAACAACTTGCCCAACTTTGGACGCAACTTTGAAACAACAAATGTGTGTATAAAAATTACTATTTTTAATATAATTTGACCACAATTCCAACTTTGGGTTCGATCCATTAAACAATAGAAATAACCCAACCAAACAAACCGAACAAACCGAATCAATTATTCGGTTCGGTTCAGTTTTGGTTTTAGATTTTCAGAGTTTCAGTTTATTCAGTTTTGACTATTTCAGTTCGGTTGAAACCGAATAAAACAAACGCTCACCCCTAGTTGTAGTACCAAGAAGAAGTCTTTGAAAAGTATTAAAAGAAGAATGAAAGACTGAGATTTCCTGGATTTACCCAGAACTAAATGAGATGCACTCATACTGGAAAGAGGAACATTTTTACCATCAAACTGCATTAACAGTGAATACATTTATCCAAATGCAGAGAAGAGGAATCTCCCCTCCAATCTGCACATCCCGGATCTCCCACAATATAGGTAAAAGTGGATTGTTTTTACTGGAACGATTTCCCTACTGGAAGTAAATTCTTCACTCTTGTGATTGAAGACCATCCATCTCCTTTGCTAGATCAGCTTCTTCGTGTATATCATCCTTAAACTGTAGTAAACGAGACAGTACTCATGCTCACTTGGTAGAAAACAAGTTGACAGATCATCATTCTTGAACGGGCATTCTTCCTCTGTATTACAAGAAGAGAGTACTCCCCTTCACCTTCTTCACTAAATCATGTAGATGATCATGGTTTGTTCTCCATTTCCACGAGTAAATCATATAGATCATTCCTTTTACAACTGTAGATACATGTCTACAATAATCTCGAATGTACATTGTATGTTGCTTGGTTATTGTTCGTGTATGGCTGTGAATGTCGTACAGCAGTATGAGAGTAGTATGAGCTGTCCATCAAAAGTAGAAAATTGACTTCACACCCACATAATCTCGAATTGAGAGAGGCCACAATGCGCTATATCGGGATAATGCGCAAGATAGGTACATTGTGTTGATAAAATTCCTTATCATCATATTGTACCATTACCATTTGTCAAAGTTGTATACCGTGAATTCACAATATAAGTCTTTAACATTATTCCTTCAAAAATCTATATTGTGGGGATACTTTCTCTAAAAAGCAAAAAAAATGAACAATATTTCTATTGTGGGTGAACAATTGAACAATGTAGAACATTATCGCATTTAAACTAAAATGAACCAACAAACAATGCATAAGATTATGCATAAATGTATCAAATATTTCACCAACAGCTAGTTTCTTAGGCTAATTTGCAGTTAAATACCCTCAACTATCCAGTTTTGCAATTGTGAACTTTTTTAGGCAAGTTGAATAAATAAATTGTAGATAAATTCTTTGGTATTTGAATAGAACATCCAGGATTACTTAATGGAAGAATCCTGAATTTTTTTGTGAAGGATCAGTACAGCTATCCAGAAGTATCAAAGAAAAAACTAACTCAAGCCCCTAAAACAACAAAAAGAATAATTTTCTCAATAATAAGTAACCAAATATATAATGCTAGAAAATGAATTTATCACTTGTCACAGATTGATCAGCTTGGTCCCACCAATGACTGTACCATCTCATGCATTCTCACGACCAAAATGGCCTTTTTTTAGTTTGGTATATCGTATGACAGAGCCGGCATTATCATTACACTACACAATTTGTAAGTCTATTAAGAGAGTAGCATTTCAAGTAATCTAACTGAAAATTAATAATGGAAGTTTGTGAAATTGTAGTAAATGGTCTTATGCACACACCTGCTCCTTAAATTGTTCTTCTTTCTCTTCATAACTTGAAAGAGCCACAACTTCAACCTGCGATTGACATAAATTGGAAGTTTTAAGTACTATCAACAGCAAGCACAACGAGAAGCCAAACAAACAAAATTTAATAACTTACATTAAAAAATTCACTAAGTGGAGTTTCCTTGTGAGCTTGTGGTTTAGGAACAGAATCCCAAATCTGCAAATAAAAATCAAAGGAGAATGTTCATAAAGTTTAAGGCATAACATTTTAAAATTTTATTGAAAAACTGAAGGTACCTTTTGTATATCTTCCCTCAAAATAGGTTCCAAGTTCTCCAAAGGTGTCTGCTCATTTGGATCGGAAGCAAATGGAAGAAACGAAGATTAACTAACAGTAAGAGTACAGAAACAAATATAGACTTTTAAAAGTTCTTTTGTTAGCGTAGTATACCCTGCTTTTATCACGTATGACGAAAAGTAAAGTTGTTTTACGAGGGCTGAACAATCGCATCATGGCCTGTCATTAAGTAAAAATACCAGACATAGTGAACAAAGCATATAGCAGTAGCCAATCACATGCATAAAGCTTATATGTACCTGAAACACTGTCTTTAAAAGAGGCTTGTTCGCAGCCTGCTCTCGTCCAATATCGTGACACCACCTAAATTGCAATAGGTGTTAGATAACCAAAAAAAGTAAAAATTAGCAGAACTTTTAAAATGACAACTAGAAATGAAACAAGTGCGCATAATTAACCAGTAGGCTTACATATTTATCAGCACTATATCTGAGACTGCAAGAGCAAAAAGGGCACTCTGCTTCTCAAATGCAGTATCATCCTGGAAATATATTAATAAATCAAGTTTAGAAATTTCGAAAACAATGTGAGAACTCCAGCACTGTAAATCATAGGTAAATGATAAGTATAGCTGTCATACCCCTGCCACTCTATTCAGTAATATCAAATGTTGTTACCAAACTTTCTCTTTCCCACTACTGTAGAAACTAGATACATGATATTGCAATAACCGATTTCTTATTCCACCGAAATATACTATTGCTATCACTGTATTCAGTTAACTGAATTGTCCAAATTCCCTGTTTTTTCAAAAGCATGTAGGAGCGAAACTCTCCGGACTGTCGTTAAGATTAGCTATTTCGTGGTAAAGATAATAAACCGCAAGAGTATCACAGGAAACATCAACAAACTATACTTTGAGGCAGAATGGGGAATGTGTGATTCTTTCAACTGATTACGTTTTCTCGTTCGTCTATAATGTCAGCCTAAAATGATAGCTGACCATTCAATATTGGTACTTGGCACGGAAGTCTTGTACAAGATTTAGTTTACAGTACGAACCCATCTTTTTGAACAACAGTTCACAAAATATGATTAATGAACAATTTTTTTAGTGAATTTCACACACAATATACGAATATAGTGGACACAATTCTTCTTGTAGGTTCACAAAACTCTGCGCTAACAAACTGCCAATAGTTCAAAGTCATACCTCTCCTCGCTCTCTTCCATCAGTGCCCTCCAAATCCATAACAATGGTACACGGCTCAATCTCAGCACACTTCGCCAACCAGATACCTTTAGTAGTTTGAGATCTATAGAAAAGAAGGGGGGAAACTGTCACTACAAATTTGGGAAGATCAGCTTAAACAGAATAAATTTAGCAAAGCGAATATACAGAACAGGAAACAGTCCAGGTACTTGCCTTCCTCTAAAAGCATCCATCTCCCTAAAGTTTGTGCGGAATAGATTATTCAGAAGTGTGCTTTTCCCTGCGAAGTAGTACAAGCTTCATGAAAGATGCTTTCAAATGAGAATTCCAAATAGATAGGATCCGTATAATCCGCTCATTAACATTGAAACAAAGATACAAGAATCACTACTTTGGACAGAAGGTAATTCAAAATGGATTTATGTTGTATGGACTTGAAGCAATGGACAAATGCATATAGTGCAGCAGTTTATCTGGATGTGTGTCTAAAAGTCGCCTTACTATTGTCCTACTCTGAGAAAGTATTCAACATTTAGAGTGTGACAAGCAGCTCAGAGCCTTTGCAAATTCAAACAAATTTCAGGGACACAGGAAGAACAAAAGAATATTATTTTTATTACTAACAATCAAGTGACCTTTGTAGTCTGAACTATAACATACAGTAACTAAGAAAATAACTCTTTAGGAATGGTTTATAATCTGTTTGATAATTGTCTTATGGAATTTGGTCATATTCTTAGCTAAAGTTTTATTCTTGATCATTTACGGGGAGCATTTCGAGGCCGGGCATCTCAAAAAAGTCCTAGGACTTGTTTAATTAATATGAAGCGTAAACGTACATTTTTTTATAGGGGCATGCGATTTTTACAGAAAGGGGTACATTTTAATGCTCCATGTGAAGAAAATTACGCTCAATAGGAGTTTTTTTTTAGGTTGTGGTTTATAACAACAAAGGGCCCAGTTACCCACTTAATCAGGAGTGACAATCCTAAATCTTAAAAGAAAAGAAAAAAAATCTTCCCCTATATGGTTGCAACATCAAAATCTCCTCTACTCAAGGCACTCTATCGTGCTAGATCTAGGCGTAGTCGTCGTCTCCAGCCGACCCCACTCCCTCAAGATTTGCAATTGCATCGGCATCCTTAGTCCAAGTATTCGTCAACTCTTTTCCTCTTTATTTCTTCTTCTTTTCATCTTGTGTGATCCTACAAATCAAATTCCTTGTAGATGAGC
Source organism: Iris macrosiphon (assembly GCA_036927795.1). Lineage (NCBI taxonomy): Eukaryota > Viridiplantae > Streptophyta > Magnoliopsida > Asparagales > Iridaceae > Iris > Iris macrosiphon. Next base: position 185,631,827 of record JAYESA010000012.1, read on the forward strand.
AAGACTTGGAAACTGCTAATCTTTGTTACTTTGGTATTTTTGAATTGTTAATAACTACCCTTTTTTTGTTTCTTGATAAGCAATTAGATGTTGCTTTCTTTATTGTCGAAATATTTTATTCTTGGTTTCTTTCTACTCTTAAAGAAAGGTTTATAATCTGCTTGATAATTGCCTAATGTAATTTGGTCATATTCTTGGCTTATCTATTATTATTGACCAATTTCATTTATCTTTCAGTATTTTTAAATTAATATTTCTTAGTCGAGCCCCACTCCTCCAAGATTTGCAATAGCGATAAGCATCCTCATTCCAGGTATTTCTTTAACTTTTTTTTCTCTTTTTTTCTTCTTCTTTTTCTTTTTCTTTTTCATCTCGTGTCATCCTACCTATCTAATTCCTCGTAGATAAGCAAGACTTGGATTATGCAAATCTTTGTTAATTTGATACTTTAGAGTTGACAATTGCTACCTTTTTTGTTTCTTGATAAGCAATTAAATGTTACTTTCTATATCTCGATATATTTTATTCTTGAACTCATGATTTTTAGAGAATTGTTTATAATCTGCTAGATAATTGCCTAATGGAATTTGCTCATATTCTTAGCTTACCTTTTATTATTGATCAATTTCACTTATTTTTCAGTGTTTTCAAATTATTAGAACTTTTTACATAAAAATCTGAATACCCGAAAGACTTACGCCCAACACGCATGGAAACTTTTGCCTCGTCTTGACGGGGCCTAAACACATCACTTTCGCCCTCGCCTTTTAAAACAAAATAAGAACACAATGCAAACCCCGAGAGGCCTTGTCCTGAATTAAATTACCTTCCTTCCCACATTCTACTAACGCGTTATGTTGCAGTAACACAAATACATTATGCCCAATATGGACTCGGAAACATGGATATGTCACAAATTTGTGTATCGAGTGTATTTTAGAGTGTTGTGTCGTCTCTGCAACATGTCTGATAGGGAGTCAAAATGGACACAATATACAGTTGGTATCAACCGATACCAATACGTATCAGCCGTAATGTAACGGTTTTGGCATATCCTGTAACAATACTAACCGATACCGACATTGGGGATCTCATTCACACTCGGTTCAGCAGAAAAAATTGATTGAAAGAGAGAAGCATGAAAAAATAATGCCATCACAATGATTATGTTGTGACGAAGATCGACGATGTTATAGTGTGTCGATAACATTCAATACTGGCACACTCTAAGCTTTACCACTTGTCGAAGTTGTATATCTATAAATTCATAACATTTTATCTCTTGTAATATTATCTCTTGTAATATTATTACCTTCAAAACTATTTATTGTGGTTGTACAAAGGCAAGTAGATAAACAATAATATCTATTGTGGCTGAATGATTTAGTAATATTGAATATTATTTCATTTAAAACTAAAGCGAAATAACATATAATATATAAAACTATGTCTAAATATGTATCAAATATTTTTTCTAACTTCTAAAAAAAATTTATCATTTTTGGTTTTCCGAAACAAAGAACCTCATACAACAATCCAACCCTCATACTCCAATCCAAAATCGCCGAAACAGCCAAAATCGCCCATACTCACAAGTCCGAAACTGATGCTGATTCAGCAAACCTTGTTTCATATCAAATATTTCCTATTCAAATATAGGGAACAAACTCTTGCCATTTCTTCATAATTTCATTCAGAACTTAACTAGTTTAGTCATCCAAAAAAGTCAATTATGATAAATAATAAATGACAGAAAGTTAAAACAAAAGAGTAACATATTCTGATGAGGAAGGTTATATTCCAAAGAAAATATCAAGCACATCAAGATAACACAAACTATCTCAAGAATTTCAGAACATGAAACCAACATGTATTTACAAACAACATACCACTACTTTGTGGACCCATTATAGAAACCACTGCATAAGAAAGTCCACATTCCCCGAGCTTAATGGTCTTCGTAAAGTTATCCACACCAGCAACATTAAATACGCCATCTCCATCAATGAGTTGGGTGGAACAACATTCATCAGTCATTTCTGAGAATATGGAAATGTAAACCGATCAGCCATTATGATTTGATCCAAACACATAGAGACAAGTGTCTACTGTGAAGTTAGGTGGACATATAAAAAGAGGAAGTGAAAGCCACTTCCCTCGACTTTAGACAAATGATTGTCAATCAGATACAAATATTATTATTTTTCAAAAATACCTTGAGCTGCATTATTATGAAATAAGATAATAATCAAACAAATAAAAGGTTGTTTAAACTTGTCAAAACTTATATTAGTATGACAAAAGTGCTACGGCAGATGTTGAACCATAAGACCTATCACTGAAAGAAACCGAACCATCAAGGAAATAAACAGAAGAACAACGGAAAGGGTTGGTCAAGATATCGAAGACACTGAAATATGGGCCCAGAAGTATCTTGATTTAGAAATTGAGGATCCAGAAATCACATGTTTGGTCAAGCTAGGATAAAAAGTAATGCATGTGACTTTAGAGAAAAGATGTCTAGTTGAGACACTTGTGACCGTGTTGTAATCAAAATTCCCAGCATGTTGGGATATTTAAAATGATCAAAATTTTGTGATTTGCTCATCAGGATTACATAAAATGGTTGCATTTTACATAACCCTCTTAAAAACCTAGGGTTCTCCTGTGATAGTGTGTTGTTCTAAAACCTAGTTCTTGAACATCTCCTGAATATAAGAAAACCTAGGTGTCTACAGAAAACACAGGTTCTTGAAACATCTTCCAGTAAGTAAATAAAATGACATAAACCTAACCTGAGGTATATATTTTGAACAAAGGCGACCTATAGAAGGATAACTAAGGGCAAACTCCCTCACATCATCATCCAAGCCTTCTGCCATCAGAATGGGGTCGGCTAAGGCAAACTCCCTAATGGTCAATTTTTAAGTTACCCCCACAACTGAGTTCTTCAAATATTAGGTCCTTGACGTCCATTGGGCTGATACATTATAAGTTTATTTTAGGGGTGCCAAATGACCAAATTATGCCAAATGTAAACATTTTTACAAAAATTGTTTTAAATATATAAATTAACGAATTTGGTCAGTTTTGTCACCCCTAAACTAATCATTTCATCCAACAGTGGCTATTTATGCAAAGAAGTTAGTTGTCGTAGGAAAAAAACAAACCCTAACCCTAAAGAAATAAAGCAATCCTCTTCGATCTTCATAAATTACCGAATCAAACGAGCCACTTGCATGCAAGGCGGATATAGGGAGGGGCTGGCATGGGCTAAGCACTTGTCAATTTTTTGGAAAGAATATATACACCCTTACAAGAAATACACAATTGGAAGTCGCTTATACACCTCGTGGATCAGCTCTTTGTGCTTAACAAGGACACGTGCATGTCCTCAATATCTCAAGGAAGTATACTTTGAAAAAGAAAGTACTATGAAATCTATTATAGTATATTTTTATCAATTACATCAAAGGGACACTTGCAAGCAATATATGTAAGAAAATACCCTAGCATTCACTGTGGTTAACAACGTTGCAACAATAATTATACGTACTCAGTAGCTTCTTGATAGGGACTAGATTAGGAACAAATTATTATCTGGAGTATCTATATATTCTAATTCAGTAAAATATCGACATGATATGAAACATCATAATATATCTTGAAAGTGATACGACTATAGATGACATGTAGGGTACAAAAGTTTTTGAGTTATTTGTATTTAACCCCCCCCCCCCCCCCCCCCCCCCCACATCTCTATTACTAATGCCTAATTTTGTTCCCCCTCCCCTCTTCCATTATTAATTATATTGCTACTACCCCTCATTTCTCAAGAGCTAGACATTATTAATGGGGGTAAATATAAATAACACTTAGAAAATGACAAAATGGAGGGGGGGGGGTGTATAATGGGAGGAAAACAGAATTAGGCATTAGTAATTAGGGGGGGGGGGTGTAAATACAAATAACTCAAAAGTTTTATCCTATAAGTGATTCGATATCATTTAGTGTTGATGATATTTGCAATCTTGCTCGGATGTTTTATGATAGTTTGCGGTATCAGCCAATACCGATCCAATACGTTCGATACTGATACGGTTTTACATGTCCCGATTCGATACTGATACTGACATCGGGGGTCTCTTTTTCAGTCAATTCGGCAAAGAAAATTGAACGAACAAGATCAATCACATGGGTGTAAAAGCTATAGTAAGGTTTTAAAAGCATGTAAAAGAAGAAAACTTATCTATCACAAATAAACCAATCGGCAAGGTTGACTACTATTTCATTTAATTTCAAAATTACTAAAAAAACAACATAAGAAATACTTAAAATTATGCCTAAATGTATAAAAGATTTTGTTTTCCTAAATTTTTAATTATTTATTAATAGTTATTTGTTTTCTGATACCAAAGAAATCGATATTCCGATCCAAAACCGTCGATTCCGATACTCATAGGAAGGGTCCGATACCGATACTGCAAACCTAGGTTTTATCCTCAAGGTTTCACCTTACAAAAGATTCATGAGATGTGAATTGGAGCATTATAAAGTTGATGTGACATGTGATCCAAAGATCCCAAAACTTCCTTAGTCTATTGGAATTGTGCCAAAAAATAGTTGTGGCAAAGAAGTCATAAAATTACAATTTTGTTTTCAAATTAATGTGTCACGTGCTCAGTCTTCATGTATCTACCACAACCACAGATCTGACATTTTCAGGTATGAAGAATAATAAAATGGATGATGAGTTTCTAAGTGATCGTATGGCTCTCTATATTGAACGAAATTTTTTTCACAAACAATGATTATGATTGGATGTTCTATTATATGAAGCCTCGTCGGGCACAACTTTGATAGGCATGTCATATGTGGACATTTTGGTAATTACAATTGTTTGGTTTCATTTTTTACTTGTTTTCTAGCGAATTTAGAATATATACTTATTATATTTATGTCTAGTTAGATTTTGAATTTTATTGTAGCCCACCCAAATTTCAAATAAAGGATCCGCCCATGCTTGCATGCTAACAAATAACTTGGCAAATACTGAGGATATTATGATGCAATAAGCACTTCAGTACGGTTCATTTAATAGACGTTTTCATAGCATAAGAGCCTTTATTATATGTACAGTTACAATAAAAGTTCCGTAAGAATGCAATGATATTTGAAAGCTTGCTCCTATCCGATTGGCTCTTATTATTAGAAAGATCCGTACATGATTGCAACATTGAATCACCTCTTCCTATGCAGCACGAACATACGCGGACACAGCACAGAAATTTTTAACTGTCCGACACGACGCAACACGCCGGAGCAGACAGGGTTCCGACCTTTAGAGCCCAGTACCGAAAGTACCAGCTGATCAAATTGGTAAAAAAAAAAAAAAAAACTGGATGTACACAAAACCGAACAAAATAAAGAAATCGTGCCCTAAGCAAAGCCAAATCACTTCGAGAAAACCCCAATAATCAAAGATCCGATCCTCAACAACTCCAAGAAAACCCTAATTTCGAACGATCCAACCGAAAATCGAAGCAAACATCAATATCAGAGCATCGAGAACTCGAAATTATAAAAGTGATCGAGAATTTTACCGGCGATTTGTGGAGATCGGCGAAGGAAGAGTCGTAGATTGTCAGAGGGGGATTCCGAGAAGAGGAGAGAGAGTGATGGACCGATCTAGCATCTCCTCCTCTACATTTTAAAGAAACGTGGTCAAAAGGAAATTAAAGATTAGCAAAAATAAGGCTTAATTGCAACTAAATTTAAACTTTTCTTAGTTTTGCAACTTGATATCTTACTTCTAGTTTTGTAACTTAATATTTATAGTTGGCAAATTCTAAAGGCACTACATTTTTTGTTTAGGAGAGACAAAAAAAAATTTGTTTATTTACAAGTTTGTCATCAAATTTTTTTTCTTGAGGGCAGTCCAAAATTTGGTATAAAAGTCAAATGACTTTTTATATTTCCTATGTTCTTTCTTCTCCCTATGCTCTCTTCTCTCTGTGTTTCTTCCTTATTCCAAAACATAATTTCTTCCAATTATAAAAATTCTTCATTTTGATGCCTAAAATAGTTAGATAAATTAGTTTGGAACTAATTTATGGTTAATATACGAACTGATGAACCTAAAAATTAAACTTAGGATTTCAAAAAATCGAACATAATCGACAGTCGAGCTTCAAACCTACAGGACTGTAGAAAAATTCTACAGTCCTATAGTATATATAGGACTATAGGAAAGCCTATAGTCCTATAGTATACAGGACTATAGGAAATCCTATATTCCTGTATTATATATGGACTGTAGAAAAACCTATAGTCCTATATTGTATGTAGGATTGTAGAAAATCCTATAGTCCTATAGTATATGTAGGACTGTGGGAAAGTCTATAGTCCTGTAGTATACCAAAATCCAATGTACTCCAACAACATTGGGTCTTGGTATACTATAGGACTATAAGCTTTCCTACAGTCCTACATATACTATAGGACTATAGGCTTTCCTACGGTCCATATATAATACAGGACTATAGACTTTCCTACAGTCCTATATATATGTCACGACCCGCACCCTGATATTCGGGCACGAGTACGTGGTTACGCCCAGCCTACGCCGCAGAATCGGCGGTAGAACGCTGTCTGGGTCATTTCTAACTATCTAATATCTCAACAATATAATATGGTACCTGTCAATCATCTCAACTCCAATCGGAGGAGCAATATGGTATCTCACAAATATATCAATCTCAATCACAAAACAAACTAAGGAGGAAATAATGCACAAATGGAAATAGCGAAGGAAAGAAGATACATCCACAATATGAAATAATAGTACATCTGTGAATCTCCACAAAAAATAATAGTCTAATACAATATCTAAACCAAACTAGACCTCCTCGGTCACTGCTACTATGTCCTCTGGCTCTAGGGGAGTGTCCTCTAAAGTCTCACCCTCCTGAGGTCCATAATGTGTGGGACACAGCTCCTCTAGCCAATCATCTGGAAAAAATATATCCAGTCAGGATTGGAGCGAAGTACATACCTCTGAAAGCAGTTCCAATAACATAATCGAGCATATATAACAAGCAATAGAAAAATGATACAAGATGCACAAGTAGAAGAATAAACTGTACAAGTGAACAGGCAATAGGCACAATAAAGCTGGAAGTAAATACAAGAATGACTGCAAGTAGAGAACAAGAAATACTAAACTATGTGTTTTAGAGTGAGAGTTCGTTATGTGATCGGTTTAGGTTGCACATGAGGTATATAGGTAACTCCATTATACGTGAGGTGTATAATCGACATGCACATGAGATCAAGAGGGCTTTGATCACATAACCAACTCCTACTCCCCCTCCCCAACCAATACTCATGGATCCAATCACGACACGTTACGCACATGATCACGATAGTCACACTAGCACACGAAATAGTGGATGCACAAGAAGCACATGAAAGTCAATACCCGATGTACACGATGAAATACATGTCATTGGGTACCCGTTGCACACGGTAGGGGATAACACCTCCTGACGGGATCCATATAGCACCAGTCCGTGAAATCACTGTATCGGGAATCAATGTATACTAATCTAGAACATGCATATATATACAACATTATGAATTAAAAACAATCAGAGAAATGTACTCGCCTGAAGTCCTGAGCAAAGTGTGTCTCTCGATGCCCAAGCTGGTGTCTCACAACCTATATATGGTATGTTGTATCAATACAAGGTTCAATGATGAAAATAATTGAAGTTGAAGAAGTTCTAGGTCAATACGCCGTTTCTAGATCAAACCAATGTATTTCTAGGTTGTAAGAGTCTAAAACTAGTCACTAAGTCAATACACTATGAAGCTATGCTATACTAGCTAAGCTAACACACCACGGTGCAAATCAAGAAGCCGTATCCTAAGATACGCCGATTTTCTAATATAAAAATAGGTTTATATATATATATACATAAGTCGCATATAGCAACAATATCTCAAAACAATATAAATGGGATACCTTGGCCTTGTGCCAATGCGTATCGCAATTACCCTCGATACCCACGCTCAATACCTTGGTGATATCCTGGTATCCCGAGGTATTGCAACACTTAGCCAAGTCATACCTACCTGTATATATAACTAAAACTAAACATAACTGACACAAAAGAAACCTATTTCTATTTCATATAGTTAAGGCCAAACCTAATTATCCTACGTGCCACTACTAGCCAAATATTTCTATAGCTACTAACTAACCAACTAATCCACTGACTGAAACTCGACCCAAAACCTTAAACTAACTAGTCAACTAAAACCAACTCCTGCTAGGCCAGTCCCTCACTGGTACTGATACTGCTCCTATACTTACTGTGGCTTCCTAATGCCCGAGTTGCCAATGATTTACCCCATAAACCAACACCTAACTACTAAAATAAACTGAACACAAGGCTGAAAATAATCTTATTGATACTAACTACTAGAACCTTAACTAATCCAATACTAACTAAACAACCAACAACTAATAATCTGCTGATTGAAACCAACAAGACCCAACTAAACACTAAACCCAACTAACTGATACCAAGCTGACTCAAACCCCAAATACCCCAACCTGAAACTGCACTACAGACATTAACTGGCACTGAAACTGGTCTGGACACTCTCCAATACCTACACTAATTTATAGTGTAAGGCTGAACTGCACATTGCATTACCTGACTGTCCTTGCTGTGTGTTCAGTAACACAGCCTCCTTGCTGTGTTCAGTGTTCAGGTGATCTGTTCAGATTGAAGTTGCTGTGCACGATGCAGTGGTGGTAAAAGAGTCTTCACACAGGGAATTGCTGCAGTCTTCAGTCCCTTGCTCAAAGCTGTGTACATTGCAGATACCTCTGCAGTGTTTTCTGATACAGATCACTACAGCAACAATCTGTGCAGTTGTGCAACTACACAGTGGAGAAACTGCTGCTGCCCAATCCTGTAGTGTTCCCTGCTGCAGTGTGCATTGACACTGCCCGATCCTCACTGTTGCTGTGCAGCTTCTGAACGTGCTGCACCTTGCTGTCTGATTTCCAGTTTCTGCCCTCCTCATACACTCACATCCACACAGACACACAACACTACACAACACTAACAATCTCTAAGAACATATCTATATATATGTACACACACAGATATCTAAATATCTCCAAACATAGATGCATGTACTACCCCTCATACATATCAATCATATATGCATAACACTAAGGTATAGATACCAATACATATAGATATACTCATACATATTAATCATAGCTACATATGCAAATACTTAGCCACACTTATGAATCAACATATAGGTATACATATAGACTTATATACAAATAGATATATATATATCTAGATACATATTATATACACTAACATATATATATAGACATATACTCATAGTTCTATGTATCTAGATACCCTCATAATATACACATGGACACACATAAAACCAAAAACTCAAAATACACCATTAGATACTCCAATTAATGTATAGATAGCATATACAAATATATTTACATATGCATGTATAGTACAAAAACTAAAACACAAACACATGGGGTGCACCGCACTCGTATCACACTTTTCTATGATACGCTTGCGACACGGCCCCCAACTCACAACTAAACGTATCCCGGAGGACACGTACAAGCCCAAAACATATATTATGAACAATACATATATAAATTATAGTGTCTACGTGTCCGTGTCACCATATGATATGCACATGGCCCCGTGTCGGAGGAAAACCCCCAAAATTGACCGTTTGGTCAAATCGACGAGACTCGGCCCACACGTATCCAATTGTGGACACGACACAAGCTACAAACAAACAATCAATGGTCAATTAGATCTATTAGATCCATTGACAAGCACTACATGTGCCAATTTCGGAATTTTTCCAAAATCGACACCAAAATGGACATAACTCCCACCGTAGGTCTCCAAATGATACCAAAACAAATCCTATGGGTAACCTATGCATGTGGGGTGGTTTCTTATGGTAAAAACTCAGATCTATAGCCTATAGAAAGGGAAAAACTGATTTATACCTATTGGGAGATGGATTCCCAATGAAAAGGTCCCAAATGACAAGTTGCTCCTCTCCTTGTAGATCTTGGCCTCCTCCTCCTTGTTCCTTGCTCCTTGCTTGTAGATCCTTGATGTAGGGGCTTCAATGTTGAATTTAGGAAGAGATTTGAAGAGAATTGATGGAGAATTGATGGAGAATTGGAAGGGGAAAACTAGATCTAGAATTTTGGGGAAGAACTAAAATGAGAGCACTCTCTCTCCTCTCAACTATGGCTGGACATAAACCCTTCCTCAAGCAATGTACAAAGTCAAAAATACCCCTTGGGGCCTCTCATGAAGAAATAATTAGGGAGGGAAGGTTCTAGTCTAATGGTTTCACTAATTAAGCATGTTTCTTAATCCATGGGCCTAATTCATGGGCTCAACTTAGACTAGTCCAAAAAGTTTGTTCATGTCCCCTAATTAAAAGGTTAAGTCCACTACACAAGTCCAAAACAAGTCTACACTAGCAATAATTATTAATACAATAAAATAAATAATTCAGTCATGCACAATTATTAATTATAATAATCCTAAAATAATTAATACCCATAATAATTACCAAACTACTCCTAGATGGAAATGTGAGGGTGACAATATAATATAGGACTATAGGCTTTCCTACAGTCCATATATAATACAGGACAATAGGATTACCTACAGTCCTACATATACTATAGGACTATATGCTTTCCTACAATCCTATACATACTATAAGACTGTAGAATTTGTCTACAGTCATGTAGGTTTAAAATTCGACTGTCGACTCTGTTCGGTTTTTTGAAATTTCAAGTTTGATTTTTATGGTTTATCAGTTCGTATATCAACCCTAAATTAGTTATAAACTAATTTATCTAACTATTTTATGCATTATAATTAAGGGTTTTGAGAATTGGAAGAAATTAGGTTTTGGAAAAATAAAATGAAGGTGGGTTGGAGGGAGAAGAGAGAACATATGGGGGTTGAGAATTTGGAGGAGAGAGAGTAGAAATTTAGAATGAAGGGTTTTGGGAAGGTTTGAGGGTGTTGGGTTGTCCTGAGTAAATTTGGGACTGTCCTAAGTAAAAGTTACAAAAATCTGGACTGTCCTGAAGTAATGGGTTGTCTTAAGTAACTTTTGTAGTGCCTATAGAATTTGCCTTATAGTTTTTTTTTTTACTTTCCGGCATAACGCACTTTCCGGCATAACTCATGGGGTCCGGCGTAACGTTCGGAACTTTTTTGCACACTGTATTGCATGCCTTTGGGCCCACTGTCCCCCCACTCCCATCATTTATAAATTGAAGGAATAATAGGCCCCCGTGGTTCGATTCACTAACCTTATGCCACACAACCGGGGTCTTATATCTCTCATTAGTAACCACAAGAGTCACTCGAGTTCGGTTTTATAGTTTCATATTATACATGCTAATACCCCCATATTATAATTACGTAGGTTACTATGTTGACGGCAGAAAAAAAAATTTCAATGACAAAAATATCCTTAATTATCCAAAAAAAATACATTTTCTCTCTCTAAAACTTCAACTCAATCTCTTTTTCATCTCTCTTCTCCATACTCTAACGGAGTTGCCAAGTCCTCCTCTGACTCTCCTATGACCTCTCATGAGCAAAAAAGATCTTTGTCGGTGCTCATGAGCCCTCCTTCGCTTACTCCCTCTCTATCTATATCGATGGCGAGCTCGTCCTTATCGTCGACGATCTCAAGTTGAAGGGTTGTGCGAAGCCTAAGTCGTCGGTGCTAATCTCAAATGTACAGACCAAGCAAATATCCTACAAGTTGACCGACTACAAGGTCCACCAAGAAGGAGCTGGCTACCAAGGCCTCGAGGAAGTCGGCTTCAACGACGAGAGGGTTAAAGAAGCTCCACTGATTATGTCTTGAAATTGTGGCACTAAGGGAGATCAGTAAGTACCAAAATAGCACAAAACTTATGATCACTAAACTTTTTTGTTATAGTGGATGGGGTTCCCAACCTATATGAAAAATATTCCGAAGTAGGATTGAGTATTTCTACATGTTATGTCCCGATTTTGCCCAATCGATAATCGTCCCTCGGGCGTGATGTTGTGCACGCGTAGGGCGCGCGTGCACAAGGCCTAGGCATAATGATAATCTTTAGAACATATGCAAAAGAGTACGCAAATACGATAACACACATTGAGGCATAGAAAAGTTTTCTTTTATTGATAATGAACATCTGATTACAGACTCTTGACCCAAAATGATAAGGATGTCACACGGACTTACAACTTGGATACAAAATGATATAGTCGTTCCATACATCATATCCTTTACTAAAACTTCAAAATAATGTAGACACCTGCTGGCGAAGCTATCGCCTTGCCACGAAGCTGCATATAAGGGTTGTGCGGCTTCCGAGTACTTTGTACAACTTTCCAAAAAGTCACGAACGGTTGTGAAGAGTACTGGACTGGTTGGGGGAAGAAGAAGCTTTAGCTCCTCGCCGCGTCGCATGGCTCGGGGAACCTGCTGCAACGAGGGTCAGTACTTTGAAAAGTACTGGTGAGGGTGAGCTAACCCAACTAACCAAATCCAGAGTTGTTCATAGGAAGCATGCATTTATTTGTGGTCTTTCTATCTTGCCTTAGTTTAATTTACATGCAAGCATTGGATATTCGATTTACAGAACAAGCATGCTACCGTTAGGTAACTTTTACCTGCCCGTCTGAACTGCCTGCATAATACTTACCATGTTCTTCCCTGCCACGAAGACACCATTAGTTTGAGCAAGCAATGCAGAAATATATGTACATTGGGTCATGACATAACATTGCCACCGTGGATAATAGCTACAGTAAGTCGGTGACCCTTGCAGCTCGGGTAGCAAGCCCCGCTACAAGGCCTCTCCCGCCTTACCCGTTCTAGACTTGCTAGCGTAGCTATTCGAGTTTCGCCCGGAACGAATCGGCCACAGTGCCCCGGGCGCCGTTCGCAGAAACTAAACCTTGTGCACGAGTTGTCCGACCGAACTACGCATTGATACTAAATTAATAGATAAAGCATTCAAACCACAAGAATGTATACATCTACTTTAGCATAGTGCATTTGGCATAGTCTTCTTGTCCAAGTGATTGTATTTCAATATAGTTTGCATAATACATCTGTACAGTTATATAGAATAATTCTAGCTACAACTTAAACATGAATATATATATATATATGCATAGCGGACAAGCACGCATCAATGTGATCGTTTGGGAATTCTAAGTGACAAGCATTATAATTAATTAAAGCCAACACATCTTTCATTTGACTCAGTTTATTCTTATTATGATATCGTTGGAGCGGGATGCATAAATGAGCCAATTTTATTAGAGTGAAGACTTGGCAGAAGGGTGCTAATCGAAATAAAGCCACTCACAAGTTGGTGAACTAGGAGAGAAAAGGGAGAACTTTAAGACTCCGCGCGTGCGTCGTCTACCCGATTACCTGCACGCACTAACAGACGATCAATATCTCCTGCTTTGGTCTCTGGGGTTCGATATAAAAATATAAAATCCTAAGAATGAAGGCAATGCAATCCATCAAAACCGTTCAAGAAAACGCAAGTCATAAAGCCAACAAGAAAGCAACCAAGCAACATCGAAAACGGGCAAGGAAACCAGCGCAACAGAAAGGCCCCTCTCGACTCTGCCGTCGAGTCCTTCCTTGAGACACGATCCGTTGAATATGGAACCTGATTCCGAAGAAACCAATCCATAACGAGGAAAGAATCTTGATTCAATCTGTCCCGATCGAACGGTCTCAAGTATTTCTTGGCCGCGCTCTCCGAATAGGGGGAATGAGATATTACACTACATATAATAGGAATACCTCAATTTATTTGGATTAGATATTCCTAAATATAATAGGAATATCTCAATGGATATAGATTGGATATTCCTACATATAATAGGAATATGTCAATATATTTGGATTTGGATTGGATATTCATATCTATAATAAGAAAGCTAGTTATGGGTTTGAGGCTATATATAGGTGTATCCTGGCCCTAAAATATCTTTCTCTCTAAAAAAATATAGCAATAAGGAGAGAAAAGAAGACAAGAGTGTCATTACAACATTGGAGAAGAAAAAAAAGGATTGGAGGATGTTTCGAAGAAGGAGATCAGTTTCGGGTATTTCTCGTTATCTTTCTTCTTCGTGATTATAATATATTTTCTATTAAAAAAGAGTTGTGGTGATCCGTTTAGATCGGTGAGAAGTTTATAAGGAGTCAGTGTATTTCTTATTCCATTAGTGGAGGCTTTCCAGGGTTGGACTCCAATCGTTCCGTGGTTTTTTTGCAAGGGTTTTCCACGTCAAAATTTTCGTGCCTGCAATTTGTGTTTGACGTTTTTTGTTTGTGCGTTTTGCTCGGTTCTCTCGCAGATACTCTCTGGTTTGGGAAATAGTTTTCGCACTTTTGTTCCCAATAAAGTGGTATCAGAGCCAGGTTCTGGAATTTCATAAGGCTGTCAGGAGTTGACAGGCAAACCAGGAAGGAGAGATGGACGCAAAGCTGGTGCGCATGGTAAACCTGAATGGTACCAACTATTATTAATGGAGGAGCAAGATGAAGGATTTGTTATTTGTCAAGAAGCTGCATCTGCCGGTATTTGCTTTCGAGAGGCCCAGTGACAAATCCGAAGAGGACTGGAATTTTGAGCATATATAGGTGTGTGGGTACATCAGACAGTTCATTGACAAGAATATGTACAACCACGTTGCCAGTATTGAGTATGCGAGGACACTGTAGGATAAGCTAGAATCTTTGTATGCAAAGAAGACCAGAGTAAATAAATTGTTTCTAATCCGGATGATGATGGGTCTACGGTACAAAGATGGGGCGTCTATTATGGATCACTTGAGTGAGTTCCAGGGCATGGTTGACTAGCTATCCTCGATGGGAGTCAAGTTCGACGACGAGGTTCTAGGGCATGGTTGTTGTGTACATTGCCAAACTCGTGGGAGACCGTACGAGTGTCTATGATCGCTTCTGCTCCAGAATGCGTGGTCAGTCTAGAGTTTGCCAAGAGCGGGGTACTGAATGAAGAGATGCGGAGACATTCTCAGGGTACTTCATCCACATCCCACTCAGAGGTGCTTGTTTCAGAGAGCCGCGGAAGGGGTAAAAGAAGGGGTCCAGGCGGTGGTAGAGACAAAAGCATGGAAATGTCCAAGGGTCGGTACAAGGACTCAGAGTGTTATCATTGTGGCAAGAAGGGCCATATCAAGCGGAACTGTTTCGTTTGAAAGAGAGAGAAAAAGGGCGACAAGGGAAAGCAAAGTAAGAACACTACAGTGGTAGCATCAACACATGGAGGCAACGTTATTATTATAGGTGATAAGATAGTTATGAACCTCGCCTGCGATGACAACTCTTGGCTGGTGGACTCAGTTGATTCAGCGCACGTATCTCATAATAGGGCACTATTTGCTATATACACAACATGCGACTGTGGAGTGTTAAAGATGGGCAATGGAGATGTGTCGAAGGCGGTTGGCATTGGAGATGTACATTTGAGGACAAAAATAGGTGCAGTTCTTGTTCTCAAAGATGTCCGTCATGTCCCTGATATCTGTTTAAACCTAGTGTCGGTTGGAAGGTTGGATGATGAGGGTTTCTTCAGTCTCTTTGGAAATAATCAGTGGAAGCTTTCCAGAGGTTCGATGGTGATTGCCAAAGAAAATAAGAGGTCCAGACTCTACTATATGGAAGGGAGCGCACATGGGTCACATGAGGTTAACGCGGCTACTGATGCGTGTAATGAGTTATGGCACAGGCGGCTCAGCCATATCAGCGATAAGAGGATGAGCAACTTGGTAAACAAGAAGGTAATTCCAGGGCTAAAGTCTACAAAGTTGGAGAAGTGCACGCACTGTTTGTCGGGGAAGCAAAATAGGGTATCTTTCCAAAGTCACACAAGTTCAAGGAAGCCGGCGTTGCTCGAGTTGATTCACTCGGATGTCTGCGGTCCTATGAAGGTAAAATTTATTGGTAGTGCTTCTTATTTTGTAACATTTATTGATGATTGTTCCATGAAGGTTTGGGTCTATACCTTAAAAACCAAGGATCAGGTGATGCCAACTTTCAAGGAGTTTCAGGCCTCTGTTGAAAGGGAGACAAGCAAGAAGCTGCTTTGTGTTCTGTCGGATAATGACGACGAGTATATCGGTCCCTTTGATGCTTATTGCAGAGAGTAAGGGATACGACACCAGAAGACTACACCAAAGACAACGCTGCTCAACGGTGTAGCGAAGCGGATGGACATGACGCTAATGGATAGGGTACGATATTTGTTGTCAGAAGCAAACTTGCCAGGCAGCTATTGGGATGAGGCACTTTACACAGTTGCTTATGTTATTAATTTATCTCCTAGTACTCCTTTACAGGGTAATTTGCTTGACAAAGTATGGTACAACAAAGAGCCGTCATACAATCACCTGCGAGTGTTTGGTTGTAAGGCCTTCGTGCATGTACCGAAGGACGAGAGATCCAAACTTGAGCCAAAGACGAGGCGGTACGTCTTTGTCGACTACGATCGGGATGAGTTTGGCTATAGACTATACGATCCAGTGGGAAGAAAGCTCTACAGAAGCAGGGACATGATATTCGTCGAGGATCAGACCATGACCAACATTCAGGATTCTGAGATACCTTTTGAGGCAGAGGAATTACCTGAGTTAGAGTCATTTTTCTTCGAGCAGTTTCCACATGATATCGCAGGGGATCCAATTATGGGGGAGCCAGTACATGGAGTTTCTTCCAACCTTGATCATCAGCCTACTGATGGTGGTCAGGGTGACCCTCAGGAGGATGAGCATGCCGAGGAGGCAGTTCCTGGAGGGGGGAGACCGTAAATATACAACCAGCACCAGTGGTTCCGTTGAAGAGGAGCGATAGAGAGTGTCGACCATCTACGAGATATTTACCGGATGAATATATGATACTGACCGATGTGGGAGAACGCGAAAGTTTTGCAAAGGCTATAGAAGACGAACACAAGTAGAAGTGGATGGATGAGTTCCTTGTCACGCCCCGATCTCCCGTAGGCTAAATCAGTCGTTTTCGCTGGGCGAGAATCACCGCGCCAGCGCTCCCTCGGAATGATCGCTTTGACCTATCCGGGCGTGATGCCGCACGAGCGTGAGCCACGCCCATGCAAGATCGTGGTTTATTGGCTAGCGGTAAGAGTTCTAAGCCACAGAGTCGCACAGATTGTCCGAGTGCAGCGGAGTCATGAACGCATAGGCGATCGGTAACAAGTTCACTGAGTCGACAAATATAGAGGAAGCATTGAATAACACAAGTTGAAGTAAAGCAACTCTTTATTTATATAAATAAGTGTTACAGGCGGTACTTGGCCGAGATTACAAGTCACTCAAGCCTCTCTCTCTCTGAAACAATAAAAGCGTGCAAAGTGGCTACAATTTTGGAATGATTGTACAGGCGATGTGCAGCTAATTTTCCAACATTATGTCTTGTATATGTGCTTCAGTTCCAGACGCAGCGCTCCAAGGCTTCAGAGTGAGCTCCTGGCCTTAGCACGCATAAAGGAGGCATCTGCATCGAACGAGGTTCTTCCGTACCTTGTAAACGATCTGGTGGGTTATCAGTACATTGAATGCACTGGTGGGGAGGCTACTCGCCCGCTCGACAAATCCAAACACGTAATATAGGTTCCTTGCACCAACTATTAAGTTTTCTTTCTAGTTGCCTTAGGATCGGTTTCATGCAAAGATTGAATAGCCTAACTCGTGTGGCAGTGCGCCGTGCGATATAAGAGGAAACACGGCGAGACTTACCAACTTACCATTTGGTCTTCCCTGTCCAAGACAAACATTGTTAATTCAAGCACGAGCATTCATAAGGACAATCAAGGCAAAGGCATATGCAAGCACGAGAGTCATAAACGGGAACACATTTTGAGTGCACAGTTATTCTTGATGCGATGCAATGACTCGCACGCGGATAGCCGCTAAGCAAGGATGACTTATCTATATGACAATTGTCGCTGGCATAGCCATAAAGGACGAGTTATAGTCATGGGATAGAAAATGATATGTGACGCAGGTAGCGAGGCCTGCCACATGCCATTATCTTCCTAAATTCAAACTGACTATTCCATATGTTTCGTCCGTTCGGATCGGATCGGTCCCAGTGCCCCGGCGACTGTCCGCGGAACCGTAAAACCTTGTGCACCAAGTTGTCCACGAGATGCAGGTCTTTAGGGTTATCCATATTTATATCTTTTACAATACAATCAATAACACGAGTACAAATCTTGAATTTTTGCTATGAACGAGCTTGTACAGGATTCTCGTTCAAAGGTAAACTTGATATGATTTCCATTTCAGTATTCACTTACCTTGATGCATGCCCCTGGTTCGAGGATTTGCCTTGGTGACCTAACGATCCCGGATACTTGCAGGTTCAATTGCACAGAAGAGCTATTTGATAGTCTCCTGGCTAACTAGGATGCATGCACAATACAATAACGTTAGACATTTGCAAGCAAGCATTCATTCTAAGGAACTTAAGCAGACACATTGGCTCGGACCCGAAGGTAAGCCGAGAGGTGAAACCGTTAGGGACTGTCTGAGCAACATTATATAGAGTAGCATGCGAGGGTTCGAGTATAAGCAAAATTTTATTTTCATGTTCTAGCACAGCAATACAAGTTGGGATTATTCCCTTAGCTATGTGCGTTAAATTCTTATTAGCATGCAGGGGGTGATTCACCTAACGACTAGCATGTATCGTTCTATGTTTTATGTGTGCTGGCTAAGCAAAGACAAGTTCACCGTAGCCACCCACCTTAGCGATGATTCGCCTCGGTCGAGCGATACGTCAAGCGAGCCTCTGAAAGCCTAAGTCGGAATCCTGTAGGGACAAGTCTGGATATCCTTTGCCTCACACGAGTATTCTCGCTTGAGCAAAGCGAGTCGGGATATTGCACTTTTGTCGTTTGAATCAGCAGTCCGCTAGAGCGGAATAGGGTGTTACACCTTGGAGGCCAACTCTACTTATGATCTGGTGCAGTTGCCAAAGGACAAGAAGGCTTTGAAGAATCGATGGGTATTCAGAGTAAAGCAGACAGATGATGCTACTCGCCCTCGATACAAAGCGAGGCTGGTAGTTAAAGGCTAAGGTCAGCGAAAAGGCATAGATTATGATGAGATCTTTTCGCTAGTCGTCAAGCAGTCGTCTATACGGGTGGTGCTAGCATTGGCAGTCAGTTTTGACTTTGAGGTCGAGCAAATGGACGTGAAGACGATATTCCTCCACGGTGATCTTGAGGAGGAGTTGTACATGGAACAACCAGAGGGATTCTGTGAGAAGGGCAAGTCACATTTGGTCTGCCGGTTGAGAAAGAGCTTGTATGGTCTGAAACAGGCTCCTAGACAGTGATACATGAAGTTTGAGTCATTTATGGGGGAGCATGGATATGAACGGACGACGTCGGATCATTATATTTTTGTGAGGTACTTCGCCGAGGATAATTTTATTATTTTTTTGCTTTATGTTGATGACATACTGTTGGTGGGTCATAATGCCACCAGGATAGCAGAGTTGAAGCGCCAACTGGGCGCGACCTTCTCTATGAAGGATTTGGACGCAGCGAAGACTATTCTTGGGATGGAGATTAGCTGAGAGAGAGAGATTCAAAGCTACACTTGTCCCAAAAGAAGTACATTTGTCGGGTACTTCAGCATTTTGGGATGGACCGGTCGAAGAAAGTGAGTAACCTCCTTGCGGCTCACTTTAAGTTCACTGAGGAGCAGTGTCCATCTACTGAGGACAAGCAGAAAGATATGGAGCGAGTTCCATATGCCTCAGCCGTGGGGAGTCTTATGTATGCTATGATATGTACGAGACCAGACATTGCTCACGCAGTCGGCACAGTTAGCATGTACACTTCCAATCCTGGAAGGGTACATTGGAGTGGGGTCAAGTGGATTCTACGATATCTTCAGGATACTTTCGATTAGAGACTTTCATTTGGTGGTGACGAGCCGAAGCTGGTTGGATATACCGACGCTGATATAGTTGGAGATATAGAACGAGACGATTAACTTTGGGCTATGTGATGATGTTTGCTAGTGGAGCAGTATCGTGGCAGTCGCGTTTACAGAAGTGTGTTGCCTTATCGACAACAGAGGTAGAATATATTGCGGCGACGGAGGCTTACAAGGAGTTGTTGTAGATGAAGAAGCTGCTGCAAGAAATTGGGCTAAAGCAGTATCTTTTGCTTTGCGATAGTCATAGTGCTATTGACCTTGTGAAGAACCAGATATTTCATAGCCCGTCCATGCACATTGATATCCGGTATCATTGGATACGGGATGTGGTTGACAAGAAGGAAGCGTCGCTTAAGAAGGTTCATACAGATGATAATGGAGCATATATGTTCACAAAGGTTCTACCAAGGGAAAAGTTTGAGTACTGCAGGTGGATCGTCGGGATGACGACCCCCTCCACATAGTTGTGAAGGGGAAGATTTGTTGGAGTGGGTGGGGTTCCCAACCTATGTGAAAATACCCCAAAATAGGATTAAGTATTTTTACATATAATAGGAATACCTCAATTTATTTGGATTGAATATTCCTAAATATAATAGGAATATCTCGATGGATTTGGATTGGATATTCCTACATATAATAGGAATATGTCAATGGATTTGGATTGAAAATTCCTATCTATAATAGGAATGATAGTTGTGGGTTTGGGGCTGTATATATGTCTCCTGGCCCTAAAATATATCTCTCTATATATAAAAAAAATAGCAACAAGAAGAGAAAAGGGGGTAAGAGTGTCATTGCAATATTAGAGAGGAGAAAAAATGATTGGAGGCCGTTTCGAAGAAAGAGATTAGGTTCGGGTATTTCTCGTTGTTTTTTTCGTGGTTATAATCTATTTTCTGTTCCAAAAGAGTTGTGGTGATCCGTTTGGATCGGTGAGAAGTTTGTAAGGAGTCGGTGTATTTCTTATTCCATTAGTATAGGCTTTTCATGGTTGGACTCCGATCGTCCCCTTTTTTTTTCCACAAGAGTTTTCCACATCAAAAATCTCTGTGTCTGCGATTTGTGTTTGGCATTTTTTGTTTATGCATTTTGCTCGGTTCTCTCGCAGGTACTCTCTGGTTTGGGAACGGTTTTCGCACTTTCGTTCCCAACTTTTCCTTCTAGTGGATGATGAGGGAGGTCACTCAGGACTTCATGAAGGACCTCCGCTTCCGGAGCTCTGTTGTGACTGCTCACCATGAGGTGTTGGAGGCCAATTTAGTGGGTATGTTTGAGGACACCAAACGTATGTGTCATCCACACCAAGAGGGTCACCATAATGTCCAAGAACATCATGATCCCTCCCAAAGATCTACGAGAAAACTGCTTAGACTACGACAATGGATGAGTGGTTCGTTTGTCGTTTTAGTCTGTTTGGTAAAAAATGAAGAAAAAATATATTTGTGGTACAAGTTTAAAACTAGTATGAATCAGCTATACTCTTCTAATGAAAATATTGCTATTTTCTAACTCGGCATGTTAATTTGGAAATTATTTAAAAATTTGCTTTGGATATTGTGACGATGATGATTTACTCGTATATATACATCAGATTGAAGTTCTATTCATGTTTAAAAACAATTGAAACTTGCAATTTAGACTACAATTTCTTATAATAAATGGATCAATATTTCTTAGAACCACAATAAAGGAGACGAGCTCATCGTTGTTAGCGAGACCACCTCCAACAACAACAACAATGGAAGAAGAGAAAGAAGAACACAACCAAGAAGAAGAGTTTGACGTCGTAAGAATTGGTAGAATAAAATAGGTGAGAGAATATATTAAAAAAAAAAATCAATACATTATTAGGGATAATTTGGTCCCAAAAAATTATGTTTATTTGTTGGGATAAAAAAATTAACCTATAACTAACCAACCGAGGGTAGTAACTTTAGGGTATTAACATGTATATTATGAAATTTTACGGTTTCAAGTTACAAAACTTGAATAGTTCAAGATATTTAGTTGCAATTAAGTATAAAAATAGTAATAATAAAGTACATCCAACTATGAAAATATGGATGTGGAGGAGGCGAAATATTAATATGACACATGAATCCGAGTCCAACCCATTTTTTTATCGGGTTCAAATATTTTAATCCGAGTTCGAATCCGAGTATCTTCAATCATAACCCAACCCATTAACTGGTTTATCCGATCGGACTCGGATTTAGTCCGTTCGAATTGCACCCCTAGGATTTCGGTAATTAAGAACATGTAAATCAATCATTAGTGATTTGGGGGGGGGGGGGGTTGAGTAATAAACTAAACGTTGGAGACTAAAGTAAAATTACATAACAATATAAATTAGGCCAAATAATAATTTGACATTTCAATCTCTCCTTACATGAGTGATTACATCATTCGGAGGACTGGTCTATAAAAAATAAAGACATATAGGACTTATCCATAAAGAAAAGACGTTGGTTTTCATTTATTTAACAGTCCAAAAAGCAAGCCATGGGACTTGTGTGCAATGATGCGGTTGATCGAAGACTTGCCAAAAACCTTTGGAACAGCCACGTCGGATTGCGGTCGGCGGATGGGTCCCATACGATAAAGTAAACTTTAATAGTAATAATTAAATTTCTGGAGAATTTTTTTTGTGAGTAATTAATTCATTGTAATCGAATCCAACTGGCTCTTGTGGTCAGTAAGAAAAAATATAATCTCTTTGGCTGGACCGAGATCTCAAAATCAAATCACGAAGAAGATGTGTGAGTAGTGTGTCAAAGTGATATACAATTAAAATTTTGTATGTATCGTCGAATATCTAAAAAAAAAAAAAAAAAATTAATTATAGATGTCTGAAAGATATTGAAAAAAAAAAAAAAAAAAAAAAAAAGCCAAAAGTGGAAAGCTTTAGGCCCAAGTCTTTAATAAAAAAATAAAAATGTGTCAGAATTCCACTCTGAGCATGGTTCCATAGTCCAGTCAAGCACAACATTGCCAATAAAGGCTAATTTTCAATTTGTTTTAATAAGCATTCCGTGAATTATGACATTATTATAGTTTTCGCTCACCCACAGTGGCGTAGCTACACCGTCCCGAGGGGGTGCGGCTGCGCCCCCTCACATTTGGATTTTTAATTTTATTTTTTTATAAATTATCGATTTTTTTATTTATTTATATAAAGTATATGCATACATATTTGAACAAAAATAATAATTACTGACTTGATAATAAAATGATAATTAGGTAGTTTGTTGACTTTTCTAACTTTAAAGTCTTAGACGATGCCATCGGACATGTTGATTATTGAAAAACTGTAAATCACCGATATCATGGTTCATGCAAAGTTGGACATGATGACTAGAAAAATTAATATTATAATTGTATTTTTTATAAATATATACACGCTTTTACTTTAGATTTGTCTTGTTCTCTATTTTCCAACTTTGTGCTTTAGTAGAAATTTGATTCCACATTGGTCAAAATTGTCCAGTTATCTTATATGAAATAGTTGAATTTTTTATTTTATTTAGAACAACGTAGTTAGGTCTAATGTGCTACTATGAAATTTATAATTTTCATAACCTGCTTATCACTCAAATTCATACTGGACTTAAATGCAAAACATGATCCATCCTCGGCGTTTATATTTTTCTCTCTGCTCTAGCCACAAGAAAATGTTTGCGAAAGAAAACAATCAAAGTGGATATCATTATCTATATCTCATATGAGCCAAATTCAATTTTGATCCACTGGTATTGGATATGTGTATGTAATACAAACCTCTTCATATGATCTGTCTTGAATCTTGAAATCTCAAACTAGTATATGTAACTTTGAGGTGTTTAACAAGTCATATTCAAACCCATATAAATTCATTATAACTCTTATTATAATTGATTATAGTGACAACATATTTTTTTACTCAGATCCAACCCAATGAATGGATCACTTAATCAAAATTGATAGGTGAATCATAATATTTCTATTCGTATTAATCCGTTACTTCAGTTGGTATTTTATAATATTCCTATTCGTATTAATTTATTAAAAGTTTATTACATCTGATATTAATATATGAAAATTATAAATGTGTTTATTGTAAAAAAAATTTTAAAACAGTAATAGTCACAGTCCCTAGATAAAAAGTCTGACTATGCCACTGCTCAACCATGCACTCTAACAAAAATTTGTATTCAATAAAAAAAACATTGCCAACTATCTATTTTATTTACTCCGGTTTCGTATATTTTTCTCTCCTTCGTACATTTGAAGGGTCTACTTAGCATAATTTTCTTTTACTATATACTAGTAACGTACACGTGTAATGCTCGCACGTAAATTTTTTTTTTTTTTTAATATATATTTACTATAAATATTATCGTTTCTAGGAATTGAACTCAAGCAAGTAAGAAAAATGTCTCATACCTGAACCACTTTAGTTATAATTTTTTAGCTATAAGTAAATCATATTATGTAGTTCAAAAATTAATTATTTAAAAAATAAATAAATTAATAGAGTATTTAAAAACGACTTAGATGGCTAAATTTTGAACCGTTTACAAGCTACCTTATATTAGTAGAAATAGATATATACATAAAAATGAAAAATGAAAAATGAAAAAAAACTCCAACAATATTATACTTCGAACATGTGCCATTTTACATAGAAGACACGAGTAAAAACCGATTACACCAAGTAAGTTATGAGCACTAATGTTTAAACTTTTCATATAATTCACCACATAATCTATCAGTGTACAAACTCATATCGAAAATTACATTTACTATAATTTAAGGCAATATCACAATAATCCTTTCCAAAGTATACTCACCTAGCGAGGTCGAGCGTGTAAATTACTCTAAAACACAACACAAGGTAGAAAAATATGAAAATAAGTAAGAAAAAGTTTATAAATCGTCACGTGGTCCAAATAGGTTATAATGATATCATAAGGTTGACTGTTGGTTGAACTTACACAAATAAAGAGTATTCATTTCAAGTGAAATAAACAAAAAATGGTCTCAAACTTAATTTCATGAGTCTAGATTACCATTTAATCCTATGATACTGTATTTGGAGGCTAAATCGAATTAGTTATTCTCAACATATGTTGAATTTGAAGATTTTTTTTTTTAAAACTCGGTCACACCACCTAATTTTAGGCCCAATACGGCACTATAAATTACCTAAACCAAATAAAACTTTATCGGACCTACAGTAGCCTTCTCGAACGGTCATTTTGACTTGTTCGAGGGGTGCATACTTAATTTAGAATTTAGACATGACACACACTTGTACGTGTACTTAACATAATTTTAGTAAACACACCAAGTTGTGCATACTAGATAATATCAAAATTAATATCGAAGATATAACCATGGTTTATCCTACATAGTTATATGATCCATTTAAGTCGTAAAGCTAAAGTTTACCCTTGACACAGTCTACACTCAATACTATATGTTACCACTATTTTTGTACACCCGTTCCTCGCTTCGTATTACCCGGCAGAACTAAAATAAGAGATATACATGCTAGATGAATTATAAAGTAGACTCATATGACGTTTCGGAGCCCCATTTCGATGTCGGACATTCAAAAATCCTAATGGAGATATCTGAGTGTCATTGAAGCTAAACGATCGTAGTTATTCATAAAAAACACCAAACTAGGTCCATTATAATTTATTGATAGTAAGTACTATTCCAAATTAAATTTGAAAATTTCTTATTCCACATCCTAAAATCACATAATTCAAATCCGAAACAACAGAAACTACGTGTAATATTTCTCACGTAGTTCACGTGAGATCAAACTAACTAAAACATGGATATAATTAGCGCTAAATATATACAAAATAATTCCATATTATAATTAATATGTGAGTCAGTTTCACAATCAACTAGACCTAGAATAATTCACTGTCATGCATTTTAATTTGCTAGGTGTGCAATTAATTTGCTAGGTGTGCAAGAAATTCTTGAATAAATCCTAATTCACAATGTTCATTGCAAATCAAATAGACATACAACAAGTCCCTACATATTAAAAAAAAAAATCCGATAAAAAACCTAAGGCTAGCATTCTAAAATAATTTCATCTAGCATTCTAAAATAATTTCAATTTAAGGACAATGTCAATTTGTGCATGAGTTTAAGAGATTGTGTTTAAAATTAAAAATTATACTAAAGATTTGAACAATAAATCAAAATTTAGAATGAGTTTGAGTGGGCATTGCCTCTTCTAGAGGATAAACTCACAAATTATTTTCCTCCTCTCGCCCCCCCCCCCCCCCCACCCCCACTCCACCCCCCCCCCCCCCCCCCCCCCCCCACACACACAAACACACACTCTCCCTCTCTTTCTTATTTTCTTTATGTCATACCACAGTTCCAAAATGCATAGAACTATGATACGTGACAATGATCAACTAGTACGTAATCGAGAATACTTCAATATGTGGATCCCTTGACACGTATTTGCACTGTAAGTTGGACTCCGGTTCGATAAATATATCAATAATCAACATGTAGATTATATATCTCATATATAAACAAAATTATATAACTAATAACAATGAAATAGATACAAAATGTCAAGAGTATCAAGTGTCAATAATATCAAGAAAAAAAATGATAGTCCGGTAGAGATAAATTTCCTACTAGTAGACTAGTAAATAAAACAAGAAAAAAATGTAAAAAGATGGTAAGCCTTTCACAAGAACTCTAGCAGATCAATCTCCAAGTCGTCTGTAGAAGGCGCTCTTGCGTATGGTCCCGGTCCGTAGATCTTCGGATAAAGAAGATCGTCTAAATCTGAAAATGATCTATTCCTCAGTAAAATAATGTAGGAAGATACATAATATATGGACCATAATGAAATAGAGTGTAACATGCATATAATTCTACAAGAATATGAATTGCTGAAAAAACGGACAGTCAAGTACCGAATTTTTTTTGACGAACTTGCGGTTAAGAACTAAACCATCCTATGTTATCCGGAATAAATGGTTGTTTTATTAGGTAAATTCTATATGCACTATATAAATTGCTTAGGACAGTCCATTACTTCAGGACAACCCAGAGTTTTGTAACTTTTACTTAGGACATCCCAAAATTTACTCAGGACACCCAATCCCTCCCCCCCCCCAAAAAAAAAACCTTTAAAAAATTCTTCATTCTAAATTTTTACTCTCTCTCTTCAAAATTTCAAACCCCCAAATCCTAACCCCAACCTCAACCGCCGAAGGAGGAGGAGGAGGAGGAGGAGGAGGAGGCGGCGACACTTCTTCTTCTTCTTCTTTCTTGACACGACGAGCGGGGGGGGGGGGGGGGGGGGGAGGGGGACGACGCGGGGCTATGGCGAGCGGGGGCGGCGTGGGGCGGACCGCGACAGACCGCGGCGACAGTCATTCCAATTGGAAGGACTGTCACAATGTTAACAGTCCTTTCAATTGGAAGGACTCTCAACATTGTTACAGTCCTTAATAATTAGGATTGTAATAATGTTGACAGTACTTCAAATTGGAAGGACTGTTAATTTTTTTAGGCTTAGCCCTTGGCTACTTACTCTTCCCCCTTAGGTCAATCAGTATTAATTATTTAGGATTATAACAATGTTGACAGTCCTTTCAATTGGAAGACCTGTCAACATTGTTAGGGTCTTGAAAAAAATTGGGCTGAAAAATATAAGTCTTTGGCTTTTATATGAGGATTTTGACTGCTCTTAAGTAAAAAAAGTTGATTGCAAACTTGTAAATAAATTGAAAATTTTTTGAGCTAAGCGCCTATAGAATTTGTCTTTTTATTAGGCTGTTGATAAGGGAACTACACAATTTACTTGGGGCTAGCCCAGGATTGGGGTAGCCCATTAATGAATGAAATTTACTCATACTAGCCCAAAAGTTTACTCATACTAGCCCAAACATAAAACTCTCTTCCCAAACCCTCCAAACCCCCACCGGAGCCCTCCCCCCTCCTCCCTTTCTTGTCGGAGCCCTCCTCCTCCACTTCCTCCTCCTCCTCCTTGTTGATGGCTCCCAAACTCTCGAAAGAATCAAGGTACAATTCTTCCTTCTCCTTGTTCTATTGCATTTCAAATTTTTTTCAAAAATTGTAATAATTTCTATTGCGTTTCAAAAAATTTCCAAAAATTATCTTTCCAATATTAAAATTATGACATACAAGTCCTGAATATAGTTTCAGATGTAGTTTTGACTTTTTTCTGGAGTCTTGTACTCGATTTTAGGGCATACAAGTTCGATATCCGTCGAAAGTATGTAACAGAACCATGCGGGACTGTAGAAATTTCTACAGTCCTATATACATTGTGGACTGTAAAAATTTCAACAGTCCTGTATAAATTTAGGACTGTAGAAATTTCTACAGTCCTGTATACATATAGGACTGTAGAAATTTCTATAGTCCTGAATAAATTTCTACAGTCTGTTAAAATATATATATATTTTGTCATATAGTCACGACCCTCGGAAGGGCACTGAGGATGAAGATATCATAAGAAGATGCCCTACTGCGTCGATGCATAAGGAACGCAATGTTCAGCGTACTATTAAACCAGCTCTCACTATCCGCGACCCCGAGGCACGCCCTGAAGTTAGGAAACGTCGACTAACGAAGAAGACTGTCACTCGTTCGAAGAGACGTGCACTTAGTACTCCTAGTACTTCTGGTTCTTCTTTCTCCTCCAATGAGAATATACCAAATGTCCAAAATTGGCCAACTGATGGTTTAGGACCTTCTCAGCATGCAGATAGTCTTGTCGAGACTCTCCCACAAACCCTCAGAAACCGACCTACTGATGGTTCAGGACTGTCTCAGCAGCGAGATAGTCCAGTCGAGACTCGTCCAAACGGTTGCTCTATGTTGCCGTCAATCGAGAACCATATTGCATACCAAATATGGAATAATCCGGTAAGTACATTACGTTATGATAATTTTATATATAGTTGTAAGTTCTAAGTTCATCCAATTATTTATAGATAACTACATTTTATATATAGGTATAAGTTCATCTAATTGTTTACTTTTCAGGAGAGTTCTCGTATGTTAACGGTGATCAACCACGGCAAAAAATACAATACATGGAGGTTTGAATTATTGGGAGATGATGTGAAGGCTAAAATTATTTCCACCGGTTTATAATATTTGGGTAACTACTTATATACGACGGTGGATAATGCACTCATATCGGTATTTGTAGAACGATGGCATTCAGAAACCAACACTTTCTATCTACCAAACGGGGAGTTGACGATTACCCTTGATGACGTCCATCATATATTGGGACTTAGGGTTGATGGTCGAGTCATGATGAATCATACTTTTGACGAATCGAGCGTCAACTTTTACGACCATTGTAAACACCCTATTTTTTCAGATATTTTTTTTATATTTTTCCGGATGTTTTCGGGATTTTGGATGAAGAACCGAGGTGTTTATGAGTTAAAGAATTTTACGGACAGTTTATGGGTGTTAAAATTTTCTGGAAGTAAAAATTTATTGTGTATTATGGAGAACCGGATGCATAGCATTTTTCGGTGAATTTATTGGACACCGGAGCAACGAAACGAGGACCAAAAGCTATAGGATTGTGAACCGAACCCAACGAAGCCCGAACCAAACCAACCCGACCCGAGAACCCGATAGAAACCCTAATTCCCAACTGAACAGTGTTTCCGGCGGCGGCACGACTATTTAAGTCATCTCGGACTTCGCGTAGCCGCAGCCGCCTTCCTCGATATACGTGCCCGAGCAGCGCCGCCTTCTCCAGATTTCGGTCGCCTCGACGAAACCCTAGCTTCACCGGACCACCCACCTCCTTCGTCGACCTCGACAGCCCGTTACCAACGCCTTAGCCGTCCGCCCCACCGGAACCCTAGCTTCCCCGCACCCTCGAATCCACCTCCCTACCGTTCCCGACTGCCTCGCCGTCCCTATCCCCACCTCGGCTTCCGTGCCACGCCGACCGCCACCAGTTTTCCCTACCATCTCGAGCAACCTCGTCGACCTCCATCACAGAGCAACCTTCCCCGCGTCTCCTCCTTCGCCGCTCTCCGAAGTCGACTTCCCCAACCAAGACCCCGACATCCCCATCATCTCCCTCCGCCGTGCTTTTCCCTGGACCCGCCGACCGCCCAGCCCGACCTCCCCTCGGTCGACGATTCCCCCGCGACCCTTCGGCAACGCCGCCGCTCTCCGGCGTCGACATCCCCATCATCCCTCGAACTGCTCCCCCGAGTTCACCTCAGAACCGACGACAGACCATTTTTCCCTCGACCCTTCGACCCACGCCGGCCGCCGCTCGAGATCCGGTCGCCGAGCCCTAGCCGACCACGAGGCTGACCCCCTGCGAAGCCCTCCAGATCAGGACCTTAGTCTGGACTCGCAGCAGACACGCGGTACCAGCAACTCGAGACGCAGGACACGACGTGGACGTTTGGAGACGTAAAAAACAGAACTCACGGGGCCCTGAACAGGTACCGTTTTCTCCCTCATCGTAACTCCAAATTCGATTCTGTAAATTGCTACGCGTAGACTGCATAACTCCCTCGGTGCCCGTGCAACCCGCTCGGTGCATCGCGTCCTGTGGTGATCGCACACCGCGATCCAAAAATAGTAAAAACAACGCTCTGTTTTACCCCGGAACTGAGTTCGCCCCGCCAATCGGGACGAATTGGTCGCACGCGGTCTTTACCGAACTGTGCGCGACGTTGATACGGTCGTGTGAGATTTTGCAGAAGTCGATTCGGAGGTGTGTGCACCCCGAAATCAACGCGTATCCGCCGACGACACCCCGTATCCGTCCTTTCTGGAATACGCTGTAACTTTGTGTACACACGTCGGATCGAGACGAAACTTGCGCCATCGGACTCGTAGCAATACGCTGGTCCTGTGACCCAAGTTTGGTCCGATTCCGAGAACGTTGACAAAATCACGTATCGTGGGCCCCACAGGCTCCACTTGACGGGTGATTTTGAGATCGGCTCATCGGAATCCAATTCTGGAAGTTCCGTTGGATTCGTGTCATCGTTCCTGACTTGTAGACACTGAGTTTGCGGAATTTGGAGACCTTTGACCCTGACATGCTTTTCGGTGCGAAGTGGCCCACATGGGGACCCCGCTTTAATCCGGAAATGACATTTTTGCCCCTGTGTCCAAATTGGACGTAAGGACAGGCATTTTTAGCTATTTGACATCTTCTGAGACTAGTGGTGATGTTTATTACAGCTTTTGGAGTAGTACCTACCGGATCCACTGACACAGGGACAGTTGTTGGTATTCGGACATCAGGCAAGTGTACCTTGCCAAACTCTGCAGCTTAGTTATCTATTTTTCTTGCTTTATATATATATTACTGTACATGCTTAACCTAGGACCGTGTGACGTACTTAGCATCCGATTATCAGTCGGGTGCCGACACTGTACGCAGTGTTGGGTACGGTCATCTAGAGATGGACATCCGTGACACTTTATATTCTCGTACTTGTCTTATCAAGTACCCTATGGCCCAGGACACTTGACACTATTCATGAGACAGGATTTTCTCGAGATATTCGTGGTGATTCTGTATAGGATACAGGACATGGACATTATATTCTTAGATACTTTATTGACTTGTGCATTAGTTATGATCGCGCTTGACATGGGCATGAGACGTTATGGTCATAATACGCGTGGTTATATTGGGTGGGAAGAGACACACATGCTACAGGCTGTTTACATATATATATCTTCTATTATTTAGAGGTCGTAGACTCTCGTAGCAGAGCTAGACCCACTACCGGTTATTACCGCTACCGGCTCCCCGACACAGAGCTTGTAGTGGCTCAGCCTGAGTTTTAGTGTTGTTCTCACTTGCATTTCACTTAGATTGGTTACATATTTACCCTATTATTTCATTTAGTCATTTATTTGCTGCCCTGTTTATTTATTCATTTTGGCATGAGCTTTCTTGTACCTTGCTATGTCCCCTGAGGACCTGGATCCGGATTTTGTCCCCAGGATTTGAGGACGAGATTTATCCCGAGGTATACGGGACCGGAGCAGGAGCTGATTCAGGAGCTGTACCGCCATCAGAGGACGAGGTCTTAGCTGAAGACTTCTCTTGAGCATCCATGATCACGCTCAGCTATTATTATTTATTCCAGTCATTTACTTTCTGGTCTGTTGAACCATTGTACTAGATATTTATCGGGTTGTTCCCCGGAGTACTTTGTGAGACTTGCTGATGATTTACATTTCTTCTTTTTCTGTGGATCATATTTTATATCTTGTGTGGATGAGATTAGTCGTGCCGTGATTGTCGTAGACTTGTTTTACAGCTTAAGTATGCCCTGATGGATCCATTATATTGAGTTGGTCCATTGGTGCGTACTGCTGGCCTTTGCCACGTGTCCGGTCCTACGGTATTTTGGGACTGGGGCGTGACATGGTTTTTGTGGTGGCCCATGCAGGTCTACGACTAAATTGTTCAGTTTTAACTTAGGGACCGAACCAGCCTGCCCTAAGGATAGGATAAGTTCCAGGTTCTCATCCATTATTTAACCATTGTTGAACTCTATATCGAACTCGAAATTTGTTACTTGAACTGCATCCTGTATTGATTCCTCTGAGCGTTCTTACAGTTTATATTTTGATTGCAGAGCAATGGATTCCGAAAATAGAGAGGATATTCCTTTGGATACGCCATACGACGCTGTGGTTACTTATGGAGACGGAGTGACACCAGGGGATGGAGGACAAGCATCGCAGAGTGATCAAACCGGTCAGCCTAATCCAAGGTTCCGGAGAGATGACATCCCACCTCCATCACAGTTCACTCCCCAGATGCCAGTATTCCCGCCAGGACAAGCCATGGATGGGCAACAGATGTTCCAGATGATGTATGCTATGATGCAAGCACATCAACAGATTCAGCAGGAGGTCCATCGACAGGAGGCCGAGTATCTGAGGACCAGCCTGGTATCCGCATTGGAGCAGGCAAATCCCCCAACGAGGCGAACAGCGACTGGATCTATCACTGATTTCCGTCACCTCAAACCTCGCACATTTTCTGGTAAAGAAGGGCCAACGGAAGTTCATGAGTGGCTCACAAACATTCAGCATCAGTTGGAAGCCGCTGAACTTCCAAGAGAGAAGTGGATGACTGCAGTTAGAATGCAGTTAACTGATAATGCGCATCACTGGTGGCTAGCAGAAGAGAGGAGACTTGGACAGGACAGAGTCACATGGGAAGAGTTCTCTAGACTCTTCCAAGAGATGTACATCCCGGCAGTCGCACGGTCAGAGCTCAGAGAGGTTCAACCGCCTTATCCAAGGCAGCATGTCAGTAGAGGAATACAATACGGAATTTATTCGCCTGAGCCGCTTTGCCCCGACATTGATCTCGACGGAGGAAGAAAAAGCAGAGAAGTTCTTTGACGGCTTGAAGTTCGAGCTTCAGAGAGTGATTGGATCGGTAGCACCTACATCTTATACCGATGTCCTTGCAGCGGCCCGACGCTTGGAGCGCGTTACCAGGAGGGAGTCTAATCTGAAGAGGCCTAACACATCAGCACCATCCAGGCCAGCACATGGGGATTCAGCAAAGCGAACCCAGAGGGGTATGCCAGATAGAGCAGCAATTAGGGACAGACCTCTTCCTACTTGTCACCACTGCGGCAAGGTAGGACACATTGAGAAGGAATGCAGGCGTAAGTTGGGACTATGTTTGAGCTGTGGATCCAACCAGCACTTTTCAAGGGACTGTTCTGAACGCAGAGACGGAGCACCAAGACTAGCATTACCTGCACCACGACCAGCAGCAGGAGCCCAGCAGACAGGAGTTGGTGGGGTCAGACCACCAGCCCCAGGAGGGAACCAGCAGAGACCACCCCTGGCACCACAGGCAGCTTTATTCCAGCAGGCTCAGCAGCAGAGAGGTCCAGCTCAGGGACGAGGACAGGCATTCCCATTAGCTGTTGAGCAGGAGGCTACAGCAGGCGAGGTCATCGCAGGTACTATTTTAGTAGCTTCATTACCAGCTGTAGCATTATTTGATTCTGGAGCATCGCATTCATTTATAGCAGCTAGCTTTGTAGCCACCCATAGAGTAGCTACCGCACCCCTTCCGAAGATGAAGAGAATTCTTACGGGGAGGTGGAATTATTCCGGTTAGTGACATCTGTAGATCATGTTCTGTAGTAGTTTGTGGACGAGAGATGCGAGCTCAATTTCTGATCTTTTCCATGCCTGACTATGATGTCGTACTTGGTATGGACTGGTTAAGTCAGTACCATGCGACTCTTGATTGCCGACTTGGGCGGGTTATATTTAGACCGCCAGGACATCCAGAATTTGAGTTTCCTCGAGGAGCAGTAGAGCAAGGAGTTCAGCCTACTCTTAGGGTACTATCTGTAGAAGGGGAGACAGGTTACCCAAGAGTCATATCAGAATTTGTGGATGTATTTCCTGATGATCTTCCAGGTTTACCGCCTGATCGGGAAATAGAATTCACAATAGACTTAACTCCAGGAGCAGAGCCTATCACTTCATCAGTATATCGGCTAGCACCTAAGGAGTTAGTGGAATTGAAGGAGCAGGTTGATGATCTTTTGGAGAAGGGTTTCATTCGGCCCAGTGTTTCACCTTGGGGAGCACCCATATTATTTGTGCCGAAGAAGGATGGAACGGTACGGTTGTGCATTGATTACAGGGCACTAAATGCTGTAACCATCAAGAACAGGTATCCCTTACCATGCATTGATGATCTCTTCGATCAATTGAGTGGTGCAAGGGTATTCTCAAAGATTGACCTTAGATCCGGCTATCATCAGATCAAGGTGAGGAAAGAAGATATCCCGAAGACAGCTTTCAGGACGAAGTATGGGCATTATGAGTTCTTGGTGATGCCGTTTGGTTTAACCAACGCACCAGCAGTGTTTATGAGTTTGATGAACAGAGTCTTTCATCAGTTCTTGGATAAATTTGTAGTTGTATTCATCGACGACATTCTCATATATTCTAAGAACTATGAAGAGCACGAGGAGCATCTCAGAATCGTGTTAGAGACCTTGAGGCAGGAAAAGTTATACGCCAAGCTCAGTAAGTGTGAGTTCTGTATGGACAAAG
The DNA here is from genome assembly GCA_036927795.1 of Iris macrosiphon. Classification (NCBI taxonomy): domain Eukaryota; kingdom Viridiplantae; phylum Streptophyta; class Magnoliopsida; order Asparagales; family Iridaceae; genus Iris; species Iris macrosiphon. Next base: position 185,667,091 of record JAYESA010000012.1, read on the forward strand.
TGCCTTTCTTGGGACACATCATATCAGGAGAAGGACTTTCAGTGGATCCAGAGAAAGTTGCGGCAATAGAGACTTGGCCTACGCCTACATCAGTCGCAGAGGTGAGAAATTTTCTTGGACTTGCGGGATATTACCAAAGGTTTGTAGAGAATTTCTCGAGGATTGCAGAACCGATGACGAAGCTGACACGAAAGGACCAGGAGTTTATATGGACAGAAGACTGCCAGAAGGCTTTTGAAGAACTGAAGAGAAGATTAACAACAGCACCGGTCTTGACTCTTCCTTCAGGGTCAGGAGGTTTTGTTGTTTACAGTGATGCATCAGGCAGTGGACTAGGATGTGTTTTGATGCAACACGGCAAAGTCATTGCTTATGCGTCAAGACAATTAAAGGACCACGAAAAGAACTACCCGACACATGATCTGGAGCTAGCAGCAGTGATATTTGCATTGAAGATATGGAGGCACTATCTTTATGGAGAGAGGGTAGAAATCTTTACTGATCACAAGAGTCTGAAGTACGTATATACTCAGAAGGAGCTCAACATGAGGCAGAGACGCTGGCTTGAATTGATGGTAGATTTTGACATAGATCTGCAGTATCATCCGGGAAAGGCGAATGTTGTTGCAGACGCACTCAGCAGGAAGCCTACGGCGTATTTCTTGACAATGCAGCCAGAGTTATTGAGGGATTTACAGGAGCTGCAGATAGAGGTCGTCGTACCAGGACATAATGGATTGATGGCTAACCTTGAGATTCAGTCATCACTCGTGGAGAAGATTAAGGAGGCATTGCCCACCGATGCTAGATTCCGAAGACTCAAAGAAAGGACAGAAGCCGGCATACAGACAGGACTTCGCATTCACGAAGACGGGACATTGAGGTTTGGAAATCGCCTGTATGTTCCAAATGGAGAATTGAGACAGGAGTTAATGACTGAAGCACATAGCTCTATGTACTCTGTTCACCCAGGAGGAACCAAGATGTATCGAGACTTGAGACAGTATTACTGGTGGCATAGAATGAAGAGAGAGATCGCAAGATTTGTGGCCAAATGCTTAGTCTGCCAGCAGGTGAAGGCAGAGCATCAGAGGACTGCAGGTATGTTACAGCCGCTCCCGATACCGGAATGGAAATGGGAGCACATCACGATGGATTTTGTCACAGGATTCCCAAGGAGCCCCAGCGGCAGAGATGCAGTATGGGTGATAGTGGATCGACTCACTAAATCGGCACACTTCTTGCCATTTAGAGTTGGACAGTCCACAGAGGTACTAGCCGACATGTATATGCGAGAAATTGTCAAGTTACATGGAGTGCCTGTTAGTATCGTATCGGATCGAGATTCGAGATTTACATCTTATTTCTGGAGAAGCATGCAAGAGAGCCTAGGCACCAGACTCAAATTCAGCACGGCATACCACCCGCAGACAGATGGACAATCGGAGCGCACCATTCAGATCTTGGAGGACATGTTGAGATCATGTATGCTAGACTTTGGAGGATCTTGGGAAGATCATCTGCACTTAGTGGAGTTCTCCTACAATAACAGTTATCAGGCCAGCATTCAGATGGCACCATTTGAAGCTTTATACGGAAGGAAGTGCAGATCGCCTATATGTTGGAGTGACGTTGGTGAACGTCAAATACTGGGTCCAGAATTGGTAACGCAAACAGTGGAAAAGGTGAAGCAGATTCAGAATCATCTACGAGCAGCCCAGGACAGACAGAAGCATTGGGCAGATACGCATAGACGTCCCCTAGAGTTCAAAGAAGGAGATCACGTATTCTTGAGGATTTTGTCCACTCGTGGTACTATCAGATTCGGGAGCAGAGGCAAGCTGAGCCCAAGGTATATTGGGCCATTTGACATTCTAGAGCGCGTTGGTGAGGTGGCCTATCGTCTTGCATTACCTCCATCCTTAGAGGGAGTGCATGACGTATTCCACGTCTCCCAGCTGCGAAGGTACGTGACCGACCCAAGTCACGTAGTCGATCACTCAGAGATTGCAGTGGGCCCAAGCTTGAGATATGAAGAACAACCAGTTGGCATCCTCGACGTCAGTGAGAAGACATTGCGGGGACAGACAATCAGACTGGTCCGTGTAGCATGGAAACATCATTCCCCTGACGAATCGACTTGGGAACGAGAAGATAGTATGCGCCAGCGATACCCCCACTTGTTCGAGGAGGCAGTTATAAATTAAGCAACCTTGTATTTCCATAATTCTTCTTTGATAGCTTATTCTTTGATTGCGAGGACGCAATCCTTTTAAGGAGGGAAGATTATAAACACCCTATTTTTTCAGATAATTTTTTTATATTTTTCCGGATGTTTTCGGGATTTTGGATGAAGAACCGAGGTGTTTATGAGTTAAAGAATTTTACGGGCAGTTTATGGGTGTTAAAATTTTCTGGAAGTAAAAATTTATTGTGTATTATGGAGAACCGGACGCATGGCATTTTTCGGTGAATTTATTGGACACCGGAGCAACGAAACGAGGACCAAAAGCTATAGGATTGTGAACCGAACCCAACGAAGCCCGAACCAAACCAACCCGACCCGAGAACCCGATAGAAACCCTAATTCCCAACTGAACAGTGTTTCCGGCGGCGGCACGACTATTTAAGTCATCTTGGACTTCGCGTAGCCGCAGCCGCCTTCCTCGATATACGTGTCCGAGCAGCGCCGCCTTCTCCAGATTTTGGTCGCCTCGACGAAACCCTAGCTTCACCGGACCACCCACCTCCTTCGTCGACCTCGACAGCCCGTTACCAACGCCTTAGCCGTCCGCCCCACCGGAACCCTAGCTTCCCCGCACCCTCGAATCCACCTCCCTACCGTTCCCGACTGCCTCGCCGTCCCTATCCCCGCCTCGGCTTCCGTGCCACGTCGACCGCCACCAGTTTTCCCTACCATCTCGAGCAACCTCGTCGACCTCCATCACAGAGCAACCTCCCCCGCGTCTCCTCCTCCGCCGCTCTCCGAAGTCGCCTTCCCCAACCAAGACCCCGATATCCCCATCATCTCCCTCCGCCGTGCTTTTCTCTGGATCCGTCGACCGCCCAGCCCGACCTCCCCTCGGTCGATGATTCCCCCTCGACCCTTCGGCAATGCCGCCGCTCTCCGGCGTCGACATCCCCATCATCCCTCGAACTGCTCCCCCGATTTCACCTCAGAACCGACGACAGACCATTTTTCCCTCGACCCTTCGACCCACGCCGGCCGCCGCTCGAGATCCGGTCGCCGAGCCCTAGCCGACCACGAGGCTGACCCCCGGCGAAGCCCTCCAGATCAGGACCTTAGTCTGGACTCGCAGCAGACACGCGGTACCAGCAACTCGAGACGCAGGACACGACGTGGACGTTTGGAGACGTGAAAAACAGAACTCGCGGGGCCCTAAACAGGTACCGTTTTCTCCCTCATCGTAACTCCAAATTCGATTCCGTAAATTGCTACGCGTAGACTGCATAACCCCCTCGGTGCCCGTGCAACCCGCTCGGTGCATCGCGTCCTGTGGTGATCGCACACCGCGATCCAAAAACAGGAAAAACAACGCTCTGTTTCACCCCAGAACTGAGTTTGCCCCGCCAATCGGGACGACTTGGTCGCACGCGGTCTTTACCGAACTCTGCGCGACGTTGATACGGTCGTGTGAGATTTCGCAGAAGTCGATTCGGAGGTGTGTGCACCCCGGAATCAACGCGTATCCGCCGACGACACTCCGTATCCGTCCTTTCTGGAATACACTGTAACTTTGTGTACACACGTCGGATCGAGACGAAACTTACGCCATCGGACTCGTAGTAATACGCTGGTCCTGTGACCCAAGTTTGGTCCGATTCCGAGAACGTTGACAAAATCACGTATCGTGGGCCCCACAGGCTCCACTTGACGGGTGATTTTGAGATCGGCTCATCGGAATCTAATTCTGGAAGTTTCGTTGGGTTCGTGTCATCGTTCCTGACTTGTAGACACTGAGTTTGCGGAATTTGGAGACCTTTGACCCTGACACGCTTTTCGGTGCGAAGTGGCCTACATGGGGACCCCGCTTTTATCCGGAAATGACCTTTTTGCCCCTGTGTCCAAATTGGACGTAAGGACAGGCATTTCTAGCTATTTGATATCTTCTGAGACTAGTGGTGATGTTTATTACAGCTTTTGGAGTAGTACCTACCGGATCCACTGACACAGGGACAGTTGTTGGTATTCGGACATCAGGCAAGTGTACCTTGCCAAACTCTGCAGCTTAGTTATCTATTTTCCTTGCTTTATATATATATTACTGTACATGCTTAACCTAGGACCGTGTGACGTACTTAACGTCCGATTATCAGTCGGGTGCCGACACTGTACGCAGTGTTGGGTACGGTCATCTAGAGATGGACATCCGTGACACTTTATATTCTCGTACTTGTCTTATCAAGTACCCTATGGCCTAGGACACTTGACACTATTCATGAGACAGGATTTTCCCGAGATATTCGTGGTGATTCTGTATAGGATGCAGGACATGGACATTATATTCTTAGATACTTTATTGACTTGTGCATTAGTTATGATCGCGCTTGACATGGGCATGAGACGTTATGGTCATGATACGCGTGGTTACATTGGGTGGGGAGAGACACACATGCTACAGGCTGTTTACATATATATATCTTCTATTATTGAGAGGTCGTAGACTCTCGTAGCAGAGCTAGACCCACTACCGGTTATTACCGCTACCGGCTCCCCGACACAGAGCTTGTAGTGGCTCAGCCTGAGTTTTAGTGTTGCTCTCACTTGTATTTCACTTAGATTGGTTACATATTTACCCTATTGCTTCATTTAGTCATTTATTTGCTGCACTGTTTATTTATTCATTTTGGCATGAGCTTTCTTGTACCTTGCTATGTCCCCTGAGGACCTGGATCCGGATTTTGTCCCCAGGATTTGAGGACGAGATTTATCCCGAGGTATACGGGACCGGAGCAGGAGCTGATCCAGGAGCTGTACCGCCATCAGAGGACGAGGTCTTAGCTGAAGACTTCTCTTGAGCATCCATGATCACGCTCAGCTATTATTATTTATTCCAGTCATTTACTTTCTGGTCTGTTGAACCATTGTACTAGATATTTATCGGGTTGTTCCCCGGAGTACTTTGTGAGACTTGTTGATGATTTACATTTCTTATTTTTCTGTGGATCATATTTTATATCTTGTGTGGATGAGATTAGTCGTGTCGTGATTGTCGTAGACTTGTTTTACAGCTTAAGTATGCCCTGATGGATCCATTATATTGAGTTGGTCCATTGGTGCATACTGCTGGCCTTTGCCACGCGTCCGGTCCTACGGTATTTTGGGACTGGGGCGTGACAACCATATCGTGGATTATGTATCAGGGTGTCTGGGAGTTGATGATGCTAGTTTTACCATCCTTCGAGAATTCAAGAAGTCGTACGAACTTCCTTTAAAATATTTAGAGGAGACATTCGCTTATCCGGACCCCGAAGTGGATAATAGCGATTATGTGGCCCATGGATATATGCAGTTCATCTTAGGGGCTATCGGCATTACGGATAAGTCTGGAACGTCGATACATGCTAAATATCTCCTGAATTTGGACGACATAGACACGATGGAAGAAATATCTTGGGAAAGCTGTATACTAGCATACCTTTACCGCGAGCTTGGTGTGGCATCCCGCGTTGGTTCGAAGACAATATTCGGATGCCAGACTCTACTCCATGTATAGATATATCTTTGTCAACTTGTATACATAATAAAAAATATTGTTGTTAATTTTTGGACTAATATTTTTTAACTTGGTTACGTGAAGGCATGGATATACGAGCACTTTCCAACCCTACAGCGGGCTAAACTTAACCGAGAGTATGACGAGCACCTTCCTAGAATGTGCAGATGGAAGCCAACTAAGGAAGATACCAAACGTCCACACACATTGGCCGCCCTACAGAATGCACTTGAATATATGACGATAGAAGAGGTGAATTGAGACCTAATTTTTTAATGTTTGGTAATAATTTACTAAATGACGTTATACTAAATGACGTTATGCTAAATTTTATGCGTTGCAGATTATTTGGGATCCATATCGTGATTTGCGACATACTAGTCATCAATTGCAACCAGTCGCTTTATATCACGGTCTGATAAGTTGTCATAAAATCGAGGAGGCTTATATGGCTGATAGAGTGCTCCGTCAGTTTGGCTACGTACAAACAATCCCGAAGCACACATTAAAAATGATAACTGCTCCACAAGGTACAAAACCGCTAAACTATATTCCTGCGGCGTTCAACTGGGTCTCGGACTTCTTCACTGAGTGGCAACGTCACGTTATTAGAGAAATCGAACGACAAGCAGCAGTAAATATGACGGAATGTATCGACGACTATCTCGTCTACTACGCTGGTGTCGGACTACCTACGTTGTTCAAACGCCAAGGCGATATTGTGCGTGTACCATCAGATCTCCCCCCCCAAATCTGTCTTATATATTGTATTGGTCAAGATGGTGATGCAACTTCTTCACTTTCAGTTTGATATATATAAATGTTTATAACCTAACAATTTTTTATTAATTCTCATGAATAGGCTAGAAAATTGAAGAAGTTTGGAAGAAGCCTCGTAAGTTGCCAGGATACAAATTATATGGAAATAAATGACGAGCTACAACAAATCGACAACACTGAAGATTTTCCTTTCTTGGAAAATAGAGAGCAACGTACAAAGAGGCGGCATAAAATTTAGGCCATGTTTCAAGACATGTAAAACTTTGCTACAATTTGTGTTTTGAGACATGTAATACTTTTAAGTTTGAAAACTTTGAGTGGTTATGTTTTGTTGAAATATTTTGATTAGTTATGTTTCGAGACAGCTAGTTTTATGTATAAATGTGTTGGTTATTTGTGTTGGTTATTTGCTACAATTTGTTTTATTTGAAAACTTTGCTACAATTTGTGTTGGTTATTTGCTACAATTTGTGTTTTGAGACATGTAATACTTTCATACAGTTGTTGGTTATTTGTGTTTCGAGATCGCTACTTTTATGTATAAATGTGCAGAGTCAGTGGCTAAAAACTAGGACTGTAAAATTCTGGAAAGTCCTGATAGCTATCAGGATTGTCAAAATCCTGACAGTCCTAGTTTCATATAAAAATTGCTAGAGACAGTGGGTTAAAACTAGGGCTGTCAAAATTTTGACAGTCCTCGTAGCTTGTGGGACTGTCAAAATTCTGACAGTCTTAGTTTTATATAAAATTTTCAGTGGGTTAAAATTAGGACTGTCAAAATTTTGACAGTCCACATAGCTTGTGGGGCTGTCAAAATTTTGGCAGTCCTACTTTTATATATAAATGTGCAGACAGTGGGTTTAAACTAGGACTGTCAAAATTTTGACAGTCCTCATAGCTTGTGGGACTGTCAAAATTTTGACAGTCCTAGTTTTATATAAAATTTCCAGTGGGTTGAAATTAGGACTGTCAAAATTTTGACAGTCCACATAGCTTGTGGGATTGTCAAAATTTTGACAATCCTACTTTTATATATAAATGTGCAGATAGTGGGTTTAAACTAGGACTGCCAAAATTTTGACAGCCCACATAGCTTGTGGGACTGTCAAAATTTTGATAGTCCTACTTTTATATATAAATGTGCAGACAGTGGGTTTAAACTTGGACTGTCAAAATTTTGACACTCCTCATAGCTTGTGGGACTGTCAAAATCCTGACAGTCCTAGTTTTATAAAAAAATTCTAGTAGGTTAAAATTAGGAATTGTTGAACTGTCAAAATTTTGACAGTCCTACTTTTATATATAAATGTGCAAACAGTGGGTTTAAACTAGGACTGTCAAAATTTTGATAGTCCTGTTTGCTTGTGTGATTGTCCAGATTTTGACATTCCTGGTTTTATACAGAGAGTGGGTTAAAACTATCTATATAAATGTTGAAAAAGATACCAAAATTCAATATACATGATCATTGCACAACATACATGACTCATTGCACAACATATAGTTTAATATACAGTTCTAGTTATATTTCTTTCATTGCACAACATATAGTTCAATATACAGTTCAACATACATAGCTCATTGCACAACATAAAAAATGATACATAAGTATAAGATGTATCAATCGATTAGAATATCAAAGTAGTCATTCGGCAATATTTTGGGATCCTCCATCTTCATCATCTTCTTATAGCCAGCAATTGCATCTGTGTAGGGTGTCATCCATGCGATCTCTTCCTCCGGTGCATGTTTATACCAAAGCGTAGAAGGTGGAGAAATAGAAGAATGATCGATCAACCTTGGGATGACAAAGTATTGTCCGACAAGCCCTATCGAACATAGATTGGATAGTCTGTGTTCGGCCGGAGGAGCACACATTGAAAAAAAATATTGTTAATGCCTTGTGAGATAGTTACAATAGGTATCTTATACCTATTAGAGAATACGTATGCAACAGGCGGGACATCCATGTGATGGTCTGGTCCGGTAACTGTTTTCGTACAAGGTATGCTTGCCAACAAATCTCCAATAATTTCTTCGTCGAGTATCTGCTATAGAAGGGTAGACGAGACTCCAACTCCTCGTACAGCTCTTCTCTAACTTGTCTCCATCCTGCTTCAACTGAATAGCCAAGATGTCTTGCGAGTGCATGATATCCACAATGGCCATCCTTAGGAACATCAACAATAGACCAAATGAAATCTCGTATCTCAGGTAGGAAATTTTTAATGTATAGTCTATATGAATCATAAAAGCTATCTAAACCCTCCGCCGTGACTTCATCGTTCGTTTTCTGTTTTTTCTCCCTTCGAATAGTAAGCTTACTCTTTTTCTGCTAAAATATCACACTTTCGATAACCGCCTTTGACTCAACTTTCTCTAAATTGCATTTAATATGTTCAAATAATGATGGATCTCTTTTAGTTGACTCAATCTCCTTTTTTTTCTCTACTTATTCTTTATGGTGGTCTTCCCTTAGGAGTTCGAACAACAGATGGCTCTTGCAATCGAGTTGTTGCCGGGACTGCAATTTCTTGGATTTTAACCTCAATGGATCTTCTTTCCGGTTCTGATGCGACACACCACCTTGCATGCAGGAGTTTCACTTATGGCAAAGAAAAGAAATCATCGTGAACTTCCGCCGTCGGCATGATCGACAACTGTCTCCAACGTTGATCAATAACATCTATTGGAATATGTATGGATTGACGATATTCGTTAATCTCATGTGCACAAGGAAGGCCGAGTGAATGTCGATAAGAACAACCGCAAACCTCGGAATTATAACCAACCAACTTCGACCTACCAATCTCCTCAAATAATAAGTCCAAGGCCTTGTGAGATACTACATGGATTAAACCATCCAAGAGGTGTTCATGCTTGTATTCATGCTTTACAATATTGAGGCCCATCTCAAATGATGCTACAATCTCGTTCACCGTGGAAATAATCATCAAATGAATTAATTGCCAAACGGAGACAAAATTATCGACCGATGACCATAGATATCTTTTTAAACTTGAGTGTGATCCTTCGACCCGGTTCGTAATGATTGTGCCATAATGCTTCATCATGTTCGTCCATGCTAAGACGAATAGTTCTTTATGTGGTTCTAGCCAAGTATCTTTGATATAAGATATGCATGTCGGGTTACTCGTCTCCCACTTTTGTTTGAGCATGTACCATGCTGTGTCGTAGCTGTCTGTAGCACTTGCTCGCCATAAAATACTCCAATCACTGTAGAATTCTTCTAAGCGAAGCATGTCGATTTTACCGTCCATATTTTTAAATTTTCTCTTGCATTGAGCTTGGATATTTCGATTTATATGCCAAGTGCATAGTAGTCTATGCACATGAGGAAATACAATATCTATAGCATTTATCAGCGCATATTCTCTGTCGGTAACAAAAACAAATGGCTTTTTGTATCATGTGTAAAGGGATTGTAGTTTTTTCAATGCCCAAGTGTAATCCTCTACTGTCTCACTCTTCATAAAATAAAAAGTGACTGAAAATATTCTTTCCGTAGACGTAAACCCAACAATGTGAAAAAGAGGCATCTTGAACTTGTTGGTCTTATATGTACAATCAAGGGCCAACACATCTGCGAAGGACCGAGCCAAGTGTGTGCAATCATGATGAGCCCAAAATAATGAAAGGAGTTCATCATTTTGTGGATGTCTTCTATGGTACTCCACGTAGTGATGCTCTCCAAGCAACTTAAATACTTGCTGCATCACCATTCTTTCTTTCATACTATTATATTTCGCTCTCGCCAAACTATTATAGATCGTCCTCATGGTTGACTTGTTCCCATCTTATTTTTGTCGCACGACAGAATAATTTTTTTTGGGTGCAACTCCGGAAAAGAACAGTTCTTCAACCAACTTTCTCTCATCCTCCTTCAACCGTGCCACGTAGAGTGTCTATGGAATAGGATGATTGTGTATTCCATTATTAACTTCGATTATCCACTTCACATATTTTACTTTTACAATCAACACCTTAAATGGACAACCATATTTTCTCGTCCCAACGTTTTTCTTGGGGATTATTTTTTCAACAACACCCTTTTTTTTACGATGCTGCCTGAACACACCTCCTCTTTCGCAGCCCAGCTCTACATATTTTCGGTCCGGTCGAGATCTGATCGATCTTGCAATGACAATAACTATGTTATGTCGTCTTCCAACTTCTCTGCACCAATCTAATGCTTCTTCCTGTGATGCAAATTGAATATCCGTTGAGAATATCTTCTCCACATCAACCCAATAGCAGGATGTACCACAACATCTGTACGATGTTGGTCCTGTTTCCAATATAAAATAATCTAAAAATTAATAACTTCAAATAATTGGCAGTTCAAATTAGGACTGTCATAATATTTACAGACTAATGTATTGAGTAGATTAATTTTTTTTTTTACAGTTTTTAAGATTCAGGACTGTAACTGTTTTGACAGTCCACTTAGTATATAGGACTGTCGAAATTATGACAGTCCTATATTTCTATAGGACTGTCGAATTATTGACAGTCCTATAGTTATATAGGACTGTCGAATTTTATACAGTCCTTACATGATGACTGTCGAAATAGGGTTGTCATTTTACGTACCGTACGTGCTTCGGAACAACCGACATGTTCTTCGGAAGGACCCTAGTGCATATTTAATGGATTGCATGATCCGACTTCTTCATCGAAGATAATTTCATGCATCACTCCTACAATAGTCAAATAAAACTAAATATTTTTGTGATAATTGTAAAACTTATTCATTGTATGTTGTCGAAGACATACCGGAAGAATATTAGTTGGACAATCACCAAATCAGAATTTTCTTCCACTTGGGACCACAACCATCAAATTCCAAAGTTAGGTTTAGATTTTTGGACTTAGAGAATGAGAGAGTTCTTCATGTGAGGGTGAAAAACAAAAAAGAGAAATATTTTTTACTTATATAGGTTAGTGTGGACTAGCTCTAAGTAACTTTGAGGAGTGACAAATTTGTAATTTTTGATTTTTTTTTTTAATGAACTAGCCCTTAGTAAATTGTGTAGTGTCGTTATCCACAGCCTTTTATTATGGTATCACAAATTGGCAAGTCGTCCACAGTAACGGTTTTTTATTCATTGGATTTCTGGGATCCAAAACTCTGAATAATGCTCGGTCTGTCCACAAAGAAGGCGGGCTAACGGGTCGAATAAACGGGTCGGGTGAAATTGCCGTCTCTCCGCATCTGGAAGAGAAAAGCTCTCTCTTCTCCGAGTTGGAAAGATCGAAACCCTAACCCTAGAATTTTTCTCAGAGAAATCAGCCATGGACGCGAAGGACATCCTCGGCATCCCTAAGAACTTTCCTTCGAGCCAGGAGAGGAGGCCTACTCCTCGGAAGGAAACCCAAAGGAAACCCGATGGAGTTTCTCGAGAAGTATCGCCTCCTCCTCCTCTTCTCCTCGCGACAATTGCCTTTTTTTTTTCCTTTCCTTCTCCGTTCATTCTCTTGATCTCTGCTGAATTTCTGTGATTAGGTTTACGCGCTCACCGGCAGAATGGCGCCTCTCATGCCGGCGGTCGAGGCCTCGCACTTGAAGCGCCGGCCTCAGCCGAACGCGGAGAAGGAGAAGGTTGGTTTTGATTCCTCAATTCCTTTTTCGAATGCAAATGGTTCGGATAGCTAGGGTTCAATTACGGGAAGCACAAACTTTAAAAAAAATTTGTGGCATCTTTGCGCTATGTCCGTGTGGTGGGTTGTATTCGTGCAACATAGGTTCTATTGGTTCAATTTGGATACGAGGAATTTGGGGTTAAGTCCATATGGTATGTTGCATGGTCACACACATAATTCGTACGTGGCAACATGGACACACTACATGTTTTGGTTTGTCCTAGTGTATCTTGGAGTACTCGTGCTTCCTATGCTGTATCTAACATATTAGAGCATTGCGGGGACAAATTAAGTTGGGTTCAGCTTCCTGTACATGTCACTATATGTTTGGAAAGTAGCAAATTCCGTGAATAAATGGAAGGAGAATTACTTATAAAGTTACCAAGGAGATCAAAAGAAAAAAGTAGATGGGAGGATATGCTTATTTCCTAAAACAAAATTTGAGCTCCTGACTGTCTGTGCAGATCACATGGCAGTGGCTTTCTTTCACATCCTCTGCGCGGTCGGACAATTTGCATCTCTACCACTGGGTATGGTCTCATGACTTCTCCATGAGCATATTCATGGCCAGTCACACTACTATGTCTTACTTTCGCGAATGTCACATTTTTCCAGGTCAGGGTTGTAAATGGTGTCCCTCCGACGGGCGATTATTCATTTGCTAAATACAACAAGGTAAGTAGGAAACAATTCAAGATTTTGTTGGATAGATACTTTGGTCAGAAAATTTAGTTTAATGCAAAATTTAGCCGTAAGTTATGTTTCACACTTTTCAATTTGAGTAACGATTTATTCTTTTTCCTATTCTTGTATTACTGCAGTCTGTGGATGTTCTCAAATACACCGATGAGGAATATGAAAAGCATCTGACTGATCCTGTAGGTAGTAGTTACTAAATGTTATATAGTAATAGTAATTTATATATTGAAATAGTCTGTGATTTTAGCATTGTTAAAACGTTTAATATGTCATATCTCTTGGGCCTCGTTTGGTTCGCGGAATTATGGGGTTCGGAAAGGAAAGTCATTATTTTCCTATGTTTGGATGCCAAAGGAATTGAGGAGGAAAGGAAAATGATCCCAATGGAAAGGAAAATTGGGGGGTGGGGGGTGGGGGGTGGTTCCCTTCATCCAACCAAGGATTCACTTTCAAACCTTAAGTATCCACTTTCCCTCCCAATTTCCTTGGCATTTCCAAACACCGTAAAGGAAAATCGATGGAATTTCCCAAAGTAAAGAGCAAGAAACTGATTTCCTTTCCGCGAACCAAACGAGGCCTTAATGGAAATATTTAGTCTTTATTTATTATTTTACTAATGAGATAGTTCATCTTTTATGTCCTTGTTTGCTAGACGTGGACCAAGGAGGAAACAGATCAGTTGTTTGATCTCTGTGAGCGATTTGATCTCCGCTTCATAGTAATAGCCGACAGGTTTCCAACCTCTCGAAGTGTGGAGGAATTGAAGAACCGCTACTATGCTGGTATATGTTTTCTTGGCAGTAGTGTTTCAAATTCCTTATTATTCTAGATTTCATCTGCAACCTCTATTTTATTCAAGCCTTAATCTCCAATAATAATTTGGTAAAATTAAATTGCTTTGCGTTATATGGTTATTGTAATTTTAGGTTGTACTAGTATACATGAATTCTTGGATACATAGTTCAAGAGTACTATAACCACTATTAAACACAGAAAATAAATTTTATCAGAGTGAAAGGTAGGAAATTTAGTAATCTGAATGATTTTTTAAACAATTTCTGAAATCAGAAAATGCTAGGTAATCATCTTTACACGCTCTTAGAAACCATTGTGCTTAAGTTTTATTGATGCCTGCCCTTCTATTTTCTGGTTCCCTCGTGATTAACAAGTGCATTTTTTTTCCTTGTTGACATGTGGGAGTTTAGTTTACAAAGAGTGAACTGTTGATTTTTTTGATACCTCCTTATGGCCCATATATATAAAGATTCAGGTGGATATAGTGGTCGACCAATTTGACTTTCTGTGGGCTTCTTCATGATCATATTATACTCTTGATCTTGAAGGCATTATTCTTATTCCCTTTTCTTACTCACAGTATCTCGAGCACTTATGCTTGCTAGAGCACCATCTTCTAGTGATGTTTCGGGACATCCACTAGTGAAGGTTAGTTTTTTTTTTTGGGTTTGTTTGTCAAAAACAGATACTATACTTGTCATGTGAAGTCTCTGACGTTTGGGCTTCTGGTCGATGCATATGTACCATGTTGTTGTATTGCTAATGGTGGGCCTTTCTTGTCTTTCATTTGTATATAGGAATCTTACAATATGGGACATGAGATTGAACGCAAACGTGCCCTATCGACAATGTTCTCCCAGTCAAAACAACAAGAGCGTAGAGATGCTGAAGTACAATCCTTCTGTTTGTTTTTTCAGTTCCATTTACATTCTAATAACAACCAATTTCATGATTCCCTTATTGATGTGCTTTCAAGTTGACAACTTTCATATTTCAGATCCTTGCTGAATCTAAACGTATAATGGAGTCACGCATGGCTAGCAAAGTAAGTTCTCTGGTTGCTTCTTGCTTCACTTTTCTCTTTCTAGTTGTTATTTGAGCACGGGCTTCTGTTATTTGTTCAAATAAAATTTATTTTAGGAGAAGTTTGAACTAGACCACTATTATTTGCTATATCCAAGTTGTGAGTGGCTTACCCACGTTACTGCAAGACGTTACTCAATTCTGCACATTCTTGTTTTGCCTAGCCAGTTTCATTACTCATTGCTTGCTTTCGTGTGTTATATAAGTTTTCTTCATTAATTAGTATCATTTTATACATCTGTTACCTAATATATATATATATTTATATATATAGAAGTTCGTAACATTTTTTATCTTATCGATCAATCACTATCTATCTTTACTTGTTAAATAAGTGGGTGATGCAATGATCTGGTTCATGTGCAAAATAAATTGTTGTGATCCCGAAATAAAGTGAAAAAAACCTTGTTGAATGCAATGGCATGGATGTCTATACATGCTGATCTATTGGATCTCTTAATTGGTTCTTACTCCAAGGCCTCTCTTCTTTCTACCCGTAAGACCGTAACTATAGTTCTTCAAGGAACCTGTTTCTTTTTTAATCATTACAAGCAAGTCCAAGCTATCTATGTATGCCAGTTTCCCAGTGGTCTTTCTGCGAGCTTGGTTTAGGTATTGAATTTATTGGTATTTATCTGCTGTTGGCTTTAGGTAGCCCTGCTAAGAGGGCAGATACGATCTGATCCTATTACAACATTCCTAGGAGTATATGTACTATTTGATTTATGAAAGGCGAGAAAAACAAAGCCTTCAGCCCAAATTTCTGGGGTCGGCTGTTTGAATCCTCTTCTTCTATTCGGCTCTGGTAAGGGTCATATCCTCTGTATTCATATCATTCTTTAACACTTCAGACCATGTTAGTATAGGTCTACCTCTAGTCTTAGCCTCATTTAACTACGATATTATAGTTCCTCCTTACGGGGGCATCAATGGGTTTTCATTGCACATGTCCAAACCACCTAAGTCCTCTCATCTTGTCCTCAATTGGTGCCACCTCTAACTTCCCACCATGATTTCTTATCCTATACTTTATGTATTGTCACTCATCCATCTTAGCATTCTCATTTCAGCTAAGCAAAAGACGAATAGTAGAAAACTTGAGCTGGGGCTGAGAATAACTGATTCAACTGAATAATTTTCCAGGATGCTGAAGAAAGTGTTGTTTTGGTAGTGTATTTCTTTAGTAGACACGCCTAGTACTACCATATCTTTCGTTCCATTTTGTTTTGAGACAACCACAAAAGCACTTTATAATTATGGACCTACTACTAGAAATTCAGTGCGTTATGTTAGCATCCCTTTTAGTCAATATCCCAATGAAGAAACCATCACGAGCTTTAACAAAATATCTGGATAAGTCAGCAGTTGCTTAGTTAGAAATAGTGGCAGGATTTTGGTTAAAGAAGTTCCTCAAACTAGGAATAGGGCTAAATGAACTTGGATTGATTAAAGAAATATATGATATTTGCTAATGTTATGATGACACGGCCCTTAATAGAGCTGAATGGAAGAAAATGATTCAAATTGCGTACCTAAAGATTTTGTGATAACGGCTTTGTTGGACTCACTCCTGGTTAATTAATTCCATTCTGTGATACCTTTTTGGAGCTCTTGTCCAACACTGCCGGACTAATTTGTGGTGTCTTAACTACAGTACCAGTGTACCACTAAAAGCATCTTGGTGGTGGTTTATATTATTTTATTCACAATTCATTTTCGAAATTCCCTTAGTCATCTGGCATCTGTGTGATTTTTTTCCGTTGTTATTAATAAATTTTGCAAATTTACTCAAATTGGTTTATCTTACTCTTTTTAAGCACAATCACGCTGATTGCGTCAGGTTTTCAGATGTTTTGATATCTGATTTTCTTTCAGAGTATTGAAGAGGTTGAGCCAGTAAATGCCAGTGGTGCTGAAAGTATAGACAGGACTTCTACTCCTGCTGAATCTGTATCACCATCATCAAACATTCAACCGCCATCTTCTTCTACTGCTCCTCTAGCATCTGCAATAGAGATTCCGTCAACTCCAGTTTCACTGCGTATGGTATGGTTTACATTTGCTCTAGTTATTTGATTACTATTAACTTTTCCAAGTTACCAATTTCCTTGGCTTCTGTTCTATTCTGCTAGTGTTTTAAGTTGGTGCATGTCATGTCTTACTTGATGTATATGAATGTATAGATTGTGCAACTTACAAAATTTTGATTCTGGATACACGCACGCACTTCTCTCTTTGGAGGGGAGTGGGTTGTGATGTTTTACGTAGGGCATGTAGCTTATTCATGGTTGCAGGAAACTATAATGTTTCTTACTTGAAATATTATTGCACATTACACGTGTCCTGGTGAACACGAGTTTGTGATAGGATCCATCTTGTCATGTAATTACAACTAATAGATGGTTGGGCAAAAAGTAGAACTATGTTATCTTATTATGAACTATGTTATGCTATTCCAGTTGTCTCTGAAAGGCTAGTGTGAAAAGAGAACTTTAGTTCATTAAGTCAATAGGATCTGGAGTGTTAAATTGGGAAAAAGGCTCAGAGGTTCTGTCTTCCCAAATGCAAATCTATTGCATCATCATCCACTGGATCTGAGAGTAATGGAATTAATAGCCTCTTTTCTTGAATTAGTCGTGAGCATTGACAGATGACGTAATTTTGAGGCTTTCAGCTCATTACATTCATGTCATCAACAACACAACATTTATAGAAAAAGGCATTTTTAGTCTGGTGTTAACCTTGGTTTCGACTAAGTACCTAGCCACATACACCACTGCAATTTTGCAATTTTATTCGGTTTGATCTATATTTTGTTACAGAACCACTTTGTGTAAGTGATGCTTCAGTAAGGCTACATACAAACTGTTCAGATAATGGTTTTTTAATTATTAAAACTTTTGAATGTCGTGTTTAGTTATTTTGGTAACAGTCCCAAGGATATCTGGTTTAATCTACCTTCACTCATAGAAATGGTTACTATATTGATGTACAAAGTCTGTCACTTTTGTGCATTAGCTAGGTCGCATGGATACTCCTCCAGAGGACTGTATCCGTATACAACATGATCTGACACGATACTTTCTCGATGCTCATGCTGGAGATGGCCTTGTCCATGCCTATACTCACAAAGGGACCCAAAACATGGTTGAAAGTTATTTGGTTTGATCATGGTCGTGCTGAACATACTTGAATTACGATAAATAACATGTCTCCAACAAATTCTTTCTAGAACTTTTTGTAGTCTAGGTACTAGTGAACTACCAAAACATGCATAAATATAGATTGTATTAGGATCTAATGCACGAAATATGTTACTATATACATATGTTTTCATGTTTAAGTGACTGTATCCATACCGTACCAATATCCTAAATTTTATTTAAAAAGTACCGTATTTTGGATCCTTGTCGTGTCCTTATCTGAACCAATATCCGTGTCGACGCAACTTGACGATTAGTTAATTTATAGTATCAGTTGCACTTCAAAACAAGTCGATCAAGGCTGTGATGTCTGGAAAAAGGAAAAGAGAGACATTTTTTGTTGTTGCATGGCATGTGTGGGGGTCGGGGAACTAGTATTTTTTTCTTCTTCCCGGTGCTGCATTCCATGTGACAGTTTATTTTGTTAACTGAGATTTCTTGCCTATCTTAAGTCTCTCTCTCTCTCTCACACACACACACACACACACACGCACACAAACACACACCCAGACACGCAGAGAGAATTGTTTGTTCTGATTCTAACAATTAGTTGGGAAAACCAAGCCCTAGAACTTAAAAGTCTGAACAGCATAATTTATAGACAACTACTATGGATATAGTTGTATCCTTATTATACTATGGATATAGTCGTATCCTTATTCTACTTTGTCCACCCATTCTAGATACCAGACTTACAGAACACTTTATCCATATTTGTTTATGTGCATGTGTGGAAAAAGGAAAAGAGAGACATTTTTTGTTGTTGCATGGCATGTGTGGGGGTTGGGGAACTAGTCTTTTTTTTTTCTTCTTCCCGGTGCTGCATTCCATGTGACAGTTTATTTTGTTAACTGAGATTTCTTGCCTATCTTAAGTCTCTCTCTCTCTCTCTCTCACACACACACATGCACACAAACACACACACAGACACGCAGAGAGAATTGTTTGTTCTGATTCTAACAATTAGTTGGGAAAACCAAGCCCTAGAACTTAAAAGTCTGAACAGCATAATTTATAGACAACTACTATGGATATAGTCGTATCCTTATTCTACTATGGATATAGTTTGTCCACCCATTCTAGATACCAGACTTACAGAACACTTTATCCATATTTGTGTAAACAGATAACGGATAGTGTACCATATATTAATACTGCTCTAATTCATTTTTCTTTAAACAAAATGGTTTACAAATTGAACATGGATAACTTGCATATTTCTTTTGTGAATCAAACACAGGCACTATGTGAAATATCTTAACTGTTAATTACATATAGATGTATAGATTGTAATTGAATGTAGCACACATGAAATATAAATTTGACAATGGCAACTAGTTCAATAAAAATAATTCATGATTTAATGAAACAACTGGCAAGATTTTGTTACATTCAGAAGTAAAATCTGAAAAACTCAATTGATTATCAAGTTTCTAATAGGGCCCGTTTCGCAAATGGAAACTTTTAGAAACTAAGTAACTTAGTTTCTAGAAAATCTAAGGAAGCTATGTTCACAAGTTAAAATATTGTTTGTTTGGTATAAACTACAAGATAGAAGCTTGTAATTAGTAATGACTTGATAATAATAAAAAAATTAATTAACATATAGGGTTAAAAAGTGTGTGTTTACTTTTCAAAAATAAATGATAAAAAAAGTCGTTATTTGTTCTCATGACTTTAAATGAGTTTTCATCTATTTGGATGGAAACTAGAATGGTTAGTACTTTACACTTTGGTGGTGGGTCCTACAACTTTTCCAAACTATTTTCCAACTACCAAACAAGCAACTAAATAAAAACTCGCTCTACTTTTCATCACTTTCCCAGTTTTCCTCTTACTTTCCATTTACCAAACAGGCCCATAGGCTAAATCGGGTTTATAAAGGGTGTAAATTACTCGCAAGGCAGCAACTACTACCAGGCCATAAAGCAAGAAACATACATTCCCCAGGAACATAACATACAACAGTAGAGAAGGAAGGCGATTTTGCATAAGGTAATAGTAGCAAAATGAGGAAATGAGGGAAGTTTGATTGCAATTGCATTAGTGTCTCACTTAATAAGGGATCCCTTGTGTACAATGTTATAGATATTGGCCGATATATCGGTTTGAGGTCCAAACCAACATATATCACCTACATATCGTTTTGAGAAAAAATGGTCGAAATATGATATATTGGTCGAAATCCGATATATCGGTCAATCTCTCGATATATTAAAATATCGGACGGGTTGGATCCTATCCTACCCATTAACTCAATCTACTAACTAAAAAGCCCTAAAATGAACTCTCTATCTCCCTCTAGCGCGCCCCCTTCGAAATGTAGAGCCGCGACCGCGAGGCTCCTCCCTTGATCTCTCTTGAAGCGCGCTAGAGCCCTCTCTTTAGTAAGCTCTCCTCTGTCTGCTGTTTGATTTCCTTTTTTTATTTTTACTTTGTTGCTGCTTCTTGTTCTGTTTTTGCTGCTACTTCTGCTGCTGCTGCTGCATAATTTTCCATCGTTGTCCCTTTTCTTTTTCTTTCTTGAAATGTTGGATGTTTCTAAAGAACACAAATGTGAGATTTTTTTTATTAATTTTATGTTGCTTCTTGAAGAACCCATACGATGGTTTATAAGTTGGTTACTTACTTTTAGCTTTTTAGGAGATTTACAACATTTAGTACATCTAGAAATTTGATGATATTTAGTATATATATAATATATAATATATTTATTGATATCCGATATTTCAATATCTTTCTGATATATCTATGATCTCAAAACCAAACCAATATTAACACGATATCCTATATCTCGAACATTCCTTGCGTGAATAAGGCATTTCTCTAATATGAATTAAGTATTTCTCTTTTATAAGTCAACATGCTTGGATTAGAACCAAATTTCTACATCTTAATACATGTTTGGATGATAACAGTTTTATTGATTATAGCTTTTATTGACTTGTTTGTAAGAGTTTGTTATTACTATACATCATGGTTACACTTATATGTAGTATCTCATTTACTTAATCTATCCGACCCAAAAAATTTGGGATAAAGGCTTTATTGTTGTGCATCTCTTTTACTTAATCTGTTCCACCTGTCAATGACTTCCATTCAGGAAGATTATGTCACACTAAATCTTCAGTGCATTTTAGTGTTGTCATGTTCCTTTTCTGTTCTATTCATGCAATAATAAAATACTCTAAATGCATTATCGTTGTGTGACTGACTGAAACATTTTCAGCTTCGTGTGTACTTGAGAAGCCATGCACTTGATCAAATGGTACAAACAATGAACACTACGGCTGGACTCAGAACCAGTAAAAGAGTTGATCAGACTTTACAAGATCTTGGGGTTTGCTTCCTTTCAACCCTCGAATCATGTTACATAAAGCTTTTTATTTTTTCTCCTGGCTTACAGTGTTTCTACTATTCCGAGTCATATTTTCTTACCTGGTCAGTTTCATATTTTCAGTAGCACCAGGTACATGCTTGTTTATATGTGGATGTGGGATCTCATACAGCTTTTGCCACATGCACTTGCAATTACTTGAATTGTACAACTGCTTAATCTAATTTCTTGGCTTTCACAATATGATTGAGTTGCACCAAGTGCAAATTTGTGATTCTTCTGTTTCTATTTATCATATTGGATGTGTCATCGGCTGTTTAACCACTATTAACATATGATATCTAACTCATTGCCAGGTCCATTTGAAGCCAAAGGTCCCAACAAAAGCGGTTTGTGCAGAACATCTGGAATTACGTAAAGAAATTATTACCCTGCTCAATCTACAAAAACAGGTTCATACTACCCCAGATTATAACTTTTCTTTTTAAATTTTATATACCACAATCTATTTCATATTTTTTTGGCCCTTATGTAATCAACTCAAACAAGTAATTGCCATATGTAGCCTTGGGTGTGTGGCTGTGTGAATATGTTGTTTAAATTTAATTTTAAATTTAATACAATTAAGTTGGTGAATTATATATGAGGGTGTAGGGTGTCACCTGATGTGATGGTAAGACTTCCTGAAGGGTGCACATTCCATTCCATGGTTACTTGAATTTACCAATTGATGACAAATTTTATCAAGGTGTAACCTGAGTAATTGGATGAGGGTATACAGGAGATGAACTATAACTGAAAAGAACCTTATGTTCAAGGTGAAGCAATGTAATTTGTGACAAAAGAAGGATCACAAGGGTTATTGACCTTGCGGATACTAAATTAAGGAAATAATTTATGAAGGATCCATCCAGAACGCACATTCCGGAAGTGGAAGACCAACAAATTGGAACGTCGAAATCTATGTTCCGACAAGTGAACACAAATCATATACTTGGATTTCCATCCAAGTTTTTAAAGGAAAACGTAGCTTTTGTTAATTTTTGTTAAAAGTTTCTAGATCCTAAGACTTACTACTGTTGAAAAGACATTATTTCTAGGGTTCTTTGAAACTTTTGAATTTGTTTTTCTAGTTTTGTATTTTTGATGATGCTATATCATATTACTTGGTGAACTTTGAATCTTAAATATACGTTATATATTATATTACATATTTTGTTCTTTAAAAATGTTCCTCGTTCCGGATAAACGTGTTGCGCTCATAAGAAGTCAGCCCCCAACGCACCACGTAACAGGACCCTCCATGTACAAAATTTCCATTTTCGTTTCGTGTTCGAGTGTTCCACGTTCTAGGTAACAATTTGCAGTCGTGGAAACAGACTCTCTCCAGAAATGGACAACACTGCATGCATTTTAACCCTCCCTAGACCGTTGCATTTGCGGAGCCTCGTGTCATTGGGACATCCTTTTTTTCCTGATTCATATCTATCATTAAACCCCGAGAGTGGGTTGTCCCATGGTCTTGGTTCAAAAATGTTGCTATCGTAGTAGTATATGCACTACAGTAATCCACATTTCAAATATTCTACAGGAAAATAATAATAATTCAATTTTATGGATGCTACAGGATCTGTTAAGATATCTATCGTACTTTTATGTGCCTGTCAACTATCTCTATGAATTAACTGGTTAAATGGTTTTTGCATTAATATAGATAAAAATTATTTAAGAATAACATCCATATATCTACTATATTTGTAGTTATTTGAGGTAAGAACCTCTCAATTATGAGCCTTTTTTCAGTCAGTTAATGACATGTACCCGGTTAAGGATTTACCGAAGGTTTGAAGAACTTGTATATTTGGGAACTTATAACCTGGGTATGAACGATGAAAATATTTCGTTCAACTCCATGGTATCATTTTTGTATTGGGTAAATATTAAGGAATTTAACATTTACACTTTTGTCAATAATCCCTTCTAATGCTATCGCTTGCACCCTGACATATATTAAGATAAAACTATTTAAAAAATATCGAGTACTACTAGATTATTCAACCTTTGTTCAGTCAAGTTCATATCACGTAGCTGTTTAAAGATTTCCTGAAGGTTTACAAAACTTGTTTTGTAGAACTTATAACCTGGTTATGAACATTGACAGGATCTCGTTCAACTCCATCTATGGTTTTATTAATGGATAAATATCAAGGGATTTAGGATTGATTTTTTTATCAATGATTTCTTGAGAGAAATCATCAATGATTTCAGCAGATTGGCAAGAAAAGAGATTAGGGTACTAAGATATGAAGGAGATCCCATGGTCGTCTTCATATGGACTTCATGGAGAAGTTACTCAAGGAAGTATAGGCAATTTATAATTTTCAGTGACGACTTCGTAACCGATGCAGACAAGAGATTGGAAGAGGTAGCGGAAAGATGGAAGACTCGAGAGGAAATGTGGGTAACATGATGACACAACACATAAATACCGATCGTTGAAAACCACCAACCAAAGGTAACGATGACTAAAACCCCAATTTTGTGACACGTGAATTACAAGAGAGAACTCTCAATATTAATCAAAATTATAACAATGAACTTGTCTATACTATTTTACAAGGTTCTATTTATAAGAAAAATAACCTTTTGGCCCGAAATTGGTATACTGCCGGTATGCTCCAAACACGCAAAAACATCTAGCAATTTTCTTGCCCATAATTGCACAAAGTACACCGATGGTAATACCGCTAGTATATCGGTCACATGCTAGATTTTAGGCCTAGGGCTTGTATAGCTTCTACGCCAGATCCCTCTCGTAGAGAGCTCTTCTGGAATTCTTCCTTGCTCGTGCCTGAGTAAAGTACCTTGTCGTTTGGATAATAATTGTAAAGGTGTGCGATGTTGAATGCTAATAATATCTCTATCGAACCCAGTAAGTCGTTGATGTAGGCATTGTTATTATTCTTTCGCAACATTTTGAAAGGTCAAACTTTCTTGATTGAAGCTTGCTGTACTGTCCAACCGGCACCCTCTCCTTCCCAAGGTACACTATGAGGTCATCACCAACATTGACGACTGTATGTTTACGTTAGTTGTCTGCCAGTGACATATACCTTGCATTAGCCCACTTTCGTTGTTTCCGAACCTACTCGTGCACTTACTGTATTTGACATGACAAATTCTTTGTTGCTATACTCCTTTCTCCTCCCTTTGGCTACACATGTAAATCAAGCACATAATTAGGTAACTTGAAATAAGCAATATCAAACGTAGACTTTCATATAGATGAATGGACCGCCCCATTGTATGCGAACTCCGTTTGTGCTAAGGCAATGTCCTACTGCATCCGCTTCTCTCCACATTTACTAATTTTATTGCCCAATGTCCTATCGATTACCTCGGCTTGGTCGTCCGTTTGCGGATAAGTAGTACTACTAAACTCCAATATTGCTCTGAACATGCTCCATAGACTCCGCCAGAATGTGCTAAAAATTTTTGTGTCTCGGTTGGATGTTATACTCTTCGGTACTCCATGAAGACGAACTACTTCGGAAAAGAGTAACTTCGCTACATCTGTTGCATCCGTCGTCCTCTTGCAACGTATGAAGTGGGCTATCATTGAGAACTGCTCCACCACCACGAATGCTGAGTTGGATCCCTGTTGAGTTCTCGGCAACCCGAATACGAAATACATGGATAAGTCATCCCAAATATTTTCTGAAACTGGTAGTGGAGTGTATAAACCCGTGTTTTGTGCCTTTTCATTTAGCGATTTGACACACGTAACACCTTTGTACAATATTTACCATATCTTGTCTCAACCGTAGCCAATAATAACATGTGGAGATGACAACCATAGTTTTGTCACATTTTAAATGTGCCGCCAAATTACCATCATGGTGCTTTCGAATCAAGTTCTCACTCAAAGATATACGAGGGACGCAAAACTGATCTCCCTTAATCAAAAATTCGTCATGTGTGTATAAACCGGTTGGAAGCTATAAATTTATGCACAAGCATGAACAAAAACTTTTGAAAGAAATTGCAATACCATGCATGTATGTCGCTACTAATGCGTTTCTCGCTACTCAAATATTTAAGAGATCCATGGTCATAATGACAAAAATTCCTTACCAAATAAGTAATGCTTCCAATGCTCGAGCACTCGCACCGTTGCATAGAACTCTGTCATGGGTTCATCACTTCGACCATCACCAAGCTTCTCGCTAAAGAACGCCACGAGCCACGAGCCACTTCTCTTGCGTTAACACCGCACCAACGCCAATGCCGCTGCGGTCGCACACGACTTCAAAGAGCTTGTCAAAATTGGGAGGAGCCAAAATTGGTGTCGTACCAAAAATTTTCTTGATCACCCCAAAACTTGTTGATGCCTCCTCTCCCCAATTGAAATTTTTCCTACTTCATGCACTATGTAATAGGTGTTATAATTGCACCATAATCTCAGATGAACCATCGATTGAATGTTGCCAATCCATGAAAGGTACGCACCTCCCTTGCTGTCTGGTGTCTGCCACTCCCAGATTGCACGAACCTAATCCTCATTGACATGGATGCCACCCACACCCACAATGGACTCGAGAAAAAGCAATATTGACGTCATGAAATAAAAATTTTCAAGTTGACGTAAGATTAATTATGTTTCAACACTCCTAATACCCTCCTCAAGTGTTCATTGCGGTTTTTGTTGCAGATTAGTATATCATCAAAATTAACTACAATAAATTCACCTATAAAAGGTCGAAGCACCTGATTCATAAGACACATAAATGTTCTTGGTGCGTTGCACAATCCGAATGACATGACCAATTCGGACAATCCATCTCGCATCTTAAATGCCATCTTTCACTTGTCCCTCGGCCGGATGCAAATTTGATGTTAGAAGCTTCGAAGGTGTATCTTGGAGAAGATCTCGATACCACTCAATTGATCAAGCATATCATCCGGTTATGGTATCGAAAACTTGTAGCCAACCGCGATCTTAATTATCGCACGAGTGTCTACGTACATCCTCCAACTCTTATCTTTCTTTGACGTCAAAAGTGCTTGTACCGCACATTGGCATATTCTCTCTAGTAATCCTATTATGCAACAAATCCCCCACGTTCTCGTAAAATTTTATTTTTTCCGCAGGCTTATATGGGAATGTGGTAAATTCGGTAAACTTGTCCAAGGTAGGAGATCGATGCAATGTTAGATATCCCGCATGGGCGATAGTCCTTCGGGAAGCTCTTTCGAAAAAATGTCATGAAAATCCTCTAGGATTGGTTGTACCTCTGCTAGAATCACACTTACATCCGTCGTCTATTTGACCTTTATGTCCCTTTTGACTACCAACACATGAACCTCACGAGCCTCCTTTACCCTCATCGGAATCGTCGGAACTGTCAACATTGATGTTGTCGTCGCCCGCATCTTATGATCAGAGTAAGCCACATGCTTCTTCCGTGGATCGCTCGAACGGTGATCCAGTTGATTGCACTTGAAACAATTGTCAAGACATGTATAACGTAAGGGTTGTCGGGTCGTGTAGTCGTCTCTATGGGTTTCTTTTTCGTCGTTTTCTCTATTGCTATATCCTTTTTGGGTTTCTATTTTGGTTTTGGACCGGTCTACCATCTCCGGTTGCCATCTTGATTTGTCGTCTGCTTGCTATTTCTTTTGCAAAAACCACACGGCCTATAAAGATCGATCCCTGGCCTCTGTTATGTTACAGACAAAATGAGCTCTCATACGATCTTGAGTCGTCAGCTTAAGCCCATCCATGAAGCGAGAAACCTGCTGTCCTTTGGTCTTGTCGAGATGGCTTTGCTCGACAAGATGCAAAAACTCCACAGTATAATCGTTGACACTCCTTTGTCCCTTGTACACACGTACGCTACCGAAGTAAAAGGTGTTGCTTGTAGTTGTCTGGTACGAAGTGTGCCTTCAATTTTTTTTGCATCTTCTGCCACGAGGTGATGCCTCTCCTCCTGTGCCACCTACGCTCGTCCTGTTACCTATTCCACCAAGCTGATGCTTTCGACATCAATCGACAGGCTATCAACTTTACCTTCAAGTCCGTAAAGATCTTCATGTAATCGAAGAACCGATTCACCTTTGATGATCAATCCATGAACTCCTTGATGTCAAGATATGCATGAAAGATTGGGATATCAACCTTCAACTTAAGTCATCTCCTTTCATGTACGCACTTTTCTCACGAACGCCACATTGATAAGCGTAGCTGTTGTCGAACCAATCCTTGCCGATACGAAAAATCGTTCATACCATAGTTGTCATATCAACTGCATTCGCCAACGTTGTGTCGATAACCATGATTCTGTTGGTCAGGCGGCCTGTCACAAGACTCACAACCATGATCGTCATCACGATCCTGCTTGGCGAAAACTTCGAGCTCCTCCTAGCTCGAGCTAGACGAATCTACTCGAGCCTTCCGTGGATGTTGCTCTCGCGTCGATACGTCCTTCCCTCGGGATGTCACAAGCGTTGTTCAACTGTGACGCCGTTTCGGGATTACGTACCGGTTGTCTCAACGGTTCCTAATTGCCTACTGGTTGTCCAACTCGTTGGACGCGTAGGATCAGATCATGCAGAGAGACTTCTATGTGCGGACCGCCACAAAGAAGCTTTCAACCCCTCTCTTCGATAATAAGTTGGTGGTTGCTGTAGCCAACATTGGTTTCCATCACGTCTATCGTCATGTGGAGACTCTAATACCACCTGAAAATCAACGACCCAAGATAACGAAAACAAAAAGTCTAAAATTCCAATTCTCAAGAATAAAAAACACTCTCAATATCAAAATGATAACAATGAATTTGTCTCTACTATTTTACAAGTATCTATTTATAATTTAAACCATAAGAAAGACTCCTGAAAAACTAGAAAAATGAAATACCTAGACCAAAATATGGCCCAAACTTGGTCAGATACGAACCAGCATACTGGCGGTGGTATGCTCCAAGCATGCAAAAAACCCACCAACTTTCTCGTTCAAAATTGGTCACACACAGTACACCGGTGGTATACTGCCGGTATACTGGTCACATGCCAGATTATGGGCCTAGGGCTGGTATAGCATCCGCATGACATAGGCTGGGCAAGATGAAGAAGATGAAGCAGAGACAAGCACCCGCAGAGGTTGGGGTAGCAACCATGGTAGTTTGTTCTGTGGAAAGTCGGAGGTGCTGCTGCTTGAGTCGCGGATAAGAAGAGAGGAAATTGTTTGAGGCGGTTTGTGCATGTGCAACAGAGCAATAGATGCACCATTTTGGAGTTGTAGGACATTGGTGAAGGAGCACGTATCTAATGTTATTAATCAACTTCAATTATGAACTTGGATTGATGTTGTTGAAAGGTATTTGCTATTATACTCGTTTAGATAGTACACAAATATATTGGCAGGCTGAGCTACAATGTAGTTGGCTCAGGTTGGGGTTGCTTGTGCTCCGGGTCAACACCAATCCTAGACTACCAGAAGCCAGGTTGAAATTTAGAAGTACCTCCTTTGTTTTGAAGCAACCCACCCCTACCCAGCCAGTCTTCCCTTTCGGTTGGGTAGGGTTGCTTAGAATCCCATTTGGTTGCTAGCCTTGGAGTCCAATTTTCAAAATAGCTATTGACATGTCCAATTCATCTTGCTAATATGTCGGATTTGACCCTTGAATGACACTATATCCTCACAAAATTGTTTATATCCTTTTGGTACAATATGGACTAAATGGCTTATATATAGGATACTACCCAACAAATTGGTTCTAATTGTGCTTTACAGCAGTCGATATCTGTAAATTGGATTTTTGTAGGTTTAAACAAGTATGGACCGGTAAAAAGTCCCCTACTTATTACCCCTACCAACCAAAGCCTCACACACCCAATCCATATCATAACCCCCCCCCCCCCCCTCCCCCTTTTTCTCCCTCTCTCTCTCTCTCTCTCTCTCTCTCTCTCAACATATATGTCTAATCCTCCTTTTCTACCTCTCTCTCTGTCTCAACCTCCAAGTAGCAGTCACCAAAGACTTCAGTGTTGGTAAGTAGTGCCAGTCAGACTTTTTTAGTACTGTAAAAATTTCCCCCCTTCATTTTTTAGTAAATAATAAAGTTGATTCCCGATATTTATTTAATTAGATTGGGTGACTTATTGGCCATTCAACACATTTAGTTAATATTATCAACATTTATATACAAGGGGCAAGTTTTTGGGTACCAGATATGGATGTCTGTACTTTCATATATTGTGGATATATTGTTATCAGATACTGCAACCAGCAATCCAGTATGATCCCGAGATTCGATTTTTAGAACCTTGAACTAGTCCATATTTTGTAGATTGTATAAGAAAATTATTTGCAACTGTCTGGAAGAAAATAATCTATTCATCAATGGATGAGTAAATCTTGAACAAAATTCAGATACAATTGAAACACTTTCCATTAAAATAGTTGTGCATGTGTTCATATTCCATTTGATTACCTGAACTTCCACATGAGCTCGAAAGTAATCTCTCAATAGTTGGAGTGGGCAACACGTTCTAGTGCAAATCGGTGAACGCGGATACCCCAAAGACTATCACATCAAGGAAATACAGGAAACCAGATCGTGCATGAAATCTTGGAATCTTTATTTACTAATGTTGATTTGTCAAACTACATTGTTAAAAGAGAAAATTATGGTGGAACGCCCAAGACAACATTGATGTATATTGCCTTCATGTACTTTCGTAATTTGCAATATGGAGTCTACAAATATGATGTATGCATAATTCCCATAGTTCACCAACAATATCTGATTCAAGACTTGACACATTTGTTCCATTATAGCTGCAAAATAGGGATGTAGAAGCTTCGGCAAACCGTGACAATTCATATACCGAGACACCTGGAACTCCAAAGGTGAGTGCTGCTGCTTTTCTTCTGCATTATTTTATGATATACTTGGTACACAGTTTCCTCTGAAAGGCCTTGAGAAATACTTGTAAGAAGCTGTCATCTAGTTTTTGTTTAGATATGTCTAGTGATTTTTGTTACTAATCTATCACAGCGTTCTTACCGTGGAGATATAGATCGTACTTTCATCCCTGATTCTGTTGGTTATGGAGGTAATATTGTCTTTTTTTGTCTTCTCCACTGTCACGGTCAAATAAGTGGGGAATGGAAATCTCTCTTTATGTTTATTGTATAATGTTTTGCAGGTGAAAGAGTGGGGAAACGAGATCACAAGCGCAAGGTCTCTCTCTCTCTCTCTCTCTCTCTCTCTCTCTCTCTCTTTTCTGTGTGGTGTGTATGTGCATGTATATGCACACACATACTAGGTTATATATACCAGTAACGTGAGTACGTGCGTAAAAAATTGTTAAAAAAGTTTAAATATAAAAATATTATAAATAATGTCGTTTCTAGGAATCAAATTGAGGCAAATAAGAAAAATACCTTCCACCTTAACCACTTGAGTCAGAATTGTTTAGTTGTAAATAAATAATAGAGATATTTTAGCAAATGTCCCCATTACAAATATATAAACTAGCATATATCCCCACTTATTTTAAAAACTAGCAAATGTCCACATTCCTTTGTATACAATATTTAAAAATTTAGGATATACTCCCACTATTTAATCAATTTTTTGATTATTTTACTCATAATGGAGGCATTTGCTAGTTTTTTTAAATAAGTGGGGGTATATGCTAGTTTCCATATTTGTAGTGGGAACATTTGCTAAAATATCCCTTAATAATATTAGGTAGTTAAATAATTAGTTTAAAAAAATAGTTAAGTGAAGTATTTACAAACGGCTTAGACGGCTGAATTTTGAGCCGTTTCGAAACCTCATTATAAGAGTATATATATACTTGGAACACTAAAAAGTTACAGATCCCTTTCGACCTTTTCGCTCATTCAGGCTCCTGGAAGGTTTATTGATGGGCCACCATCACCTCCCCAGTCTAAGAGGCCTCGGAAGTTGAAGGCTTCTGATTAATGAAGTCCAGGTCCAATTTTCTCCTCTCTTTTGTCCTCCTGCACAGCATCGAACATTTCCTCAATAACTGGTTTCTGTTTCTAGAAATCACTCATTCCTTGTTTCTTTATTCAGGAAGAGCTCTTTTGCGCGTTCAGGTGTAATATAGTACACTGTACTGTTGTCACTCACCATTCTACTGTATCATCTTTGTTTTGTGGAACATAATATGGATCAGAGGGGGGTGGTTGATGGCAGCCAAATTTGGCATTTAAGGTTTCAGGTTTCAGCAGCCACAACTTTTGCGCCAACTCATCAAATTATTGTACATAATCCAGACTGCCTCGAGTTTTTCTTGGTGTGCAAAGGAAGGCCATGGTGTTCCTTGTGCACTTCTGTTCAGTTATATATTCATGGAAGAGCTTGTTGATGCCAGTTATTGTGGAAACAACTGTTACAGCCTAACCGGTGCATTTCATTGTACACACCACTTACCTGTTTGGCTTGTACTGCTGAATGTAGAAAAATGTGTAGCTACTTTTATTACATTAACTCCCTTTTTTTGGTTGTCCTTATCTTATTGCATGAAATTGTTGCTCATGGAAAAATAATTATAACTTGTCTTGCTTAAAAGTTAAAACTGGCATTACTGTTGAATTGGAGGGATGTGATGGTTCCTCGAATCCCTTCAGTGTGTCTGCCTCCTTTAGTGGGAGGAGATAAGTCTAGTTCCTTTTGCTTGCAGCCACTGTTGTTGCACCATTTTAGTTCAGTGTCAATAGTGAATTAATAGTGAATTAGTGATACTGAAAATGGATCATGGTACCTGTGGCAAACTGAATCATAAAGGAGAAATCTGCCAAAATATCAGTTTATCGACACACAGTTCACCCTATTTACATAAACGTACAATTAATAAAAACGTCCATCTGAAATAAAATGAATGACATTTTTGGAAAAAGAAGAAGTCTTGTCTGAAATAAAAAGACTGTTTTGCTCGCGCCTTGCATTTGTCATAAAAACCAATCAAAATAGAATGCAGCAGCTTCCTCAGTAAAAGAAAAATTTTAAAAACTTAGATGAGCTACATTAGATTTTTTAGCTTTCTAAATAATCTGGCAAATTCGGGTACGATCTTCTTTTAATGATATCTTAACATTTTCAAAAAGATTGAATTTCCCGTTTAAGATAATATGTTTACTTTTAAAAGTGTTGTATAAAATAATAACCAATAAGGTGGGCGACTTGGATATATAGAATGTAGACAAAGTTTTATTGTGTAAAGTTCCAAAACTATTATTATTTTGAATTTAGTTTTACGATTTTATATCATAATAAAAATTGAGCCGACCCTACAAATATTGGGATAAAAAGTCTTTTTTGTTGTTGTATCAATAGCAAAAGCTAAAATGTCATCATATAATTCAATAAATTAATCAAGCTCAACGAATTGTCTATATAATAGATCTATATGTACGTCGAATATGAAAAGAAATGGCCACTATTAAGTAACCAAGTCCAAATATCACCAATACATAAAATGAAGGTTTTGTATATTGAGTCACTGAATACATAAAAAAAGAAAAAGAAAAAGGGCTAATTAGTGTTTAGACCCTGGATTTTATAACAGTAAGCGCTAACATGTCCAATTGAAAATTTGAGATTCTTGATATTTATTTTTTATTTTTATTTTCAATTATACCCTCTCTCCATGCCTAATATATATATATTTTATATAGACTTGAGAGTACAATAGAAAAGATAAAAAAAAAAAAATCAATATCTAAACTCTATAACTAGACACGACTTAAACTCTAAGCTAGTATAAAATCCAGAGTCTAAACTCTGATTAGCCCAAAGAAAAAAGATAAGTGCTTAAATCAATAATATCTTGGCTCTTTGGATTAAAATATGTACCTAAATACTATTCAAGCTCCTTTCGTTTGGTTTTGTATATTGCGTCACCGAATACATCAAAAAGAAAAACGAAAAAAAAGAAAAGTGCTTAAATCATCAATAATAGCTTGGCTCTTTGGATTAAAATCTGTACAAAAATATTATTCCAGCTCCTTTCATACTCGAGCTCAGTGTTTCTGCATAGCATCATCTATACACATTTAATTTTTCAAGCTCTATTGGTTACACACAAAAATCAACAAGAAATCAATATATCAAAAATAAACAGGACTCCACAAGAAGCCTGTCATAGAACTTTTCAGTCATAATTTTCCACACAACGCATAGCTCAAAGTATATTACTAAATTCACCAATTTATCCATTTCAAATAGAGAACAACAATTAGTGAACAGAAATTGGAGGCCTCTTAATGACTAGACATCACTTCCAACAAGACTCATGATTTCCCTCAGTTCTATTGAGAGCACAGGAAACATAATTATACCTTACCATGGCATTGAGTTGAATTGCAACACCATCAGACTTCTGCTTTATGGTCCTAATACTTTTGTGCTACAGAACCAGCAACCTGAATTACTATACAAACTCAAAAACTATTTATTGCTAAGATCCCACTGCTGGCTGGGCAACTCCTTTAGCCTTGGCAGCCGCTGATGCAGCGGCGGCAGCAGCAGCAGCCGCAGCAGATGCAGCTGCTGAAGGCGGTGGAGAGGGAGTTGGGGATGGAGTTGTCTGCGCTGCGGTAATTACCACCTGCTGCTGCTGCTGGCCACTCACCTGCGAGAGCAGATTCTTGATCTGAGCCCCTGTCAGAGTTTCATGCTCTAAAAGTGCATTAGCAAGGGCATGGAGCTCTTTATTGTGTGTTGTCAGTATCGTCTTCGCATTCTTATATGCCCTCTCAAGAAAATCCCTCACTTCGTTCTCGATGACCTGTCTGGTTTCTGTGCTCATGCTCCTCCCATTGTCATCGTAGTCATGGGAAACAAGCCCAACCTCCTTGCTCATCCCAAACTTCGTTACCATGCTTCTTGCTAGGCTAGTTGCTTGCTTGAGATCAGAGGAAGCACCAGAAGTCACCTCGCTTTCACCAAATATCAACTCCTCGGCAACACGGCCTCCCATGCAAACATCCAGCCTCGCAAGCATCTGCTTGCGAGAAATGCTAGTCTCATCCTTGTCAGGCAACTGGGACACCATTCCAAGAGCCATCCCACGGGGAACAATTGTTGCTTTATGTACAGGCATAGCACCATCAGTGTGGATAGCAACAAGAGCATGGCCGCCTTCATGGTAAGCCGTCAGCTTCCTTGATTCCTCCGAAATCACCGCTGATTTACGCTCACTGCCCATCATAATCTTATCCTTCGCATATTCCAGATCAGACATGCTGACAGCTTTGGCCCCATCCATGGCAGCCTTAACTGCAGCAATGTTCACTAGGTTTGCAAGGTCTGCACCTGAGAAGCCGGGAGTACCTCTGGCGATAATCATCAAATCCACGTCTTCCGCCTTCAAGATCTGCAATAGACCATTTTGATGAACTTACGGATATTTAATAATACAGCAATTTGCTGTGAAGCAATACAGTGATCCACATGTAAAGGACCCAGAAATATATTTATTTTATTCTTTCCATTTATTAATGGAAGGAATAATCCGCTTTCCTGTGAATCAGAACCCCGAACCACCCATCCAGGAGCGTTGTGTCTATGTCTCCACCTGCCAGGAGGCTTTGACAAAGGTTTAGCCCGTTGTTGAAGAAAGAAACATTCTAGAAAAGATCTTATCTTCTTCAAGTGTCTTTTTGCTTGCAGAAGTAAAATTACAAGTGACAAAGAATAGAAGAATCACAACTCAAATCTGTTTTCATCTTTTAATTTTCAAAGCTTTCAAGTGGCATAAGTTACTTATTTAAGACAAGTCAAACTTTGATGGCCTATCACAAAGAATATTCTTAGTAGTAAATATATAGGCAGTTAAACCGATATTTTGGTGATATATCAGCAATAGGGCAATGACCTATACTGGTATGTAGGTTTGTATCGGGTAACTTCATTGGAGGTCATTAGAACAAACCAAGACAAAAATTAACCAACACAGCTTCAACGAGTGCGAGATATTATACAAATAATGGAATATAACAGAAAACACATAATTACCTTTGACATGTGGGATTCCATAATCTGCCTTCTACCTTCAACATCAGGATTCGGGACAACGATGTGACGATCGAAGCGCCCTGGCCTCACCAGTGCTTTGTCCAAGGACTCCGGGAAGTTGGTTGCAGCGATGACAATGATGCCCTCATTCTGTTTAAAACCATCCAGTTCAACGAGTAGCTGATTTAGCGTCATTTTCATATACTGTTGATCCTTTGGATTGCGACTTCCTCCTATCGCATCAATCTCATCAATAAAAATAATACAAGGAGACCGCTTCTTGGCTGCAGCAAAAAGATCTCGCACCCTCCTAGCTCCCACACCCACAAACATTTCCTCAAATTCACTGCCACTGCATGAGAAGAATGGAACACCAGCTTCTCCTGCTATAGCTCTTGCTAACATCGTCTTCCCAGTGCCAGGAGGGCCAACTAGCAAAACACCCTTGGGCAGCTTGCCACCAAGACGAGTGAAACGCTGGAACAACCAGCAAACTAAAATAAGAAGCTGATGTGGCAAAATATTTTGGATCCTTAGGCCTTCTACGCATCAAAATACTGTAAAACCAGCATAACTGTCCTATAGGTAATCCAAGATATACTTGCTACCATGGCAATCATAAAAGAGAATTGAAGGAAGAAATTCCAATTAAAACCCTTGAACAAAGTAATATTAATAGAAGTAAAATAGAAAAGTAAAGGAAATGGCTAAAATGCAAGCCGAAAAATAATGAAAATGCAAGAACTATCAATGCTAATGAATTGTCCATTTGAACTTAAAACTGCAAGTTTTAGTTACTGAATAAGTCAATAAGATTTATAGCATGAAAAAAAGCACTGGTGAAATTAGAAGCTTAGCTGCAACGGTGAAGCAGCAAACCATACAAAGGATTAAGGTTGCTGATCATGTTTTCATTATATGGGGACAAAATTCGCTTTCCTAGTGTCTTTAACAAAACATTTCTGATTATATCCAACTGTATAAGTAATTTATATGATCGTTAATTGCCTTGGGATTTTAATCTCCCCTAGTTACAAATATTACACATGGAAGTTACCAGTATATCCAATGAATTAAAGACGATGTAAACAAATAACGGATTTTTCATATATCCAATGAATTAAAGACAATGTAAACAAATAACAGATTTTGCATGCAACTGATCCAAATCACCAATAGCAAGATATTCTAGGTATGTACCTTGAACAAAAAGCAAAATCTGATAAGATGTAAGTCACTATCTTCACTGGAGATTAAAACAGACACCTCAGAGCCTTGTATTCTTTCTCTAGTAAGGTTACGAAGAAAGATGGGGAGGAGTGGGCACTTTTTAACTATCCCAGCTCAGAAAAAGGAATATCTGACACAAATTCCCCTACCATGCTAAAGAACAAACGTGTTCTTGCACCAAATTAAATACGAACAGTTGAAGAACAATTTTATAGAGTAGAATTTCACAAATACCCCCAAAAGTTTGAGACATTGGTTGGCATTTAACTCCCTTAAAGTTCTAACTGGACATCAGGATGCCCTATATTGTTTGTTTTCACACCTATTTATGACGTCACCAAGTGGTTCTCATGACCCTAATTTGTGCATTTAATGACTAAATTGTGTTATCTAAATTGAGAGTGAAGTAATAAAATGATTTGGCTCTATATATTCTGATCAAGACTAAAACACTCTTTATCTCCCGGCTACTCTCATTCTCGGCCATTCTACATAGCCAAGTGCTGGTACTAAAGAACCTCAAAACACAAGTAAATTATCTCTAAAGACCGCAGAGCATGAAACTATATAACAGGGGGGGTGGGAGGGGGCGCAATACTATCAGAGGTAGCATGCTCATCCTTTCGAGGATAGAATAAATAGGATGTTGATAGATGATGAGAGAGCAGAACTAAGTAATTATTACTCCACTAATCGGGATTGACTTAGTGAGCGCCACAGCTAAAACAATAAATACTATATAGAAAGCAAATAAAATGCCAATCTCTTGATCTCTCCATCCACTCCCTGTTCCATGTTCTCCCTGATCTCTCCATCCACTCCGAAGCTCCTGTATGAATTAATTTTTTTTATAAAGTAGTTTGGTTTCAAGTTGAGAAAATCAATACCTAGGAAACATTGCATTAATTCTACCGACCCCCAAACCTCAAATATATTAGGTAATATCAATACTTTGTAAAGTTTTTACAACCTAAGCTTTGCCGATTTCTTTCATAAATTTATCTACTCTAAATTAAGGGGAACCTAGGAAGCACAGATTCTTGGAAACATCGACAGTCCAAAAAGAAGCTTGCAATAACCACATTAGGTCAGATACAGATATTGGACTTTCTTTCCCGGCCAATTCAGCAAACAAAAAATTACAAGGAAAATATGCGCTTGACACAATGAATTGATGTGCCAAAGATCTAAATCTAAACGCTACGACATGTCCATATCCACAAAAGTAACCATTCTATTTGTCGAAGTTGTATATTTCTAGATTAATCGTAACATTATTTCTTTCAAAGCTAACAAGAAATAATACATAATTACGCCTAAATATATGAAATATTTTTTAGTTTTTAAATAATTGTTATTAATAATTTTGGATTCCTGACATGGAGAAGTCCGAAACTATGATTCGTAACCTCTTAATTTTGGCTTCCTGACACGGATTAGTCTGGAACTATGATTCCACCAGCAAAGTACAATCCATCACTTTAGGCAGATTTTAATATGTCTCGAGTTGCAGTAGAGACCTAAAACAACCCCAATACCACCCCCCCCCCCCAAATAAAAATAAAAATAAATTAAAAAAAACAAAAAAACAAAAAAACAAAAAAACAAAAAAACAAAAAAACAAAAAAACAAAAAAACAAAAAAACAAAAAAATAAAAAAATAAAAAAATAAAAAAATAAAAAAATAAAAAAATAAAAAAATAAAAAAAATCAGTCAATACTTGTGTTCTGTTGGAAGGGACCAACCTTTTCTGTGCAATTTGGGGTTGCATTTGCTCAGGCCTGATCCAATACAGCCAATATATATTGGCCGATTTATTTTATTCTTGCACATAACTCAAATGTTCAACACACTAACACAATGTGACCCACCAAAAAAAAAAAACAATAAATACCAAACAAAAAACCTGCACTTTTAGGATGAAAGCTCTCTTCTCAATACAAGTTTTTTTTTTCTGATCTTATGTCCCTTCTTAATCCCCGTTAATAGAATAATGATGAAGTTACATTTTGAAACCTAAATAATCATATCATCAGTTTATAAAAAGGAAGAAGGGAGAGGATATGAGATCCCATAACAGATTGGATAAAAAGATTTATGTAGTTCTCGCTAGAAAGTGGATAATGAATTTGCAGTTAGTATAGAGTAAAAGAAAAGGGGGGGATGAGAGAAACAATTTAGTGTTGGCATCTTTAGACTTAAAAAGGTTTTTTTTTTTTCCCGTAAAACCTCGGGGTTTCTGTAACATAAGCCTACATATTTATATGTATTGTATACTAAATGTGTAATCTCGGTCCTTATAATAGCTCTCTGGTTCCATTTGTACTAGAAACTGCCCAGTTTGGTTACACTATGTCAAATATGTGTTCAATGTACTGTTGAGGCATTTGCAATGTGTGCATTTGTTTAGTCAATGCACAGGAAGAAAAGTTTTCCATCTCAATGTGCACATGAAGTAGTTATTAACATTACAAGGATCTCGAAAATACGTAAAGCAGTTAATATTGCTACCAACATACACTCCAAGAGTGGTGGTTCCAGATCTTTACTCTACACTAAAGCTCCCGCATCATATAACAGGTTTGACCTAAGAGTGAAAACTAAATGCCTGTACCAAAAGTTATTTGACTAATAAGTAGGTTGCATAATGCCAAACATCAAAGATGAACCAGCAATTGCATGTACAATACTTATTGTGAGGAAAAAATCAATCCAGGAACAAACAAAAAATTCTGATGCTGACATGTTGCTAGCATTTATTGTATATTAATAATGCTGTGAAAAAATCTTCGATTCAGGCACAACACATTATTAAAAGAAAGAATCAGGTTATTAGTTTTAAAAGAGAAGGCCAACCAATTCTATGAATAACATAGGCAACACGTGTTGAATTGTCAATATTTCATGAACATGAAAAATATACAGATTAACTTCTCTTTTACCTTGGGATCACGAAGGTAATGAACAATTTCCTCCAATTCCCCTTTAGCCTCATCCACACCCTTGACATCATCAAATTTTG
The DNA here is from genome assembly GCA_036927795.1 of Iris macrosiphon. NCBI lineage: Eukaryota > Viridiplantae > Streptophyta > Magnoliopsida > Asparagales > Iridaceae > Iris > Iris macrosiphon. The sequence goes on from JAYESA010000012.1 coordinate 185,706,700, forward strand.
TACTAGACTCCATGCTTGGCTGCACCTCTTCATTTAGTCCAAGGCCTGTGTGATGTAGCTAGTAGTTAATCATGTTTCTATCAAAAAGTAATCCAACCAAATAAAAAAATAAAACACAATCCAGATACAAAACACAATCCAGATACAAACCTTTACTAATACCCCTATCCTCAATAAGTGCGCCTACACCAGATATCAAGAGAAAGGTAAGTGCAATAGTGCGGAAAGTACGCCATAGTTGCTCTTTGAAATGACCCGCTTCCGCTGTCACCATGTGAATTGGAGCACTTGCAGTTCCAAGAATTCCATCCTTGGTCATTTGGCCGACATTTTTTAAAGCAGCTACACTACCAAAGGCTTCTTCCTGAGACGAATTAGTGATACCTATATGCAGCTCAGTATGTTAGCATTCAAATGAAAGAATCAACTGCAGGTCTAAAAATGCATATAGACAGAACATGGACACAAGATCTTAAAAGAATATAATCTCCTTCGGAAACCAAGAAACACTTCACATAACAACATCTTTAGATATTCACTGGATCTGTGACATTATATCCAAACAAGATACATTTTTCCCCATTACAAAATCTCTCCACTACAAATTGAAAGATTTCTTCTACTCATCCAAACATCCAAATTGAACTGGCCCCAAAAATACAGTCATAACGAGTAAGATTCTCTATTACCTCTCTGCAATGTCTTAAGCAATGAGCTTTGATCCAGCCTGTCAACCTTGACTAGAGCTTTAACATACTCAGCAAGTGCTGAGGGATTAGAATGTAACGAGGGCTGACTTTCAAACAGTCGAATAACTCCTTCTGCATCACTTCTGTAAAGCTCTTTAAGCAGTGATACATCTGTGCCGTCTGCATCCCGCACTCTGCGAGCAAAACTGCCTGTATAACTTGATTGAAACCTCTCTTGAGATGGTGCAAGTTTGTTCCCTGCAAACAACAATAAAGAATAACGAGTTAAGTATTTAGCAATATTTGAAAAAGTGAAACCCCAACAATTAACATAAGATTAATATATATATATATATATATATATATATATATATATATATATTCAAGGTTCTAAACGGTGGTAGGCGGTGCGCGGCGGAAAGAGTCCGCCTACCGCCTAGGCGGTTGATACATTTTGGACATTTTTTACTATTTTACCACAGTCGTTTGCATTATATATATATTTTAAGGATGTTCCATGCATAAATATGTTGTAGATCAAAGATTTATTAAGTTTTAGTCTTGTAAAAGTGAACCATAGGCACATAATGCTTGCAAAACCGTTTGGCCAAAATATCTTATTAGGTATTGCTCCTCCTAGGCGCCCACCTACGCCGCCAAAGCTACGTTGGCCGCCTACTCCACCTCCTACCGAAAAGCGGTGCAGAGAGAGACCGCCTACCACCTAGGCGGCGCCTAGACGGTCGAGGCAGCCGTCATTTAGAACATTGTATATATTAGAGAGAGAAAGAGAGGTTACAAATCCCGCTGACAGAAGAAACTTCTTCCTGTGATGATCAGAAGAGGGCATGGGAACACACGTTTCTCACTTGATACATCAATGTTGGCCCAAGTGAAGAAAGTAGCATGTGCCATGCCATAGCAGGGAACCTAGTACTCCGCCTTATACTAAAATAGATGTCATGTCTACCTTCTCACGGCTGCGCACTTTTTTGTTCTATCTTCTAATATATTGCCATACATCCATCAGAGCATTATCATTCTAGCTACGCTCAAATTTTTGTTCTGGCTGTTGCACTGAACTTCCGAACCATAAAGCATGGCCAATATTATTTATCTTCAAGGGTACCTATTATCAAACTCCTCTATTTCAACCATTCTGCATAATCTATGATTTCTCAGTCTACCATTATGATGAATGGTCGATCATAAATAGGGGGAAAAAACCATTCTTGGGCATCTCTAAGTTCTAACATGGACTACTAACTCCATGTCTTCTCGAATAATACTATATGTCCTAATTTCCATAAACTTAAGATTCCAAACTTCCCTTCAAGCTTATACTTGGGAGCCTACCCTTCTCTAATCTCATCAACTAAGACATCATCAGCAAGATGCACCATAAAAACCTCATTCTTAATATGACTAAAGTTCATTCATAACTAGTGTACTGCGTAGGACTTACTATTGAACTTCAATGTCACTCTATAGTAATAAAAAATGGAGACAGGTCGCATCATTTTCTTCTATCAGTCGGAACATAGGCTGGATCCGTCGAGGTTGAGTGGAGGTGTCGTGCAACATAGGCTGCATCCTTCAAGGTCAAGTGGAGGTATCATGCAACATAGGTTGCATACTTCAAGGTCAAATGGAGGTGTCATAGTAGAGAGCCTTGTGGCTGCATTTGTCGAGTGGGGGTGAAGCAGTCAATTTACGATGCTCCTGCATTTGTGGAGCAGAGGTGCTGCAGTTGAGTAGTTGTGTTGCTGCATTCGCCGAGTGGATTCTACGAATCAGGGATGGGAACGGTGCTGCATATTTCATATTTGTCAAGTGAGGGTTGGCCGTGCGACTGGTGGAAGGAAACAGAGATGGTTGGAGGCGACTTCGCAATGTCACGAACCGGTCAGAATGGGGATCTAGAATCGTCGACGAAGATATCAACGGGATGGTCCAGAGTCATCGCTAAAAAGGAACTGTCGAGGAGAGTCACCGGAAAAGTTGTGTTGGTCGAGGCGAGATCTGGGTGCGCTAATAAAAGCTGTTGAAAAAGAGATTGGGGCTTATCTTGGTGATCAAAACAGTAATACGGGTAGGGTCGATCGGTGGTGTAGCCAAAGAGAAGGTAGGATCATGTAAGAGGACCAGAGTTGTGTGAAGGGGTGGTCATCGAGCTAATCGATGTTTTATGCTGTCAAAGCACGAGCATATGATGGTGGCACCGAAGCTCGATCTGAATGTTAGTGCTGATGGAGGCAAGTCAGGGTGGTGGTCGTGGGAGTTCAGGAGACATGTCGAGGTGATGATGAGGTTGATAGGAATTGCAGTGGAGGCAGAAAGAGCGGTTGTTTGACAAAGCCAGGAACTCGTCGACGGAGGATCTTTTCTGGGGAGAAAGCATGAGGGTATCTCATGGAAGCAGAGAAGGATGGCTACTGTTTCGGAAAAGACGGTTGCCTCAAGTCGTCAAACGTATCAAAGGAGGAGTGGAGAGCAGCAATGGCACAAGAAATGGAGAGGGATATGGTCGATGGGGAAGACAACATACGAAACTGCAACCGGGGGGTGGGGGGGTGGGGGGGGGGTGGAGGGGTTCAGAGACTGGTGATAGGGTTCTGTTAAAGAAGATGTCGAGGCAAGCGGAGGCTATTTGTCAATGGGTTAGGGTTGGAGGAAACGAAGAAGGGTGTAATGTTTTTGGGCATTTAGAGTTTGGTGAAGGAGGGTTCATATTTGGTCAGAAAGATGTAAAGAAGAAGAAGTATGGAAGGATGATGGGGAGTGGAGAACTAAACGTCATGATCACCCCTGCACCGCACTGATACCATGTACAAAACAACATTGGAAAATAGGATATATGTCACTGAGCGGTTTATATCACATATATATATATATATATATATAAAGAGGAGAATATCGGTCATACAAGTCTATCCAATATGAGGCAAAGCAAAGACCCAAACATCCACAACTCTTAACATTCACCAAATCTAACAACAATAAAAAAAGGTTTGCCAAACAAGGGAAGAGAGGAGAACAAAGTGAGGCGACCGTTAAGGAGCTAATAGAAGGAAGGTAATCCACGCGCATTAGATCGTCCAATAGAGCTACATAATAGATGCCAAACATGGATGAATAACAAATAAATCCACATACCTCCAACATTGCCAATCTTATGGGAAGCAAGACGATAACGACCACTCAGCTCAGAAAAATAGGGATGCTCGACTTGTTTTGCAACCTATTAAAATGATATGCAAGTTTAGCACAATTTACCAAAAAATGGAAGAAGTAATCAGACATTTCAGCTTCCTGAAGAGAGAATATAAACTAAGAATTGCGTGCAATCAACAACCATGGTACCGATGAGCTAAAAGGAAGTAAGAAAGGATTTCGACATAATATATCATATAAGGTTAAAAGCTGAAGTCCGCTATTTATACATTTTCTAGCGGCATAATTCCGATTGAAAAAGAAAAAAAAAAAGGAAAGAAAAGATAGAAATATTGGGGGGGGGGGGGGGGGGGGGGGGGGGGGGGAACTTAAAATTTATCATCATGAAACCAAAAAAAAGAGAAATCCTGATGAAAGGGCTAATTATGCAATCATTTGTATAGTAGTGCAACAAAAACTAATCTTTCATATTGCTTAGAAAGGGATTAGGTGTAATGAAGAAGATACAAAGCCCAAGATTGAAACTTGTCTGCATAGGAATTAAAGTTCCAATTCCCCCACACTAAAATCTTAAATTTATCATTATGAATCAAAAGAAGAGAAATCCTGATGAAAGAACTAATTATGCTATCACTTGTGTAGCAGTGCAATAAAAACTAATCTTTCATAATGCTTAGAAAGGGATTAGGTGTAATGAAGACGATACAAAGCCCAAGATTGAAACTTTTCTGCATAGGAATTAAAGTTCCAATTCCCCCACACTAGAACTCCCTTCAAATCGACAAAACACACTAAAGACTCCTCTTTTACCAAATGCCACTGAACAAATCTAACTAGAAAAACCCTAATATCTATTGCATCTACAAAAAAAAAGCTCAATTTAATCCCATCCCTCGTCAAAAACCTAAAAAAAAAAATGAAAGATTCCAACTTGTTCTGCCCCCATAAATCCCTAGCGGTTCATGGATCCAATAGCATCATCATCTTGTACCAATAGAAACAAATCAAATCAAAAAATCTAGAAACGAATAAATCTACAGAAATCGCCCAAATCCGCATCACCTGCGTGAGGAGCCGCCTCCAAGCCATCGCCTCTCAAGAAAATCCCTCGCCTTTTGAATCTCTTTGTGAATCGAATAGAAAAGAATAAATAAGGAGGAGGAGTCGATCGGAAATGTGAAAAAAAAATAATGAGATTTTTATCAATTGGGAGGGGCGCGAGAGAGAATTTTGGGGGAAAATAAATCGTTTCCGCGAATAGGAAGGGGAAAAAATGATGGGGAGGTCCTGATAAGGTCTATGGATTTGGGAAATTTTGGGTCCCACTCTCTGGTCTTCTGTCTTTTGGGTTCCTCTAGAAATATCCAGCTTCTTCTCTTCTTACTGGTTGGTACTGGGTAAGTGAGTCGTGACGTGGAACAGCTTTGAACTCAGAAGCATTAGTCACATAATTTGCACAACAAACCTCAACTTTAAATATATCAAACCGTGAAAAATAAAAAAATAAATTCTAGATTAGCTCTGAGAAAAGTGCCACAATATAAAGTTAAACGACTTGTAATTTGAGGACTCAAATTCGCATTTTCGAAATACTAAATGTCAGATGACCTCCACCTTCCTAATACAATCAAAATTAGATCTAAACTAGTATATACACACATGCAATCATGAACGGACGTAAAAAATTAAAAGAGGAGATCAACCTTAAATGTAAAAATAAAAATCTAAAAATAAAAATTTCAGTTTCCATTTTGAAATTATATAGCAAAAAATTCATGACAGTAGGCAAATGATTTTTTTTTAATTATGTAGCTAAAAATTATTTTTCAGTTTTTATTTGAGAGAAGATCATCATTGTCTGGTTATAATGTTTTTGTAATGTAATTTTTTTTTCTATATAATAACTTCCGATTTAAATGTGCATTAATATTTGTAACTTAAATTTGAGTTGTAATATAGTAACTCGTTGAGAGAAATTCTTTTTCAGTTACCTACTATATAGCCTACTTATTTTATTGCTCATAAATGCTATTACTTAAAAGAAAGAAAAATGAATATATATAAATATTAATTTGTACTTAAATATTTTTAACTATTACTTTTTGGCAGTTAAATATTATAAATTATTATTTTTGACAGCATGATCATTTTAAGTTTTAGCAAATTATTATTTTTGTAACATGATAGATGACTATTTTTTTTCTATTAATTTTTTAATAAATTTTAATCAAAATTGTTGAGTAAAGAAAAAAATAAACTTGACCCTACTGTATTTTTACCACTCCGTCCAAGTCATTTTTAATCTAAAAATATCTTTAACTAATTTTTTTTTTCTTTTTGAATGCCACTGGAACACACATGAGTGAGATCAAGTGATCTCACTTGACCCTGTGTGTGTCCGCCACTGCATGCAACACGTATTTTATACTACTTGAAAGTTTAAGAAAAATCTTAATTTTTTACACTTTGATAAGATCATGAATTCGTAGGGCCCTATAGTATATACTAAAGGGTCAAATGTCAAAACCAACCCAAACAGTAAAAACATAAACTTATTTCTACATTAGGTGAGAACGCAATTTGTGCGTGCATGTCATGCTTCTGATTTCTGAGCTAGAAGCTATAGTTCATTCCAAAATCCATGTCCAAGGCTAGAAGAACACTCTAAGATACAGCACATATTTCTCATATATATATATATATATATATATATATATATATAATATGGATATCTAACCAAAATGAAGTCATTTTCCATGTTACTCATTTCCATGCACTCTCTGCCTCCAAAATACTAAGCAGCACACATCAAGACCACGCCACATTTGGTTCATAAAATCATGTCTATTGGAAATGAAAGTTACTCCTTTTCTGGATTTGGATGCAAAGAAAATGAGTAAAAAAAAAATCCAAAGGAGAAAAAAAAAAAAAAAAAAAAGGAGAAAAATGATTTCTTCCCAACCAATGATTCATTTTTCCACCATAAGGATTCATTTTCCTTTCCAATTTTATTGGCCTTTCCAAACAACGAAAAAAAAAATGATAGAAATTGCATTTTTTCAAAAGAAAGAAAAGAGCAAAGAATTTACTTCTTTTCCTTTACTTTCTGCAAACTAAACGAGACACAAGTGAAATTTTAGTCTTCTGAGGAATCTAGTAAAAAGATCAGAATCACAGTTTCATTTTTCTCAAATAAACACAGCAGAAGATAAAAATGGGTTGAATCTTCTACACAAGCAACAAAAGGAAATTGCAAAGATCAACATCACTTCAGAGGGATATTCTCCACCACTGCGAACAAAGTCGTAAAATCAAATTAAAGATGATGCTGCAAAGAACATAAGCAAGATCTCAGAGGAAAACATTCCCACCATATGACCATATATCTGAGGGTCAAGCAAATGATAACAAGCCCAACAAATATTCCAATGTGGTTACCACAATCACATGAAGATGAGCATGTCTGCTTCGAAGCCTGCTCAGACAACAAACAGATATAGGCACATATGACATCACATAAAAACAAATAAAAGAAATTTAGTCTGAAAGCGAAACTTGGGCATTACCAAACCATTCAATGACATCATAAAGTTTCAGCAAAAGAACCTAAAAGCCGAATCAGTCCGAAATAGCTAAAAAGGGTTCCGCTTCCAAACGGAGACATCGAGTATGGTTTTCTGGAAGGCTATAGTTTGCAAAGTCCAAACTATGAATATCTGGGTAGCTAACAACATAGTCATGCTCGTTAACATCTGCGGAGCACATGGTGTAGAAAGTCCTTCAAGAGTGAACAGATCAAACTGCTGGGTGGAACCTCAAGTTATATAACTAAGCTCCAGCTCTTCGAGGGCCACACTCAAGTATGTGGGACTTGAACTTCTCCATCTCCTCCAGTACCTCCTCCTCTGGCCTGTAGATAAAGTCAATCATGCGCCATATCTGCATGAACCATCAAGTCTGAGTATAGCAAAATCTAGGTAACAAAAATAGCTAGAAACAAAATACTTCCACTGCATATGGATCTAATAGATTACTACTTTCTTGTGGCATATGATTTATTGACATCGTTTTGATTTGTCTTATATTTTGCCTCTTCCTAAAAAATGAAAGGTGTTCTCTGCAGCAAGCTGTCATTACTCTTCAATTTTAGCACAAGCAAATCAATGCCTACAATTACCTCGCCAACAAATCTAAACACATTTATACAGATACTGTTACATAAACAATAAACAAAATAGGTAGGTAAATTCTGCCACAAATCCTTCTCAACGTTAAGAATCTGTGTTCTGTCCCCCTCTAATATACTTTTAAAAATTGAAGATGACAAAGATGATATTGAACTTAATTAGAGTTAACTGATGAAGTAAAATTACACTAAAAGATAGTGTAAAGGAGTGATATTAAGTTATTAACTCAGCCAAAACAATGTGCAAATCAATCACCATATCGAAGACTTCTCATAAAAGAATAGACAGTTTTTATCACCAGCTGTCGACCTAACGTCAACCCTCTGTCTCTGTTGGTACCAATACACTGAAGACAAATGAATAATTATATGCATCTAGAACACGTACCTGCAGCGTCCCGCCACCACCAGTTCTTTCGCAGTCATCAGATACACTAACAATCGTCCAAGGGTCAGCTGTGTTCCAATGGAAATCAACAATCTTATCTCTGCATTTACATGTGAGAAGCAAAATCAATACCCGTGCAACCATTCATGAACTCAATTTATGAACCAGAATTATTAATTTACAAACAGGATTCTCAAACATACAAGAACCAATATTTAGTATAAACACATATACCCATTGTAAAACTCAACTTTAAAGTGTAAACATCAAGTAACAAACAAGCCCCTAACCCCAGTAGTTCATGGTTGACCATAATAGGTAATTGCATGTAGACTATAGACATACAGTTCTTTTCCACATCCAACAAACTTTACCAAAGGTGTGCTTTGAAATCCAATTTGCTCAATATAGATAAAGATCTATAAAAAATAGTGCTCTACTTTAAATAAAAGAATCCAATGTGTGAACAGAAACAAAATTATAACAGGCGGCCATATATGCACCTAAGTCAATTTTCATGAGAAATGTACAGTAATTAACATAAAAGAAATGGAGCGATACTGATGTGAATGTGACAAGGAGGTGATGGAAACATGGGAATATGCTATAAAGGTATGCTGTTGGATATTCTATAAAGATGATGATAGATGGTCTTGGCATTGTTGACGAGGTATTTGAAATGATGATAGCACTCTGACTCGGCATGTGAAGGTTTTCACATAAAAGATGTCCAGGACGAGATGAACAGTAGGCAGGAATGTGAAAACCAATACAAAAAATAAGACATGTCGAGAAACTGCAATGAATATGGAGATCTAGGGCTGGAGGTATCCAAGAGTTCAAAATACTAGCCATTGCATTAATACAAAACAAGGTAAAATGCATTTTCTTAAAAAGTTTAAAGAATGCACCCATTTGATTTGATAAATAGCAAAAGTGTCATAGTAACTAGCCTGTTTGGCATATGGAAACTTTTGGAAACTAAGAAGATTTAGTTTCTATTGGTTTCTAGAAACACGAGATACCTCAAGAAAGTAAGTTTCCAATTCAAATTTTGTTTGTTTGCTAGAAAATGAAAGACAAAACCTAGTAATTAATGCTGACATGATAGTACTGAAGAAATAATTAACATAGAGTATAATAGTGGATGTTGGTTTGCAAAAGTAGGTAGTAACAAAATTTATATGGGAACTAGAATGGGGAATAGTTCCCACTTTGATAGCTTCTACTACTTCCCTAACTTCTCAATTACCAAACAAGTAACTAAATGGAAAGTAGACATAGTTTCTACTATTTTCCTATATTCCCACTTACTTCCCGTTTCCATGGAGAAAAGGACTGTCCATGAATTTGAGAAGAAAAGAAATAACATCTGGAAATAACCCATTTATAAGAATGACCCTTTGAAACTTATTGTGAAAAGTGAAATGTTCATTAAGAGCAATTGGATTAACCAGGATCCAAGATAAAGTTATTGTCAACCAATATATGTGCTTGCTTTCCGAAAAAGCATTATTATGTATATTGTTGCGTACATCTTGACCCTCCACAGACCCTATGTAACCTCATGGCATTGGGATGCCCTTTTACTATTCTCTATATTGCACAACTAATATGCAATGAATATTTGATGGATGTATCAGAAATTGAATGAACGTCACTTTGAACTGTAGTTAATCCAAGTATCCAAATCAACTGGAATACAATGAGCTTGTGAATATATGACTAATAGCACTCACCTGTGCCCTGCATGCTGAAAGAATAAACCAGGAGGCGTCTGAGACGTCCTAGTTCCAGTATGCTCCGCGGCCCTTCCAACCTGGCGTGGAAAATTGATGAGACGAGCAATATAATGCACAGTTATATGCATAAAAAGAACACTAACAATCATCTTAGACAGACCGTATCTGAATCTCTGACTAACTGAATTTGCATACTATACTCGCATAACCTTTGGTCTGATGCCATTGTTCTATAATTATAAAAATATTCTGAATAATGGAACAATCACAAAACAGATGCTGCAGAAGAAAAAAACATGTGCATCTACATATTCACAACCCATGACTTAGTGTGCCTACAACTACAACTACAACTACAACAGGAGAAATATGGCAGGTAAAAACTAGAACTAGAAGAGCACATAAAAGGGAGTTCTAAGTCTAACAACCATCACGCCTTTCAGGTATTCACGAGGACCAATGGTTTTTATGTGCACAAACTCAGACTCAAATTCAGATTCCTCATTATAAAATCTGAATAAACCAAAATAAAACTGGAGAAAAAAATCCTACAGAAAGATGGGACTAAGCATGTATTGATTTGTGCGCTTCCCTCAATTAAATGGAAAATTCCCCCATCCAAGGTCAAAATCTCATCTCAACTTTGCACCATGTTCAATGACAATTGGTTTTGGCATTTCTATATTGGGTTACAGCAATTTAAAATAACCTGAAGTATATATCCTGAAAAAGTTTTGTTTAAATATCATTCATATATTATATAGCTTGATGTTAATTTCTATGAAAAATCAGTTAGCATTAAATTTCAACTTCTGGATGAATTTCACTACTATTCGAACAAGACACTAGTAAAATTGCAAGCACACACACACACACATAAATTGGCCTGGTTTGTGGAAAGTTTGGTCTGCCTCGGTACGTCTCCCTCTGAAACTTAAACCAAAACCCAAAATAAGATACCAATTCTTGATGCTTCTGGACAATATTGATTGAATAGTGCATTTTCAAGGTTCTCGATCAACTTTGCTCAAACTTTCATCAGAATGTTCAAATCCACCAGCCGACTATATCCATTTTTTGCAACTAAGGCTGAAATGCTTGGCAGTTACAGTACCCATTCCCATATTTGCAGTTGCTAGATATAGACAAACGTATTGAGACACAAATAAAGTTTAGGTTGCTTCAATATATCAGAATCCATATAGCGGTACAAAATTCTGAAGTATAATATTGATTCATTGAATATATGTCCAATCAATAAAGTATTTTAGTAACAGTAATTTCCTAGATAGCATAACTCAGATTCTGCATATGATTCTACCTTAATTCTGGTCAGAAACCTACTTTAGTAAGTTTAAATAGCTATATATATGTCCATTTATAATAAATATTGCTATAACTTCCCATAGCTGGCTGATATCATATTTATATCCGTAACTGTTAACTAAACGTGGATATGGTTACTTAAATATCTGACTGTATTGCCGTATCGATTTGATTGTCAGTCCCATTTACAAAACAAAATTGCAGTATGCTCAAATCTTTAGCTTCAAAGAAATATTAAATGATTAACTAGCTTTCTAATGCACAACAGACTTCACCTCGATCAACTCATTAGACTTCGGAGAGGTGCAAAATGACAAACCTTTTCATGATCCCAGATATTTAAGAAACCATCCTCTGCAGCACTTCCAAAAACTGATGCTTTATCAGGAGACCACTGGAAGAAAAATTGAAGTTACAGTTCAAGCAAGCAAAAAAGGTGCATAATAAAAGCAATGAGAAACTATTTGAACAATACTAAAACATAAAGATGTTAACATATAAGAGAGCCCTCTTGCCTGCACACAAAGAACTGCAGCTTTATGGCCATGAAACTTATGTATGGGTGATCCAACACCATCTACAGTGAGTTTACGGCGGTCAAACATGCGTACAGAATTATCGGCAGATCTGAGGATGCAAGATAAAAATAGAACCATTATATATTTGATATATGTAGCAAATATGAACCTTGAAAAACATATGGAGTGTAACATTGTTGACAATTATACATTACGTGTAGGTGCAAGCACAAAAATAGAGAGCGGGGACATACTAATCCATACCCAGTTAGAATAAAATTTTCGTCGTGAGGGTTCCAATCAACACAGTGAAGGTCAGCATCATGAGCCCTTTCAACCTGTCATTGAATATGAGGATTTATTGTATCAGCCGGACCAAGAATTAAAACTTTTTAGAAAAAGGGACATTATAGAAGCATGAAGATAGTAGAGAGAGAGAGAGGAAAAACATTAATCAGGACTGTTTGAGCAACTCAATTAAGTCTTCTACAGCAATATCATACTGGATCTTCATTTCATCCACTGCCGGTGGACAAAACAAGTCTACCAGCGGTTTCTGAGCTATTTTAGAATCACATGCAAATGGAGTTAATCTAGGAAAGACTGGGACATGAGTTGCAATTCTGGAAGCCGCTAGTGGACCTACATCATCCACTATCGGTGGATGAAATGTTGTGTCCATCTTGCCCGGTTTGATAGCAGAGAAACCATTTGTATGTGATACGTGGTTTTGAGCATGTGCAAGTATTGATGAAGAGAAAGAGTTGCAGGGACTGAAGCGCATCTGATAATGATTTGGCCATAAGGAATTTTTTTCTGAAGTGAGGGTGTTTGAAACTTTTTGCCGAAACTTGCTAAGAAGCCCAAAAGTTTTGTCCAAGTCCTTTTAAAACTTTCCCAAATTAGCTTAAATGAATTCATTTGATAATAGCTTCTAAAACTATTTTACTAAAGTAGTTTAATATTTTTTCAATAGGGGGCATATGCGAAACTTTTAACAGTTTAGTATTAACCTATCCTACCAGTGTTGTAAAAGGTGTGAGGCGCACTAGAGGTTCTAGGGTCTTCTGGAACCTAGGTGTGTGATGCACACGGAGGCGTCAGCTTCAACAACGCGAACACATTTTTATAATTTTTAAACTAATATAGTGCAAATAAACAAGCTCATATTAAATCAAATCAATTCGTAACACCTTAAAAATAGTCAAAAAAATGGAATACATTAACTCATAAATATAACAACTAACATTTAACCATCATTAAAACTCGAAAGAAGCCATCACAAATTCATAATAATATGAAATTTTCAAAACCCTAAAATCATCATCATCTATATCAATCACCAAAGCTACTGATGAATTTGTCCTTCTTCATCGTCGTCATACTTTAGTAGAGAACCTATTGATTACAATAGAAAGAGTAGTTGACTGATTTGATATATTTGACAATATTTCTATCCTTATAATCAAGTGAATGCCAATATTTTCAACTTTTGATATTTTCTTGCTTGATTTGATAACATCAAACGTCAAAGTAGAAAATATATTACTTACAATAGAAAGATTACTTGAATTATTACATTAAAATGCTAAAACATACGTATCACATAAACAAAACGAAAAGAAAAACTCTAGGTTAATGAGCCTCGTGCATCGGGTGTCTCAAAAGTAGCAGTGAGGTACGTGCCTCATGTGTGCCTAGATGAATAAGTCCCGTCTCATAGAAAATGAGGTGCAAGGGTGAGCCTCGGGCCTCAAACGCACTACGTAAGCTTTATAAAACATAGAGCCTTACAAATTTGTTCGTTCTGATTATTCTAATCCCAGAATAATGTGGTGCATCGATTGATGTTAGGTCGATAGTTGGTCATAAAACTTTGTCAAATATTGTATGAAGCTTACTTATTCTCCATAGTTGACCCCATGCTGATGGAAGAAGGCTTCGATAACAATGACGACCCACCACTTATCTACACTCTATGTTGCACGAACACGGATACAAGACAACACAGAAAGGACACTGGCACAGAGACACGGAACATAGACATGGCACAAATACGAAATAAGAATTTTGATACGAATGAGTGACCCTACAACCAAAGATTGGATGAGAAATGAGTCTTGCAGGAAGTTTGAGCTGGTTTCATCCTTGGACAAGACATGTAAAAAAGATAAATAGCTTCGAGTTTTAAAATGTGCAACAAAGACCGCCTGACAGCAGTGAGCAATAGGATTGTACTTATAGTTCTTAGGGATAGAGACCAAAACCAATATGAGTTGAGACACAATAAGAGCGGTGTCACCAGAAAGAGCTGAATCCAATAAAATATTCATATATCCAGTTAAAACTTTGAGATAGAGGAATAGTTCCCAAAATTAACCAAACTGAAACTTCCATTTCTCAAGAATAAAAGTTTGATATACCGTCCCAAATATGTTGCACGGACACGGTTACGACACATTAAGGACACGGTGACACATACACGACACTTATTTTGGTGTGTCCTAGCGTATTTTGGAGTCTCTGTGGTGTGTACGTTACGTGTCCGATACGAATCCAACACGACACAGCTAAGATTTTTGGAGTGCACATGCTTTCCTCAAGGTAGTTAAACCCTTGTCGCATCTTCCTCACCTTATACAGAATAACCTAATAAAAATCCAAGAAATGTTTTAAATAACAGTCAGCGTGAATAAAACAAATGTTAGACAGTGTTTATGGAAGAGCATGTTAAGGTGGCCAATAAAGAAGAGGGTGGCACTTAGGCCTCAGCCACCTTAAAAGGGATATACACCCATCAGTAGAAGAGGGTGGCACTTAGGCCTCAGCCACCTTAAAAGGGATATACACCCATCAGTGTCGTTGTTCATGGAGAGGGAGGGTCTTAACACTTAATAGTTAAAACCCAATTAAACTCACCTATGTGACTTAAAAGACCTATAGGGTCATCATTGGAAAGAAGCAGGGAAAACAAGATTAAGGAGGAAGACTGAGGATGGCGGCAGCATGCCAGCAATCAGCATCTAAGAAGTTTATGTTTTCTCATATGTTCCTCGTCTTTCATTTTTAGCCCATTCGTTTAAGTTAGGTATTTGCAGCATACAGAGTGCACACTCACGAATACATGCATATTTATTTATATGGATGGATCATTGTATTGATTTTTAAAGACCTTTCAGGGTGTCAGTGAGAGAGAAGGAAGGTAGAGCAGTGGGATTCAAAAAAATTATATCGCAGGAAAAAGGACACATTAACAATTTCCAGAGAAATATGGATTTTCTTTCCAATAATAGATTTCAGCTCTGATCTATAAGTGGTGGTGGTGGATGGGGGGGGGTTGTGGAGGTGATTTGAGCTTCTTATTTAAGTATAGCTATCTTACTTGCAAACATAAACAAAGACCACGCACACACACGCATACACAAGTAAAACATACATTATCATCAGAAGTAAAACACAACAAGCAACTGACCTTGATGGCTGGACTAAAACCAACACGGGCATCCCAAAGAATGAGGCAAGAATCATCACCTACACTGCAAAACTCTTGGGCACTTCAACATAAAAAATCCGTGTTAATAGGAAATCAAATAACATCCTTTGAAATACTAAGAGTGCGTTAAGTAAAAGACTCAGAGAAATGAGGTTTTAAGTCTCTATTAGACAATCTCCCAGGGCTGGCCCAGTGGTTGTGGTTGGTGAGGGTTATTGGGGAGGTTCTGGGTTTCAGCCTAGGCATCGCACAAAAAGAAGTCTCTAATAGATAAAGGTTATTCCGTCAGTCAGAAGCAAGACCAAGACCAAATATATTGGTCGTCAAAGTAGAACTGAATAATGGAACACGTGGACTTTTCCAAACACTAAGATACCTGGAAGGGCAGAACTGCACGTCTTCAACTGTGTCTTCGTGCCCCATGTACACACCTCGTGGTCCAACTTTAGGACTGTCTGATTTTTTCTCATTGTCATCTTCTACGGGCTGCTTACCACTTGGGGTCCCCAACCCAGGAGATTTGGCAGAAGCGGACTCAGCTAAAGAGGAAATATGGTCTTGGATGCTCCACAATACAACTGACTTGTCCTTTCCTACATTAGGAAATCATTATTACAATGATCACAATACAACTGACTTGTCCTTTCCTACATTAGGAAATCATTATTACAATGATGTGCAAGTGGAGATGAGGAATCGGTTTAGCAAATTCAAAATATAGTCAAGTCATGCAATAACTTCCAGCAATAATAAGTACTAAATAGACCATAACAATTCAGATTTAGAAGAATGATTTAAACTCGATGGATACGTATAGATTATAGTTAGATGGAGACAGGACAGACCCACATTAGGGCCAGCAGGAGCCAGGCCCCCAAAGTTTTTGGAAATTTTGAGAATCTGATATATGTCATAGATTTCTAAACAAAGAAATACACACTTTTTTTCTTAAGGCCCCTCCGTTCTTTTTCTAAAATTATATTGCATCCATTTTTTTACAAAGATGGAGATCCTATCTAGTTTCTTTTTTTGTAGATTTAGAATATTTCAATTTTATGCTTGTTTAAATATCTAGCAATTAAGTTTATATATATTCAAGAGTTTTATTAGATTCTATTTATCTCTCACATTTTCTTCCTTTTATTATTCGGATAGTTAATTGTATTATTTTAGATTTTTTCTTCTATTGATAAGTTAATTTAACATTTATATCTTCAATTATAGTAATCATAAATGTTCTAAAACTAAGTCAATTTACTTATCAATACAGAAGTACAAGCCTATGGGGTCGCTTCAGTAAGCACCGAAGTTTGTCTTTAAATTGGATGGTTTGTCTTTACATTGGATCTTATCTAGTTTCCTTTTTTGTAGATTTAGTTAGATATTCAATTTATGTAAATATCTAGCAATTAAGTTGATATATATTCAAGAGTTCACCAGGTACTTTTCATCTCTCATATTTTCTTTCTTTTATTATTTGGATAGTTAACTGTATTATTTCAGATTTTTTTTCTTCTATATTGATAAATTAATTTAATATTTATATCTTCAATTTAGTATTCAAAAAAGTTCTAAAAAAAAGTAAGCTAACTTACCGAAGTTCGTCTTTACATTGGATGGTTTGGTGTTTTAATGATCTTATTAACCGCAACGTCTGTATTTATTATCACCTTCATAGTTGTCCCTCCGGTAGATATTAATGTTATTCGTGAATCGGTTTCTAGATATTTAATGGTTTAGTGTTTTTATCGGTGTTCTAAAATTCGTTGCGCAGATTCGGTGCGAAGGAGCGACGTCTAGCACCTAAGAACCCAATAGGTATCATGCAGTTTTTTTCTCTTCTCCTACTCCTTTACAACAGCTTATATAGTGTTTCTTAACTAATTTGGATTTTATTTACTATTTCTCTCATCTTTAAACGTCACTTGTTATCTATTTCATGGTTCAAACACTTTTACAAGACTGCAACAATGAAAACATTGGATCAAACTATCATTTTGTATAAAGAATAAGACAGTTCCATTGATTTTTCTACTTTTGTATGAACAACAAGAGTATAAGACATCCAAAACATATCCATGATCCATCAAACATATCTAAAACATAACGTGGCAAAACATAAAAAATATCCTAACTCCTAAGCATCAAACTCTTCCTCTTCATAGTCTTCCAACACAAGTCGCACAAGGCGTCGATTAGGTCCGAACAAGACCACACAAAGACACATTCGTATTATACTGCCGAATAGGAAGTTTTCGCTTAGGCCTAGGAACGCCAAGCTCCTAGGCGGCCCAACAGACCAATCTTTATAACACTAGTTTTGATTATATCTACCTTATTAAGTGAAACTTTTGTATTTATTATCACCTTCAAAATTAATTAGATTTATTACAATTTCTCACATGTCTTGCGAAAGTTAGAGTAGGTGCGATTTCTCCTTATCTGTGAACTACCATAAAATCTAATATATAAATAGGTAAATATTTCTTTCCATTATGAATAGTGATTGTATGGCCAATCATTGTTGATACAATGGTAGATGCCTGAGACCAAGTTACTATTATATCTTTCTCCTCCCTGATATTGAGTTTTCAAATTTTTATGATAAATAATTGACTACAAAATGATTTTTTTTTAAATAAATGTGTCAAAGCTAAGATTGGAGTTCTATGTCTAATGAATATCTCCATCGAAGTATGAATTTTATAACAAATACAATAACGATGAATAGAAGAAAAAAAATCCTTTAGCTAGATAAGGGGCAGGTGCATCCAAGTGGGTCAAGGCAGTGGATTGTGAATCCACCATTAGCGGGTTCAATTCATGTCATTCGCCTATCACATGAGCAGGTTCAATTCATGCCATTAGCCAATTCATGTCATTCGCTTATCACATAATTTAAATATCCAAAATTCAATTTCCATTATTCCTATTTAAGGTGACAAAGAAGATAACTACATTATTATTATTATTATTTTCATTTTCCTACTTTTTCCAAGTGCATGATGACCCCAAGGGTCATGGGTTTTCTTTTGTTAATTAGGTGTCTCCTTTCACCATCTCCGTAGGGATTGCCTACAGTGTTCATAACTACTATTACGTTCATAACTACTATTACTATAGAACGCTTATCTAGCCAACATTTTAATTTGGTTCTAACCAATTTTTTTGTGGTTTGTCCCAACATTACATACCTACTTGTCCAACTGTTGCTAAACAGTTTTTGGATATCAAATAGACTTCCACTAATGACAATCTTAAGGTGGTCGATTTAACCTACTATGCAATCAGCTTCACTAAAACGCTGGGTGCTCTAGCTGATTGTCCACCATTTCAAGTATGATATCTATGTTGTGTATGGTAGTGCCTATGGGCATATGAGTTGAAGAAGAATCCTCTTTTTTTACAATAACTCCTCAAATTGTAGTCTTCCAAAGTATATGGCTTTCTAGATATATATTGTGATATCTCGAGAGATGGATCTTATATGAATTGTATGATAGTAGCTCCAAGTTTTAAAAACTCGGTATCGGTATCGGTATCGGTATCGGTATCGGACAGTTTGTATGAGTATCTGTATCGGTAGTATCGGCAGTATAGACGGTATCGGATCGGAGTATCAAATTTTTTGGTATCGGCTATATCGACAATATTTAAATAATTATTAATAAATTAGTAAAACAAATAGAAAAATAATTTACATATTTATGCATTATTTAAGTGTTTTTTATTTTATTTTTATTATAATTGAATAAAACAATAGTCATCATGTGTATGTCTGTAGAAGAATTTGCCTCTATTTATAATTTTTTTTGTCTACTATTTTGGTTCTTCATTATTGTTCTCTGTTGGATTTGATATGTCTGGAATCAATTTCTACTTTTTTTTAGCTTTTTGTAGAACATCTACTTTGTTAAAGTTTCTGTGATGATCTGATTTGATCTGATTTTTTCCCGTATCGGCCAGTATCGGCCCGTATCGGCCAGTATCGGCCCGTATCGGCTACTATCGGCCAGTATTGGTCTCGTATCGGTCTCGTATCAGCCGATACAGACCGATACAAAATTTTATGTACCAGTTTCGGCCGATCCCGATTTTTTTGGCCGGTATCGGATCGGCCAAGGCCAGATACGATCCGATACGGCCGATACGTATCGGTATCGGCCGATACTTTAAACCTTGAGTAGCACACGAGTGAATATATAGGAATCCAAATCTGCCGAAACACTCATATATGATTTTCTACATCCTAGGTCTCCTCGTTCGGTTATCTGGCTTATGTTCTTCATGTTTGCATCAGACCTAGTGACTCCATAAAATTATGTCGATACTTCCACATATTACAAGTAACGTCTCTATTTCTCCCGGAGATCTTTATCATTACCAATGTTTAGCTTTCAATTCGTCTTTGACCATCAAATTAAATGTGAATTACTTGTCCTCTCTTTGAAACAACGGACGCTTCCGCCTTTGTACGTGCTTCAAACAATTGTGTTCTTCGTATTAACATCTCTAGAGACATTTTATAACATTTTTTCATTGAAACTTGTGACAATAATTTTCTTTTAATATTCTGCCTTTTAAGGGAAGCACGTAGGCTTCGGAGCACATCATTGGAAAAAAAAGACCGCAACCTATCTCAACAACAAGTGCATGATATATATATATATATATATATATATATATATATATATATATATATATATATATATATATATATATATCAGTCTATTTTACATAAGAAATAGTTGGAAGTTTGTTTCAATTTCTTTTCTTAAGAGAGATGGAAGCAATTTCCTAGTAATCTTCCCACGCATCCCCATCCCTAATTAACACTCTTAAAATAGCCTAGTAAGCTACTATGCCCACTAAGTGGCTGCACATATTGTATGACAAGCCTATCTCATCACTCATTCGAAAGTTGAAACTACAGGATTGGCGCCAGGCTGGCAGCCTGTTGGATATTTAGCAGTGTTCTAAATTTCGGTCTAGACGGTGCCTAGGCGCCAGGCAGCCGGCCGCCACACCGGAAACCCCATGTTCGGCCAAGTTAGGCGCATGTTCGGGCATGTACGGCCTCTAGACTGACATGTTCGACGTCTAGCAGACATGTTTCGGCCACGTGTGACTTTTCGATTTTTTGAATTTTTTATTTTTTGATTTTTGTATGCTTAGTTGTACTGTGTATATGTTGTTTGGGTTTTAAGATTATATTTGGATTTTAGAACATTGAAATTTCAAACTTCAAATTTCAAAAAAAAAACTATTCGGCCGCCTAGGTGGTCTAGGCGCTAGGCGGCCCTCTGTCGCACCAATTCCGCCTAGCAAAATTTAGAACACTAATATTTAGTCTTCTTTATTGTAGATCCTTCACAATTTAGAGTGTCTCTTCGTAGTAGATGTCTAATACACAAAAAGAATCAGACACTAGTCTTCGATGAACTTGACAAAACTGGCATTAGATGTATCTACACAGGTCAGTTTTTTCAGAGAATGTACACAAGTCAAAGTTACTTAACAATCTGCTACTAATGGAAAATACGCTAATACACGTGCTAAATTTCTACAAGATTGCAACATTTATAGAACAATTGACAATGGACAAAACTTCAAGAACTAAATAAAAGCTAAGGGGTTGAATTTAAAAAACAAAGTGCAGAAATGTGGAAAGAAAGCGTTGCAAGTAGCAACCTCCAGAAAGTACAAGGGGTTCTGAATGGCACATCGCAAGAGCAAATTCTGCATTTTCTTGATGGCCCGTCAATATCTGTTAGGCAAAAATAAGATAGCTAGTGAGGCAAAACTGGGCAATATCATGTATATATTTTCAGATAATCAAGATCAAATTACATAAAATAGAACGAGGAGGTCCAAGAGCAGGTGAAGTAATAAAATTAGTAACAGACCAAATCTGGACGGGAATCAGAAGCTCCATAATTAGCTTGGCGGTTAGGCTGCGCGTCAACATCCCAAATGAGAACCTGCATATGCAGCATAAGACCTAAATTATAGCTGATACTTTTTATTATATCAGTACTACTGAGATGCATCCAAGGCAGTTAGGTAATAAAAGGAAGATACAAACATACATCAGGACTGTCGGTATGTGTTGCAACTATCTTATTGTTTTGTGGAAGCTCCCTGATTCTGTTAACCTGCACACAATAAGACTTCAATACTGCATGAAATTCAATAGATTTATAAACGTATAAATTAGTATCAGCCTGAACCTTAGAAAACTATAATACTGCCTACTGAATCTGGCTACTACGTGAATATTTTGCTAGATAACATAGGGATAGGTAGATTATAGAGTTGAAACATGTACTTCCTCCAAAATATCCAATGGTGTTTAGAAGTAGCAGTTCTTCTGACCTCAACAGCGTAGAAAGGATATATAAATCTACCACAAGGGACTTGAGATTTCCCTAATCCTCATCTGCAACCTCATCCAAGCTCTCCCACATAAAAGATAGGGACGTGATTTCTAATCATTTAATATTGGTATTCAAATTAGCACAGCTTCTTAAAAAGGTTTATCTCTCGCAGTTCAAACTCAAGACAAACATACTTTGTGTTACATAAAATGCACCAGAGGCAAAAAAACAAGTTAGCATATAAGCAGATACTAGCATAGAACGGTAGAACGAATTTGATTTCTGATAAAAAATATTACCAATAGTCATGTACATTACAAGCTTACAAATCTCAGTTACAACAGCCTCTCTTCAGGGTGTTGATTTTTGGAGGCTATAGCAATTTCGAATAAGAGTTTTAGATTCAGTATTAGCAGACTAAAAAATTGTAAAAACTTTAAACCATTTTCAAAGTATTGAAGGTGAAAGTTTAAAAGTTTAAATGTGACACAAGCATTTGTTCCAAGTATTTAATGTCAGTTTTGGCAAAGTTAGCATAAATAACATTAGCAATAATATCATTACTTTTTATTTCTTTCATAAGAAACAAAATACTACACAACCAAGTGTCACAAATTTTCAACATAAAAGCATTGTTTTAACATAACTACATATTCCAGTTCATTTTACCAGTTTAGTATCTACATTTTTTGATGTTGAATTTATTTTAAACATTTTCCAGAGCTATGTTTAATTTTTTGTAACGACTTCAAGATTGAAGTCAAGCTAAGAATCAACTGAATAATAAGCAATGTTGAACCTTTTTCTTATAAACATTATCTAATCATTAACTACTAATTGCACATTTAACTTTTGATTGAGTTGGTTGAATTTTTAGTTAAAAGGCCTTTTAAATGCGTAGTTTGATCTCAAACAAAACCCGATAGGGCACTAAACTAAATGGCTTAAGCTTGAAAAAGCCAAAGTTTGCCTCATTTACCCTAATTTGAAGCTCATAGGCAAGTGATGCCTAATAGCTTGAAGTGACTTGACCGATTTTACATGCTTTTCGAGACAAACTTCTGCATTTTGCAGCAACCTGGCCAATAACCCATTTGTACCAACAACCAAGTTGAAGAGTTTTTAAGTTATTTAATTGCATCTTGATAGTTTGCAGGAGACCCAACCCACTGCTGATATTCAAGGGTTTGGGAGCAGTCACCAAAAGTCTAGATATTCCAGAAGTGAACAGAGAGGACATGAGAAAGAAAGACAATATTGATGTACATTGCCACAGATTTCCGATGCTGATGTTCGTCGAATGTTGCCATTGATTGGCCCTATGCTCGTAGCAGTCATTGCTTGAGCTAAGCCCCTCTTGTTAACCTCTTTTTTTCTTTCTTTTTTTCTCTTCACTTATTTTTCACATCCTCCTTTGAAATTAATGCCCTAGATTCATAAATAGAAAAAGAGAGAATATATCATTTTTATATTTTTTTTTCCTTTCATTTCTTGTCTCAGTTTCAGATAGATCAGGTCAGTTTGAACTCGTATAGGCTATTTTCGCTAAAAAAATCCTGAACCACGAAACACGGGCAGGATCATGTTCCTTTTCACTGTGCCTAATAATTTCCTGCAGTTTCAGATCTTTCATGGTCAAATCCAATATAAAACGGCAAAAGGTGTACCATATTTTATCAGTTAATCTTTGAACAATCTTTGAACCTTGGCCCATCATATTTCATATAGGAAGAGTTATATCATAACTATCAGAATGTCTAGACAATCTTGATGCATGGATCTAGAATCTAGATGCCTCCTATTACTACTAAATCTATGGACCGCAAATCATTTAGCATCATTAAATGTTAAGTTGGATAACCATTATTGAGAAACTTCAAGTTTCACCTGATACATAATATAAATATATATAGTACCTAGAAAAATACTAGACAATCTCATACCTCCCCGGGGTGGATAATAGTTTTATACTTCTTCACAAAAGGAGAACGTGCTTCTTCGTTGAACTGCAAAAGAAAAAGTTGATAGAAGTGAATTAAACTCGCTACACCATGCCAAGTTTACATAGGAAGTGCAATTAAATTGCTAAAGCAGGAAAGTTTGGTGATCTAGTGAATTACTTGGTGAGAGTCTTAATGACCGAGAACATTAAAGCAACTAAAAAAACAATATTCGAATTTTTGACAAAATTAATGCCTTCTATAAAACATATATTCCATAAAAAAACAATACTTTTGAAACTTATTACCAATGTCAGTTCTTTCTGAATTTGTGTTTTCAGAACACGATTTCATTAGAGAAATAGTTTGAAAACATGAGTTCAGACTTCAGACATGAAATTACAAGGTTGCCTTGAAATCCGTTTTCAAAACATGACTTTGAAAAAGAACGATAGTTTGGCAATAGGTTTTGTTAGAGTTATTTTATTTTGTTATTTATCATATGAGGGTATAATAGTAATTGTGGGTGTATTGCATATCAATATAAATAGACATGAGATGCAACCTAGGGTTCAAGGCCCTTGCAATCTCCTTTCTCATATTCTCTCTTCCCCTACTTCCTCTTCTCCTCTCTATCTCTATCTCTACTTTTCATGATTCGCCGTTCGTCGTTCGTTGTTCGTGGTCGTTCGTGGTTCGTTTATGAGATCTAGGGTTTCTACAGATCTCCGTTGGTTATTCGTCGTCGGTTGAGGTTCGTTGTGAGATCTAGGGTTTCAAAGATCTCGTCTTTCTGTTGCATCTGCAAGTATGGCGGGGACCGAATCTTCTAGCGAGGTTAATAGTGGTGGTGGTAGCGGAGGTGGTTCTCCTTTTACTGTTATTCATAATGATGAATTGGGAAAGTCGATTACAGCGGTGAAACTCAATGGTGCGAACTATCTTGCCTGGTCCAAGTCTATCAAAGTGGTGTTAAGGGCGAAGAAGAAGTTGAAGTTTTTGACCGAAGAACCCCTGCCTGAAACGTCCGCTGAGTATGAAGATTTGATGAGTGCAGATGCATACGTTATGTCGTGGTTGTGGCATAGTATGGAACCACATATCGCTGCTAATGTTCAGTGGTGTGAATCAAACAAACAGATTTGGGCATCTCTGGAAGAATCTTATTCGCAGAAGCGAAACGTTGCCCGTATCTATGAGTTGTACGAGTTATTGTTCAATACAAAGCAAAATGGGAAGCCTGTGAATGAATATCTGGCTTCAAAGAAAGCTTTGTGGGAGGAACTGCTTCAATATCATCCTGTTACTACTGATTTGAAGGAAGCTCGGAGACAGAAGGAAGAGTTTCATGTTTCACTCATCCTAGCCGGCTTGGATCCTGCGCTCGAACCTTATAAAGCTCAAATCCTTGCTGGAGAGCAGTTACCTACGGTGGCAGATACTTTCTCCCGTCTCAATCGTTCCTTTCTGGGACAGAGTTCTGTGGTGCCGAGTACTGATTCTTCTGCCCTAGTTTCTAGTGCTGTTGGTCGTGGTGGTGGACGTGGTATTGGACGTGGCGGTAGAGATGGTGGTCGTAGTTTTGGTCGAGGAGGAGGCCGTGGTGGTAGAGACAATGGTCGTGGTGGTGGTCGCGGTGGTGGTGGTGGCCGCGGTGGTGGTGGTGGCCGTGGTCAACCACGAAAGTGTAACTATTGTGGAATGCTCGGTCATGTAGAAGACTATTGTTGGGACAAATGGGGCAAACCAGAATATGCACATCAAGTGCATGATGAAAATATGCAGTCCCAGGACACCACTTCTGCTCCCAGAGATGATACTTCGGGTTTCAATCAGACTTCAACGTCCGATACCTCATCTCCATTTCAACAGATCCTCCAGAAGTTGAACGCGCTTGCTAGTACCACCTCCCAACCTACTGCAACCATGGCACATATAGGTAATCCTGCTTTTGTGGCAACCCAGGCACCATCCACCTCTTGGGTCATCGACTCAGGAGCAAGCTCTCACATGTCTGGTATAACATCTATCTTTCATAATCGTAGTTCCATGAAACATAATATTATCTTGGCTGATGGGTCTACTCGTCCTGTGCTTGGGAAAGGTGTCATTCACCCTACTCAATCACTATCATTATTTGATTCATTATATGTGCCTAATTTTCCATTTAATTTGTTATCTGTGAGCCAGTTAACCAAATCTCTTCAATGTTCTGTGACATTTTCTCCCAATTCGTGTGTTTTTCAGGACCTCGGGACGAAGAAGACGATTGGTTCGGGGCATGAAAAAGATGGACTGTACTACTTGGATCTACCTGGAAAGGCCTTCACTGCTGTTTCTACTTCTCCGTTGCAGTGGCATTATCGTTTGGGACATCCGTCTTTGGCTAAGTTGCGTAAGTTGTTCCTAGTTTGAGTCATGTTTCTAGTCTTGAATGTGAGGCTTGTCAGTTAGGCAAGCATCACCGTAGTTCCTTTCCTCGTCGTAGTGAGAGTCGTCAATTAGAGTCTTTTGATCTTGTTCATTCTGATATTTGGGGTCCGTCTAGAGTCAAAAGTCCGAAAGGATTTCAGTATTTTGTTATTTTTATTGATGATTATTCCAGAATGACTTGGTGTTATTTAATGAAAGAAAGATCTGAGTTTCCAAATGTGTTACTGTCTTTTATAATGAAGTCTATGTTCAGTTTAATAAACGTATCAAAATTCTGCGTTCTGATAATGCTTTGGAGTATACTCAATCTTCTGTGAACAGTTTCTGTGTTGATCGTGGTATGATTCATCAAACCAGTTGTGTCCACACCTCTCAACAAAATGGTATAGCCGAACGTAAACATCGACACATTTTAGATGTGGCTCGAACTCTCATGTTCAATATGCATGTCCCCAAACAGTATTGGGCAGATGCCGTTCTTACTGCATGTTATCTTATTAATCGCATGCCATCATCTGTATTAAATAACAAAGTTCCATTTACTATATTACATACAGATGTCGCACCCTTTTCCTTATCTCCTCGAGTGTTTGGCTGTGTCGCTTTTATTCATAACTTGGAACCTAATCGAGATAAGTTGGCTCCTAGATCTCTTAAGTGTGTCTTTCTTGGTTATCCCCGTACTCAAAAAGGTTATCGCTGTTACAGTCCACAGTCACGCAAATATTATGTCAGTGCGGATGTTACATTCTTTGAGTCTACCCCTTTCTTTCCTTCAGGAGACCGTTGTATTCCTTTTACAACAGATTTGATATCTTCCATACCACTTCCGGTCATTCCTAAATCAATTTCTGTCTCCATTCCTCATTTACAGGTTTATCAGAGATCCAAGGACAGGCCAGTGGTTCTGCAAAATTCAGCCTTCAACCAATCATCTTTCATGCCTGAGGTTTCTGCTCCCATCACCACAGATCCAGATGATCTTCCTATTGCTCTCAGAAAACGACAACGCCTTTGTACCACAAAGAATAAGCATCACATTTCTAACTATGTTTCATTACACCGTGTTTCATCATCTTTTCATGCATTTGCTGTTTCATTGTCTTCTACTTTTATTCCCAAAACTTACAAGCAGGCTATGTCATCTTCTGGTTGGAAAAGTGCAATGGATGAGGAGATGTATGCTTTACATCAAAATCAGACTTGGGAGCTTACATCACTTCCTGTTGGAAAACAAACAGTGGGCTGTAGATGGGTGTACACTGTTAAGTATCACCCTGATGGTTCTGTTGAGCGCCTCAAGGCACGGTTGGTTGCAAAAGGGTATACTCAGACATATGGCGTGGATTATATGGAGACTTTCTCTCCAGTGGCTCGGCTGAATTCAGTTCGGATTCTTATTTCTGTGGCGGTTAATCACCAATGGCCTATATATCAGTTGAACATAAAGAATGCTTTCTTGCATGGTGACTTACATGAGGAGGTATATATGGATCAACCACCGGGATATGTTGTAGCAGGAAATAAAAGACTCGTATGTCGATTGAAGAAAGCATTATATGGACTGAAACAGTCACCTCGTGCTTGGTTTGACAAGTTCAGTTCAGTTCTCATTCAGTATGGCTTTCGGCGTACCACATCAGATCATTCAGTGTTTTGCCATTCTTCCTCAGCAGGTATTATCGTGTTGATTGTTTATGTTGATGATATCATTATATCTGGGAGTGATCATGCTGGAATTGCGGACTTGAAGGCCTACCTTAGTCGTCAGTTTCATACTAAGGATTTGGGTCTTCTTCGATATTTTCTTGGAATCGAGGTTGCTCGATCTAAGAAGGGGGTGTATCTGTCACAACGCAAGTATGTTCTAGACTTGCTTTCCGAGACTGGGATGTTGGAGTGTCGGCCAGTTGAGACTCCTATGGATTATCATGACAAGCTTGATGCTGACAGAGGAGAGTTATTTGAGGATGTTGAATATTATAGAATTTTGGTTGGCAAACTTATATATCTTACTGTTACTCGACCAGACATCACATATGCAGTTGGAGTAGTTAGTCAGTTTATGCATGTCCCTCGGCAACCACATTGGGAGGCTATCTCTCGCATTCTTCGATACTTGAAGGGTGCACCTGGAAAGGGTTTGTTGTACAAACCTTCCCAGTTGCTTACGGTGACTGGGTTCAGTGATGCTGATTGGGCAGGCAGTCGCAGTGATAGGAGGTCTACTTCTGGCTATTGTACGTTTGTAGGTGGCAATCTTGTCACGTGGCGTAGTAAGAAGCAGAATGTTGTGGCTCGTTCTAGTGCAGAGGCCGAGTACCGTGCGATGGCTCATACAGCTTCTGAGATGATGTGGGTGCAGTCTCTTCTTCATGAAATGGGAATTATGATTCCTATTCCGATGGAGATGTATTGTGATAATCAGTCGGCAATGTTTATCGCAAGTAATCCGGTGTTTCATGAGCGCACGAAGCATATCGAGGTGGATTGTCATTTTGTTCGTGATTTGTTGCTGAAGAAACAGATTGTCACTCCTTATGTTCGGTCAGAGGATCAATTAGGTGATATCCTCACCAAACCACTTGCTCGCGGTCCATTTTCTGATTTATGTAGCAAGCTGGGCATGTCTGATCTATATGCTCCTGGTTGAGGGAGGGTGTTAGAGTTATTTTATTTTGTTATTTATCATATGAGGGTATAATAGTAATTGTGGGTGTATTGCATATCAATATAAATAGACATGAGATGCAACCTAGGGTTCATTCTCTCTTCCCCTACTTCCTCTTCTCCTCTCTATCTCTAAACTTAACTGGTTTAAATAGCGCTTTATGAATATTTGCTTAAAGGCATTACTTATTACTTTAATAAGAAAGGAAAAACATCGACAACCCCCCTTTCCTTGTGCAATAGGATTCAAATATAGAATCTAAATTTCTTCCCACCAGAACAATAGTTGGCCATGCATGCGTCAAAGAACAAAATAAAAAGAGTAAAATGTAGAAACTCAGCACAACCAAAAAAAAAAAAAAAAATAACAGTTCGACAACAATCTAACCTGAGATATATGCTCTGCAGCTGCAACCCTGGGTTTTACAATTTCAACATTGGCTATGACAAGCGTGTTCGGCACGGTTCCATCAGTCTAATCAGAGTAAATTATCACAAAAAAAAATTAATAATAATAATAAACCATAAAATCTATATCTTTATGCTGAATGTTGTTCCATATCAAGGTTAAGCTCAACAACTTGCCTGCTCTGAGAGATAAAGACGCTGGCGATTCTTGTAGGTTGCTTGTTCCATCTGTGGTCCCCATCTTTTTTTATTGAAAAAAGCAAACAAAAAGCTCGTTCAAATAAATATGCAGAAATCCTCCAGTTTTCAGTTTTCAACTAAGATTTTCTTGGGCTTTCAGGAAACACAAAAAATCAGAGAGACACAGAAACATAAAACATGAGTTTTACAGATATTGGTAAACCGGGTATCAGGTTCCAAAAACCACAACATTGGAAAGCTGTGTTTTGCTGGTGACCACTTTCCATAGGAGAAGAAACTCGACAACAGAGTCCCTCAAAAGTGTGACCATCACGTCTCTTGACTACTGAGATTTCATAAATATACACCGGGGGTTTCACAGACCGCTCCCGAATAAGAACACCAAAATGTAGGGGTTTGATAAAAAGAAATATTGGGGTTTCTTCGGGGCACATGAACGGACCGTAGAGTTAAAGCAAGGGACTGTTGGCTTTTGGATGTTGCTACAATATATTGGGGGGGGGGGGGGGGGGGGGGGGGACCAGTGTAAGGAACAGCCAATTTTAAAGGTCCCGTAGAACACGATTGCCGCTAAGTAAGAAACCACAAATGTTAGGACATTAGGGGTTCCAAAAAACAAACATATCGGGTTTCAAAACCCACTCCAGAGTAGCTAACAGCAAATTCTAGGGTTTCACAAAACAGACGCTGGGTTTTACAAAAAATAGTAACGAACAACAAGTCTACATGCTTTACAAAACACAATGTAGGGTTCCAAAACCCCTTCTGTGAAAAAACAGAACCCCGAGTATTACCATCATAGGGACAAGAAGAAAAAAACCGAAATCGGCAAAACTAGCTAGTCTCTTGAAAGAAGAAGAAAAAAAAAAAACTAACTTGAAAAACAAAGTTCCCAAAAAACCCCGGTGCAACTTCAACATCCCTTCACCAAAGGTTTCATAAAACACACATTGGAGTAAGGAACACCAATATTAAGCGGGTCAGAAGACACATATTGAGGTTTTCACAAAACCACTCCCGAGAAAGTAGCACCAAAATTTAGGGTGGTTCATGGAACTAGGGGTGAGCATTATTTGGTTTTGGACCCAGAACCGAACAGAATAAGATATTCGGTTCGGTTTGAAAAAAAAAACAGTTTGTTTCGGTTTTAAAAATACTAAAATTTCTTATTTGGTTTCGGTTTTGGGTTTCAGTCCAAACCTGAAAACCAAACAAGACTTATGCAAGTTTTAAATACCCTCAATTTTATATATATTTTATGATTAAAAATGTGTATATTTTTTATATTTTGAAAACAACAATTTTATGTATGTATTTTAAAACCCAACTTTGGTAATTTAACAATAAGTCCAACTTTGAGCCCAACTTTGAAATACAACAAACATATGTATAAAATTACAAAATTTTAATATAATTTAAGTTTTGGCCCATTAAACAACAAAGATCGTCCAACCGAACAAATCGATTATTGGTTCGGTTTCGGTTATGGCTATTTACGGTACAGTTTTGTTTTTATATTTTAGAATTTCGGTTTATTCGATTTTCACTATTTAGATTCCGTTAAAACCGAATTCACTCCTACATGGAACACACACTGGATCTTCAGAAAAATCGTCCACTGAGTTAGGAAACAACAAAATTCAGGGGTTTCCAGAAACACCAAATTTTAGGGGTTTCACAAAACATAATATGCGATTTTTTTCAAAAACCGCTCATGAGTAACCAAACAAAACAAGTTACAAACCACACGGTTGGGTCTCAAAAACCCTAGGAATGAGCAAACCCTAGCTCGTTTTTAAACAAAAAATAAAAACTAACTACAAAAAAAAGAGTTCCCAAAGAAAACCATCCCATTTCTAGAACATTAGAAACACAGAACCCAGGAGTTCCCACCAAAACCCTAGAAATCTAGGGTTAGGGTTGGAGGAATGAGAAGCGAGGGAGAGGGGGGAGCGGTGTGGTGTACCTGCAGGAGAGCGAAGGCCAAACGAGGTTGTGGTTGGCGAACCAGTCGTAGAGGATGGGGACCAGGGACTTCCACTGCGTGTAGCGCTCGTCCACCGACACCTCCGCCGGCTTCTTCATCATCACTCTCTTCTTCCTTCTCCTCCTCGCTCAAGCTCGCTCACTTTCGTCTTCTTTCTTTTTCCCGCTCTCTGAACAAACACAGAGGTCAGAAAATAGAAAGAAAGAAACGGGGAGGGGTATTTCGGTTTATAAGGAGAAAAGAAACCATACAAGTGGCGGTTTCGTAATTAAGATAGTAAACTTGTCTTTTTATTTTTTTATTGATTTTGTGTAGAAAAAGTTTCGACGAACCAAACGAGGCGACTGTCAAGTGTCATCTCATCATTGGTCGGAATGCGTGACCCACAAAATCAGTTTTTCTGTATTCATCGTCTACAAAATTCGGATCAATGGAGGATCAACACGTAACGTCGATTCATACTTCGATCCACCCATTCAATCTTTATAGAAACGTTATATGTTATATTTTTTTTCCTAAATAATATTGTAAAATATACCACTAATAAAATAGTTAGAATTTGATGAATTTTTGTCGTTGTTTTACTTTTTCTTCTGCTAACTTGACTTTTTGAATAAATAATAATGAATTAAATAAATCAATATTTTGTGGTATAGTCTTACTTTTTTGAAATAAAAAAAATATTGTATTTGGATGCATGAATTACTTTCTAAATAATTAATAATTAATCAAATTAATCAATATTTGGTGGTATAGTCTTACTTTATCGGAATGAAAAGTTCATTGTATTTAGGATGCATGAACCTCGAGCACGTCAAAAGGATTTGAAATTCAAATTTGGATAGCCCGATACATGATTTTAACTGGATAATAAAATTCATTGAATTCGTTTAGGATTTGAAATTCAAACTAGGACAGTCAAGCACAATAACTAATGTATTGCTATCAATGTAGTACATAATATAGTTCATTGAATTCGCATTAAATAGATAAACATGCATTGGTTTATGTTAATTATATGCGTCAATTAATAAGATCAGGGATGTAAAATACCTCTATCTCTATTCTTGTAATGAAACTTGAAAACGGCTCAAAATTGAGTTGTCTATGCCGTATGTAAATACTCCACTAACTATTTTTTAAAATAACTAAATATTTAATATTATTTATTCACAACTAAGCAATTCTTAGCTAAAGTGGTTAAGGTTTGGGGTATTTTTCTTAGTTGCTTGAGTTCGATTCATAATAATGACAGTATTTATAATAATATTTGTATTTAATTTTTTTAACAAAAAATTTACGCACATGGACGTTATTAGTATACATCTATGTGTTTACTTTGTTCACACTTGTTAATAAGTAGTAAGTCCGTAAGTTCATACGTTAATAGTTGAATTGGTTTGTCAAAATGGTTAAACTAGAGGAATGTGCATACAATAATTGAAATGTGCAATGACTCGCTCCGCTCAGCCTGGAGAGCCGATTCAAACGGCACAAGTACAACGAGTTGATTCAAACGACATTCATACTTGACCCTTCAGGAGTTCATACTTAGAATTTCAAATGTACGTTCGAAGTCTTGCTCGAGCGATGCGATACATTGCTAAGGTGGGTGGCTCATATGAACTTGTCTTTGCTTAGCATACACATCTAAAATACGGATGATACATGTTAGGTCACTAGGGGATAACCCTTGCATGCTAATAAATGAATTCAACGCACCTAGTTAAGGGAATAATCCCAACTTGTATTACTTGCATAGAACATGGAACGAAATAATGGAACGGTACCGATTCTTGTACTGCATCGTTAGACGGTAGCTTATGTTCTGAGTAGACGATTCTGCTTGCTCTTTATAATGCTTAACATGTACATTGATGCATGCTTAACACCTGGACTATGCCACAAACTGGAAACACAACACGGAATATAGTTTACTCAATTGAGGCAGAAAGACTATCAAATAGTCGTTCCGAGCCAAGTAATGAAAACATGGAAAGGCTTCGGGACCATAAGGTCGCCAAGACAGTTCCCGTACCGGGAGCTGCATAAAGAAAGAAATGTTAAAAGCAACAAAATGAATAACTGAGAAATGAAACATTGAAAGATTATAAACGGGATTTTTAGGGACGTACAACGGGGCTAGCTACCCGCGCTGCATGGAGCACCGTCAACCCAGTCTGTAGTCTAAATAGCTCTGGGAGCCCGTTAAGAAAGAGAAGTTAATAACTGAACTGAACTGAGAAATGTGAATGATTGAACTGTACTGATAAAAGAGATAAGATAATAACATGTATGGTCGTGGACAACTCGTGCATGAATATCATATTCCTCGAACGATCGACGGGTGTAAACCCCCTGATTTTTTAGATTTAAATTTTAAATTTTATTAATATTGGTATTATGCAATTATTGAGATTAAGGAAGATTTCTTTCCATTATTTATAGCTAATTAGAAAAAATATTATATTCATGGATATATATTTATGTATATTTAATTAATTACATATATTACACACACACACACACACAAAATGTGTACAACTATTATTAAAGCATTATTGATTTTTATGAAAATTATTTGAGGTTTAAACCTATTTATAAATGGCTATATATATATATATATATATATATATATATATATATATATAATAATAATAATAATAATAATGAACCCAAACCCACATCCGAATAAAACCCGAAACGCCCCCCAGCTTCTGAAACGAAAACCCCCGTTCGACTACAGACCCCCCCCCCCCGACTCCTTCGTTCCTCTCCCAAAACAGCCCGCGACCCCTCTTTTCCTATCCCGAAACCCCCTTCACTCCCTATATATATATATATATATATATATATATATATATATATATATATATATCATCACAATAGACCACACCCTCAGTCTTCTTCCCTGTGTCCAGACGAACATCGCCGACCGTCGCCGACCGCGGTTGATCGCCGTCGCGTGCCGCCACGAGCAAACCGCCCTAAAATCGCGAGTAGCAGACTAAACGAGGTACCCTTCTTCCCAACTTCATTTCTTCCTACACAGTAAACCAAACAACGAATCGTAGAATCCTATGTGAAGACCACATGACCCCCATAAATCCTGTTTAAATAGTTTTATCTTATCGTGTCATGTGTCGATCATAAATCGAGACACAAAATAGAAAAAAATGACTTAGTTTTAGGAAAAAAAATTATTCCAGGTATGCATGTTTGAGTCCCGTTATCTCCATAACGGCACGCGATGCTAAAATTCTACTTGAATAGATTTTTTGACAGCAAAATCTAGTTTTAATCCCTTTAAACACTTTCTTTTAATTTGAATTATGCTGTGATTATTTTAATGTTGAAATATGTCAAAAACATTCTTTTAATTCCCGAGACATTTTATTGAGACTTGTTGTATTATATTTCTCTTTGATTAGTTTGATATTTTAGCTGTGATTATCTTCTGTGGATAATATTAGAATTAGACCGTGACATGTATCATAGACCATTATAATTATTTTACAGCTTAAGTACACTCTAACGGGTCCATTAAATTGGGTTTACCTATTGGAGTGTGTTGCTGGCGATTGCCACGTGGCTAGTCCCTCGATATTTTGGGACTGGAGCGTGACATCTTGACTGGTCTATCATATTGAATTATGTTTACTTTCTGTGGTGAGACTAGAATTATACTGTGATATATGGTGTAGACTTGTATTTGTATTTATTACAACTTAAGTAACGGGTCTATTAAATTGGGTTTGCCCATTAGAGTTGTGCTGCTGGCCATTGCCACGTGGCTACTCCCTCGATATTTTGGGACTGGGACGTGACAACGGGGCACCGAGATCGTGCCGGCCTAGGAAAAATATTGTATTGGATGACTATCGAGACTAGATCATGGAGGTATCTGATTGGGGCATCGCAATACCGGTATTTCAGAGGCCAGGTGGATTGCTTCAGCCTTTACCCATTCCAGAGTGGAAATAGGAGCATGTGACGATGGACTTTGTTTCGGGGCTTCTGCGTTCTCCATGAGTTAAAGACGTAATTTGGGTCATCGTAGACAGGTTGACCAAACCAGCCCACTTTCTGCCATTCAAAGTGGGTACATCTACGGAGAAGCTCGCAGAGATGTATGTGCATAAGATAGTCAGATTGCATGGAGTTCCTGTGAGCATAGTCTCGGATCGGGATAGTCGTTTCATGTCCAACTTTTGGAGGAGTTTGCAGGCTAGCTTGGGCACTCAATTCAAGTCCAGTACCGCATATCACCCTCAGATAGACGAACAGTTGGAGAGGACTATCCAGACTCTCGAGGATATGCTACGCACTTGTGTTTTGGACTTTGGAGGTTCTTGGGAGGATCTTCTTCACATGGTAGAGTTTTCTTACAATAACAGCTACCAGGCCAGTATTGAGATGTCACCATTTGAGGCATTATATGGACGGAGATGTCGCACTCCACTATCATGGGATGATATTGGTGAGAGAGCTTTATTGGGACCAGAGATGGTTGTGAATGCAGCTGAGAAGGTGAAGCTCATCAGGGATAGACTTCGAGTGGTGCAGGATAGACAGCGACATTAGACCGATAACCACTGGAGACCATTGGAGTTTGAGGTATAGATTTTGTTTGTATTTCTTGTGATTGCTTGTTTTAGTAGAGTGCTAAGACTGTGTTTCATGCTAGGTTGGTGATCTGGTTTTCTTAAGGATTTCTCTGACATAAGGCACGATTCATTTTGGTGGAGGCAGAAATCGAACCTTTCGGTATTCTTGAGAGGGTCGACGCAGTGGCCTACAGACTAGACTTATCGCCTGCATTAGAGGAAGTGCACAACGTATTCCACATGTCGCAGCTGAGACGGTACGTGGCAGATCCTAGCTATGTACTAGATCACTCATAGATCGAGGTTGTTCCGACACTCAGCTATCCAGAGCAGCCTGTGGAGATTTTAGATCGCAAGGAGAAGGTATTGCGGAACCAGATGATTCCTTTGGTGCGCGTCGCGCGGAGGCATCACTCGCTAGGAGAGTGTACCTGGGAGCGAGAAGCCGAGATGCGCGAGCGATATCCTTATTTGTTTGAGCCGTGAGGTATAATTCTTTCTTGCTTGTATTGATTGCTTTTGGTAGTTAGTTTCTTCCTTAATTTTGAGGACAAATTTTTTTTAAGGTGGGTCAGTTTGTCACTCTCACTTTTTTAGCTAGGGGTAGTTTGTTAATTTGGCAAGGATATTTAATTTTAGAAATATAATATTAAATATTGTGTGATGATTGTATATTTTATTTAATTAACATAAGCTATGATTATTATGCCTAGTATTATTTAGTCATTAGAGACTTGTGTTAATTAGTTAGTTAGAGAGACTAGTCAATAATTATACTTGTCACATATGGACCAATTTAGATTTGTCATAACAAATAGTGAGACCAACTTAGACCCAAGCCCATTGGTCATTCTACTAATTAATTTTAGAAGGATTAGTGTAATTATAATTAGTTAGAGACTTTCAAATATACCCATCCTTAATTATTCCTCATAATGCAACATATATGGGACAACTTAGACTTTTGATATTGCTTGGGGAAGGGGGAAGAGGCCGGGCACATGAAAAGGGGATTTTTTTTCTCTCTCCTCATTTGTATTTTATTTTGTGTCCAATTTCTAAGCGATGTTAGGAGTAGCACTATGACAGATCTCCAATTTCCTAATTTTTCTCTATTGAATTTTTACACAATTCACCACCATTTTCTTTCCAAATTCATCACTATTGGAGCCTTGAAGCTTGAAGAAGCAATGAGCACAAGGAGGATAGCTTTGGAGCTAGAGATAGTATCTGGATCATGTCCAATTACATTTTCATTGAGAATCCATCTCCCAATTGGTAATTTCTAATTTTCCTCTCATTATGGCTTCTTAATAATGCATTTGACCATTAGGAATAACCCCATGACATAGGACTACCTATAGGAACAAGTTCTAGGCTATTTGGCTTTGTATTGTAAGATCTATGGGGTAATTTTTGTGTATGTTAGGGAAATTACGAATTTAACACATCAATTGTGTGTCATGAGACTAATTAGATCTAATTAGACTTAGACCAGGATTATGGGACTAGGTACGTATCCACAAATGGATATGTATAGGCCGTATCACGGTATTTTACAATACAGTGTGATACGGGGCCAATTTTGGGTTATTTACATGAATTCTCTTCATTGTATGTTGCAATAACTTCTAGTAGTTGTAATTATATATATATAACTTGAGAAAATGATCAATTTTGAAAAATGGAGAGTTTGGCACCTCAATGGGTTGAGTATCCTAGATATTCTATTTGATGCACTATAAGTATTTGTTTAAATGCCTCAATCTATAATATGTGTATGGTATATATATATGTGTGTGTGTGTGTGTGTGTGTGTGTGCGTGTGTGTGTATATTAGTTGAGTGTGTTTGAGTGTCTCATAGAGTACAAAGTAGAGGGGGGTCGGGCAAGAGCAGCAGTGCAGCAAGCTATACTGCAGCAACAGTGCAGTATCAGCAGCAGTGTGCAGCAGCATTTGCATACAATTATGGCAGCAGCATGCTCGAGCACAGCAACAAGCAACAGCAATGTACAGCAAGATCAGCAGCAATAGCTGCAGGAGTATCAGCAGCAATGCACAATAATGCACAGCAAGATCAGAAGCAATAGCTGCAACAGTGCAGCAGCTAGGAGCAGTAGCTAGGAGCAGCAACAATTGCTATAGAGCAGTACCAGTATCGGCAATTGTAGCAGCAACATACGTTATAGTGGTTACAGGGAGCAGTTCATATGTACTTGATGGGTGAGTGAAGGAGTGAGTGTGTCTGATATACACTAAAACCTGGAAGAATGAGGTCTTATACATAGAGTATGTCACGCCCCAGTCCCAAAATACCGAGGGACTGGAGATGCGTGGCAATGGCCAGCAACACGCACCGATGGATAACCCAATTTAATGGAGCCATCAGGGCGTACTTAAGCTGTAAGTAAGGTCTACTACACAAGTCACACTAATCTCATCCATGAAGATAAAGAAATAAACTGCATAATCAAACGGAAATAAGTAGCAACATCATCACAGCAAGTCAGTCGGAGCAACAATCCGACTATAGTCTGAAATAAACTGGCTCTATAGGCCAGGAACAAAAGATGCAAACATGAAATAAATACTGAGTACTGGAACAAGCACTCAGGAGAAGTCCTCGGCAGTCACCTCGTCTTCAGTGTTCGGTTCAGCTCCAGCAATAGCTTCAGCTCCTGTCCCGTATATCTCGGGATACTGCTCCTCAGCTAAACCTGGGGACATAATCCATTCCAGGTCCTCAGTGGACAAAGCAAGGCACAAGATAAAAATAAGCCAAATAATAAGCAGTGCAATAAATAAAGGAACAGCAGGGTAAACTAAGTAACCATCTATGTGATATGCAAATGAGAGCAACACTAGTACTCAGGCTGAGACCGCTACAAGCTCTGTGTCGGGGAGCCGGTAGCAGTAATAACACGTAAAGGGTCTAGCTCTGCTGGAGAGTCTACAACCTCACAATAATAGTAGATATATATATAGAACAGCCTGTAGCCTGTGTGTCTCTCCCCGCCCAATGTAATCACGCAAGCCATGACCATAATGTCTCATGTCCATGTTAGCGGGATTATAACTAATGCAACAAGTCATAATGTCTATAATAACATATCTCTGTCAAGTCCTGTATCCTATACAGAATCACCATGAATATCTCAGGAAGATTCTGTCCATGCATAGTGTCAAGTGTCCTGGGTTGTAGGGTACTTGATAGGTCAAGTACAAGAGTAAAGGGTATCGTAAATCCATCTCTAAATGACGAACCCAACACCGCGTACGGTGTTGGCACCCGACTATGATCGGACACTAGGTACGTCATACGTTCCCTAGGTTAAGCAGTTTAAATCAGTTTATATGAAATTGCACAAGAAATCCAGCAGAGTATTTTTACAGAAAATATGAAAATAATGACTGCAAGTTTGGCAAGGTGCACTTGCCTGAAGTTTGAATTCCACTAAGGTCCTGGTTTCGGAAATTTCCAGAGATGTCTCTGAAAGCTGAAATAAACAGTACCATCACGCTCAGAAGGTGTCAAACAGCTAGGATCGCCTGTCCTTGGGTCCAATTTAGAGACAAGGGCAGAAACGGTAATTTCGGGCCAAAACGGGGTCCACCGGTAGGCCCGCTTTGCACCGAAAAACGCATCAGGGTCAAAGGTCTCCAAATTCACCAAACTTAGTGTCAACAGGTCAGGAACGCTGATACGAACCCAACGGAACTTTCAGATTTGAATTCCGATGAGCCGATCACGAAATCGCCCGTCGAGCGGGGCCTGTGGGGCCCACGACACGCGATTTCGTCAACGTTCTCATAATCGGACCAAACTTGACCCACAGGACCAGCGTATCGATACGAGTCCGATGGCGTAAGTTTTGTCTCGATCCGACGTGTGTGCACGAAGTTAGGGTAAATTGCAGAAAAGACGGATACGGAGCGATGTCCGCGGATACGCGTTGATTCCGGTGTGCACGCACACCCGAATCAGCTTCCGTAAAATCCCACACGTCCGTATCGACGAGGCGCACGTATCTGTGAAGACCGCACACGACCAAGTCGTCCCGTTTGGCGGGGCGTACTCAGTTCCGGGGTAAAACAGGGTCTGGTTTTTCCTGTTTTTGGATCGCGGTGTGCGATCACCACAGGACGCGATGCCCCGAGCGGTTTGTCCGGACACCGAGAGGGTCATACAGGCTTCGCGTAGAAATTTACGGAATCAAAATCGGGGTTACGAGCAGGAAGTTATGAGTACCTGAAGGGGACCGAGAAATCGGGGTTTTCTGCGTCCGTATCGTGTCCTGGACACGTGTCCTCGGCTAGGGTTCCCTGTGTCCGGTGCTGTGTTCGCGTGTCCGGGGCTCTGGGGGTCTGGCCGTCGGTCGGCGAGGTCGGGCCGGGGCTGCGGCGGCTCAGGCGAGGGGCGGCGACGCACCTGAGCGGCGGGGGTCGACGGCGCAGGGCTCGGGCGGCTCTCGAACGGCGGGGAGGAGTTGGACTCGGGGTCGGCTCCGCCTGGGGAGGAGGAGGAAGGGGAGAGGAGCTCTGGACGGCTCTCGGCGGGCGGGCGGCGCTGGGTCGGCGAGTTAGGGAGGAGGTCGGCCGGAGCTAGCTAGGGCAAGGTGGGTTCGGGGGAAAGGAGGCAGAGGAGGAGCTATTTATAGGGGGACTGGGGAGGGCTCGGCCGGGGCGACGTGGCGGAGAGGTCGGAGGGGGAGGTCGTGGGGAGGTTCTCCGGCCACGTCGCCGGAGAACGCGACGGGCGGCGGGTTTCACGGGGTCGTGGGGGAACTGGAGACAGGGGTGACCGGGGTCCGGGTCGGGTCGGGCGGCGGGCTCCGGGTGAGCGGACCCGCCCGACCCGTTAAGGGTGAGGCTGGGCTGAGATTCATGGGCTCGGCCCACTGGGCCGGGCCGGGCCCAAGGCAGAAAAATAAATAAAAATAGGAATAATGATAATATAATATAAATTAATTTATTTATTTATTTTGAAAATAGTTTTTAGGCTTTTAAAATTAGGTCCGAGGTCCAATAAAATCCCAGAAAATTACCCTAAGTCCGATTTTCTATTTTACACCATAAAATCATATTTTTATTACATTTTAATGTTGTTTATTGGCAATTAAAAATTATAAACTCACTACAGGGCCTATGTAAATTCCTGAAAAATGCATTTTAAATCCCAAAATTGATTTTAAAAATCTGAAAAAAAATTAGGGTGTTTACAGAGTATCAGGAGATGTTAATGTAGGGAAAATGAATCAGTGACAA
This sequence comes from Iris macrosiphon, assembly GCA_036927795.1. NCBI lineage: Eukaryota > Viridiplantae > Streptophyta > Magnoliopsida > Asparagales > Iridaceae > Iris > Iris macrosiphon. Next base: position 185,748,105 of record JAYESA010000012.1, read on the forward strand.
TGGAGTACCTGATGTGTCTTGTGTGTAAGTGTTACCAAGGTGGGCATCACTACTAAACCTGTGAATAGCAGTATTGGGTGTGAAGTAAGCTGTGAGAAGTAGAGGTGTAGCAATAGGTAAGTGCTAAGATATTTAGTGGGTATCAGTAATTCATGTCAGGTTGAGATACCAAGGTATCATAAGATAGATACCAAGGTATGGGCTAGAGTTAGTAAATAAGACCAAGGTATATTATTACTAGTATAAATATGATAGTGGATATCTTATAGCTAATTGTGGCCTAGGAACCTAGTGCTAGATAGGTTTTGGGTTGTGGTATGTATATGTATATAGCTAGGTAAAGGGTTTTCTAGTAAGCTAATTGTGAATATGAGTTAGGTATATAGGATACTTAATGCATGTTGACTAGTATACCTAAATATCTAAGGTATTGACTTAGAAACTCAACCAAGACCTAATATAGCTAGTATTAGTTAGTTAATGATCAATTAAGACCCATTAACTTGGCATGGACCTAGTGAACTAGAAATGGACCTAGAAATGACCTAGAAATTCATATTAGTGCATTTTAACTCAATTATCAACCATTACACATAAATGATATTGATACCTAATATATAAGACTGTGTGACACCAGCTTGGGCATCGAGAGACACACCATGCTCAGGACCTCATGCGAGTATATCTCTCTGTCAGTTTTTATTTTATGATAGTGTATATATCACTTGTTCTAGAACTGCGTACTTTATACTGACACTTAGTTACACGGACTGGTACTATATGGATCCCGTCAGGAGATGTTATCCCTTACCGTGTTCAGCGGGTACTCATTCACATATATTTCATCATGTGCATCGGGTATTGATTTTCATGTGCATCTACTATTTCTTGTGCTGGTGTGACTATATCGTATTTATGTGCATAACGTGTCATAATTGGATCCATGATTATTGGTTGGGGAGAGGGAGTAAAAGTTAGTTATGTGATCAAGCCATATTTATCTCATGTGTATGTCGATTATACACCTCACGTATAATCGAGTTACCTATTTACCTCATGCAACCCAAGCTGATCACATAACGAACTTGCGCTCTAAACCACATAGCTAGTATTCATGTTCTTCTACTTGCAGTTTATTTTTATATTACCAGAATTTACTTTCCAGTTCTTTATTGTGAATATTTTCCTGTTCTCACATGTATTTATATTTCTTAATACTCGTGCATCTTGTATCATTTTCTATTACTCGTCATATATATTTTACCATGTATTTGGAGTTACTTTCAGAGTTTTGTACTTTGCTCCTTTTCTGATTGGATATATTTTTCAGATTATTGGCTAGAGAGCTGTGTCCCACTTATTACGGTCCGCAGGATGGTGAGCCACTAGAGGATACTCTCTTAGAGCAGGAGGACATAATACCAGTGACCGATGAGGTGTAGTTATATACTTTTGGACTTGTACTAGTCTTATTTTGGACTCTTGGCATGTAAATATATTGTTTTGGAGAGTTGTTGAGCCTAGACTTATAGTATTGGACTTGAGGATATTTTGTGTCTCCTATTTCTCTTTTATTTCATATCGTACTTTCATTTGGAGTTGAGATGGGTATTGTTTACCAATATTACACTATTATATTATTCCTTTATTTGGATTTGAGATGGCATGACATGTATTCTTAGTTATATTGTGTGAGATATTTAGATAGTTATATTGCCTTAGACATTGTTCTACCGCCGATGCTTAGGCGTAGGCTGGACATACCCACGTACTCGTGCTCGAATATCCGGGTGCGGATTGTGACAATATTATATGCCATAAAACTAATCCTAAGGTAAAACTAGAAAGACAACTTAAGAATTTATATAACGTTGTCACACCCCAGTCAAAAAATACGTAGGACTAGGAATACGTAACACGCTAGCCGTATGTATACGAACTCCAATACATAGAAACCATACACACACGTACGTCGTACATGAATATCAAATCCACAGTGGTAATATACTGTCAACAAGTCACATGCAATCTATATCTCATCCACAGCACAAATAAATAAATAGGAAATAAATAACTGAATATCAAATAGAAAGTCTCATAGTATGATAGTCGGATGGAAACAAATCCACTGCAAATCGACTATACTAAACTACTAAAAGAGAAAAGAGAATCAGCTCTAATATAAGATAAATATCTAAAAAGAAATAGCAACTAGGATCTCTAACAGCTGCAATGAATCAAAGATACTCCGAAGGTAAGACCTCCTTAGTCTGATAAGAAGCGTCAGGTCCGGGTTCGTACTCCTGTGGATACTCCTGGCCGTTTATATCTGGAAAGGGACCAGGTCCTCAGAGGAACATAACAAGATACATATAAACATGCCAATAAAGTACTGAAAATAAACATCCAATGTGGTCGCCTAACCATCTATGTAAATGCAGTTTGAGAACAACTTTCTAACAAGTGGGCTATCTGGCTAAAATGGGATTGACATGATTCTCTTGGCGATTCAGGGGCCTAAAAAGTATGCCGTCTTTTGAACGGCAGAGGCCGCCTGATAATATATAATATATAGTGGTCATCATGATCGTGCATCTCCGGCGGAGCGTACGGGTTACACAAAAAAAGTGCAAAGGAGCCCAAATGCCTTACTTGTTATTCTTCCCACCCCATGCTCTAAGCATGTCACATCCATGATACGATAATACCTCTAATAACTTCCAGGTCTACTAGCATGCAAAGTTTCTATCAGCAGTTATCCCTATCCGTCGCACGACCTATACGTACCAGTGGCCAGCCGAGTACGCAATTCCGTGTCCTACATGTGACTCACACTCGTGTAAGAACAGTGTCATGGCCAATGAAACATACGAATGCCTCATGATAATGGGGTGGTCTCAAAAAGTAGGTCCAAATGTATATACATAATAAAAACAGAATACGACGTCACCATCGTTGCACCCAAGTTTTATTGGACGCACAGTTTATATAACAGTTTAAAATAAATAAACTAAATGACAGAAATAAAGATGCATGCAACATATGGAATATAAATAACAGTACAATGGCAAGGTATACTTGCCTGGCAAGAAATCTGTAAAGAGTAAGCGTCCAGATGTCAAGGACACGGGATCAGAAACTAAGGCCTCCGAACAAACGTCTCCGGATGCTGAAATAGACATCACTATCGTTTCTGAAATTAATGAGATAGCTATAAATCACTACCCTTTCGTCCAATTTGGATACAGGGGCAAAACGATAATTTTGGGTCAAAGCGGGGTTCATATGTGGTTCACTTTGTACCGAAAAGCGTGCCGGAGGTAAATGTCTCTAAATGGAAATAGGTCAAACAAACTCTAAATGTCAGTACGAACTCAACGATATGTCAAATTTTGGATTCCGGTGAGCCGAACACAAATTTGCCCAAAAAGCCAACCGTGGGGCCCGCAAATAAGCGGCTTGGTCAACTGTCTCAGAATTACGTAAAAATTGGATCACAGGACCAGCGCGATACCACGAGTCCAATGGCACAAGTTTTGTCGCATTCTGACAAGCGTACAACAATTGGTGCAGGGTTTTACAAAAGTCGCGATACGGGGAACTTTTCGCGGATACTAGCTGATTCTGACGCGCACACGCGTCCGAATCAGTTTCTACGAAAGCTCACAAGTCTGGACGTACCATACACGCCTTTTGGTGCAATTGGTACGCGACAGGACGATCCCGTTTGGCGGAACGCACTTCGTATCACAAATTCTGGAAGTTGAAAAAGTAAGTTTTCGGGATTTTTAGTCTAATTTAATTCAGCATATAGCAATAATTAAAATATTATAATTGACATGAATTAATCTCGGTTAGGTGGTCTTCGCATACAAAAAAGAAAAACTAAATTCGGATCTCTGTGGTGGGAGATACGAGTCCTTAAACATGGGCGGTTACCGCAGTTTTCTGCGATTGAAAGTTGTCGTTTTTCTCCAACTTTGCCCCAATTTTTGCCTAGGGTTATGCGATGTTAGAAGTAAACTAATACACAGTATTGGAATAGGGATAGGTCGTGAATGTACCGATGAAGACGGGATCGAGTTTAGTCGAGCGATGGAACGGAAATCAGGGCCTGAACAGGGCTAAGTTGCTGCAGTTTCCTGTCGCGGGGCGCGGTCGCGGACGGTGGTCGCGGCGGTGGCTCTGGGGTCGGCGACGGCAGCTCTGGGGTCGAGATGTAAGGGTTTAGGTTTAGGGTTTATATATATATATATATATATATATATATATATATATATATATATATATATATATATATATATAATTCTAGAAATTTATATTAGTGCATACAATAAATCTATCAACCGTCCACAAGGTCTCCTACATGAAATAAATTAAGATAAAATTATGCGTTGCTCCATAAATCCTCTATTGCATAATCACCTAGAAATACTGGATCCATAAATTCTATTCCTTCTAATTAGCTAATAAATACTATAAATCAATTAAATAATTAATACAATTTTTAAAATTAGGGGTTTTATAAACGTATTTGCTTTTGTTTAGCGGGCGAGAAGCCTCTCCACTAGTGCATTCATGTACTGATAACCCACCAGATTGCTTGCAGGGTACGGAAGAACACCATTCGGTGCGGAGTTTTCCTTCTTGTGCGCTAAGGCGTGGTATAACGCCTCAGTCCTAAAATACGTATGACTAGGAATACGTAACATGCTAGCTACGCATTCGACCAGACTCTGGTCCGACTCGAATACGTATAAGTTGTATAATAAGGGTAATTATCTAAGAATACTAAAAATATCTATGTCTCAATCCACATAAAGAACAAAATATCAAGAATGAACTACATGTGCTAAAGTCGGTCGCCAATAACACATAAGCTCGAACAGACTCGAGAAAGGAATATGAGTCTATAAAACTAGACTACATCAGCAGATGAATAAACAATATAAATAATAACCATAACTCCAGAAGAAATGATATAAGTATCTGGTACTGTAATCCCCCTGATTTTCATAAATTTAAAATTTTGATTTATCACAATTTTCTGGGATTTTCTGGAATTTTTCTACCAGTGTTTTAATTATTCAATGATTTTTTAAATGATAATAAATAATAATAAAATATTATAAAAATAATATTTTATGGTGTAAAATGAAAAACTAGACATAGGGTATTTTTCCAGGAATTTATTGGACCCCGGATAAATTTTTAAAGCCCTAATAACTATTATTATGTAATTACATTAATTAATTATTTATTTGATTATTTATTTAGCTATTTAATTAAAATGGATCCGGCCCAGCCCAATAACCGAGCCCAGCCCGATAACCGAGCCCGGCCCATCCCCTGGCCTAGCGGGTCGGGCGGGTCGGCCAGACCCGAACCCGTCCACCCGCAGACCCGCCCGACTGAACCCATTCTCTCCCCCGACCTTACGGTTCCCCTCCCCCGCCGCCGTGTAACGTCCGCCGCCGCCGGCCGTTAGCTGCGCCGCCTCGCCTCCGCAACGCTCGCAGCGCCGCCGTCCCCACCTCTTCCTCTCCCCGCAACCGGCCAACCCATCATCTTCCTCCTCCTCTCTATAAAACCCTAACCCTAGCCGGCCAATCCTCTCCTCCCGTTCCAGCCTTCGGCGCCGCCTACATCACCAGAATCCGGCCGTCCTGCACCTACCAGAGCCCAGCCGAGCGCCTCCCTGAGCCGACCCTGCCGCCAGCTTCCAGCGAGCACCCCGAGCTTCAGACGAACCCGACACCCTCGGCCACGCCTCGCCGCGGCTTCCCGCCGGACCCCTGAACCCTAGACGTCGAGACCCGCAGCGGCTCACCTCCGACCAGCAGCCTAGGCCGAGCCGCCTCCCTCCGGTGGTACCCCAGCATCAAACCCTAGCCGGACACGACTCAGCAGGACACGGCCTCGACACTCGGACACGAGATATTCGCAGTTTCCCCAAGCCCTGATCAGGTACTTGCAACTTCCTCCTCGCATCTCCGTTTTCAGTTCTGTCTGTTGTGTTACGAACCCTGCGTGACCCTCTCGGTGCCCGTGCAAACTGCTCGGGACATCGCGTCCTGTGGTGATCGCACACCGCAATCCAAAAACAGGAAAAACTTAGCCATGTTTCACCCCGGAACCGAGTACGCCCCGCCAAACGGGACAACTTGGTCACGTGCGGTCTTCACCGACATGTGAGCATCGTAGATACGGACGTGCGGGATTTCGCAGAAGCTGATTCGGATGTGCGTGCACACCGGAATCAGTGTGTATCCGCGGACACCGCCCCGTATCCGTACTTTCTGTTTCTCGCTGTAACTTAGTGTACACAAGTCAGATCGAGACGAAACTTGCGCCATTGGACTCGTAGCAATATGCTGGTCCTGTGAGCCAAGTTTGGTTCGATTCTGGGAACGTTGACAAAATCGTGTGTCGTGGGCCCCACAGGCTCCATCCGACGGGCGATTTTGAGAACGGCTCATCGGAATCCAATTCTGGAAGTTCCGTTGGGTTCGTATCATCGTTCCTGACCTGTTGACACTAAGTTGGACTATTTTTGAGACCTTTGACCCTGACGCGTTTTTTGGTGCAAAGCGGCCCACATCGGGACCCCGTTTTGCCCCGAAATTGTCGTTTCTTGCTCTTGTCTCCAAATTGGACTCAAGGACAGGCGATCCTAGCTGATTAATATTTTCTGGATCTAATGGTGATATTTGTTTCAGCAGCCGGAGTACTGCCTGCAAATCCAGCTATTGCCAGAGCTACACTTGGAGCTGAAAACCCAGACAAGTGTACCTTGCCATAAATGCAGTTTAATAATTCATTTTCTCTAGATTTATTTTCTTGTGAGTGTTGTACTTGCTCAACCCTAGGGCCGTGTGACTTGCTTAGCGTCCGATCATAGTCGGGTGCCAACACCGTACGCGGGGTTGGGCAATGTCATTTAGAGATGGATATCGTGACATTTATATTCTTGTACTTGCCCTATCAAGTACTTATTACCCAGGACACCTGACACAGAGCATGAGACAGGATCTTCCTGAAATATTCAAGGTGATTCTGTATAGGATACAGGTTTATGACATAGACATGACATTCCTAGATGTTATATTCATAGACATAGTATGACTCACTGCATTAGAGATGATTTTACGTGGCATGGACATGAGGCATCGTGGACATGAGACGTAAGATTACATTTGGGTGGGGAGAGACACGCAGGCTTCAGGCTGATCATATAAATATAATTCATAGTAAACACATAGTAAAATTCATAGTATAGCTGCTACCGGCTCCCAGACACAGAGCTTGTAGTGGTATCAGCCTAAGTTTTAGTGATGCTCTCAACTTGCATTTCACATAGATGGTTATATAGTTGACCCTATTGTTTCATTAACTGCTTTACTGCATTTATTTTGGCTTGTGTTTTCTTGTACCTTGCTATGTCCCCTGAGGACCTGGATCCGGATTATGTCCCCAGGATTTGCAGACGAGGTTTATCCAGAGGTCTACGGAACAGGTGCTCTTCACGGAACAGTACCCGTAGCTGAAGACGAGGTGATCGCTGAGGACTTCTCCTGAACCATTGCTTCGCCATGCTCAGTCGTTATTTCCTGTTTAATTAAACTCTTTAAATTTCTGTTTATGAGATCATTGTACCAGACTTATATCGGGTTGTTCCCCGAATACTTTGCTGAGACTGGATGTTTAATTTAATTTCCTTATTGCTGTTGATTTATATTCTTTTCTGTGGATGAGATTAGTTATGACTTATTGTTATAGACCTTATTTACAGCTTAAGTATGCCGATGGATCCATTAAATTGGGTTTGTCCATCGTTGCATGCTGCTGGCCATTGCCACGCTTCTCTAGTCCCTCGTCATTTTGGGACTGGGGCGTGACATGGTTTTTGTGGTGGCCCATGCAGGTCAACGACTAAATTGTTCGGTTTCAACTTAGGGACCGAACAGGCCTGCAATAAGAATAGGATAAAGTTTTTAGGATCTCATCCACTTGCTTGAAAACGTTCTTGATATCTGTATCGTATTCAAATTAACTTTTGACTTGCATTTTGCCTTGAATCCAGTGCGCTTCTTATGTTTTATTTTGATGCAGACTAATGGATCCAAGAAGTGGAGACGAGAATCCCTTGAGTACACCACACGATGCTGTGGTCACTTATGATGAAGGAGTGACACCCGAAGACCGAGGGCAATCTTCTCAAAACGATCAAGAAGCACCGCATAATTCAAGGTTCCGGCGTGATGACATCCCGCCGCCTCCGCAGTTCGTTCCACCGATGCCCGTATTCCCACAAGGGCAACCTATAGACGGGCAGCAGATATTTCAAATGATCTACGCAATGATGCAAGCCCAACAACAAATTCATCAGGAGGCGCATCGTCAGGAGGCAGAGTACCTGAGAACCAGCCTAGTAAATGCATTGGAGCAAGTGAACCCACAAGCTAGGCGACCAACAACGGGATCTATCACCGATTTCCGTCAACTCAAGCCCCGTACCTTTTCGGGCAAGGAAGGACCAACTGAAGTGCATGAGTGGCTCACCAACATACAACACCAGTTGGAAGCAGCTGAACTTCCAAGAGAACGTTGGATGACTGCCGTCAGAATACAATTGACGGATAATGCTCATCACTGGTGGCTGTCCGAGGAGACCAGGCTCGGACCTGACCGAGTTACTTGGGAAGAGTTCTCCAGACTCTTCCAGGAGATGTACATTCCGGCCATCGCTCGATCAGAACTGAGGGACAAGTTCAATCGCCTCACTCAGGAAGCTATGACGGTGGAAGAGTACAACGCCGAGTTCATTCGTCTAAGTCGCTTCGCCCCAGCATTAATCCCAACAGAAGAAGAGAAGGCCGAAAAGTTTTTCGACGGCCTCAATATTGATTTACAGAAGCTAATTGGATCTGTCGCACCAACTTCGTACTCGGAAGTTCTCGCTGCAGCCCGACGCATGGAACGCGTCACCAGGAGAGAGACCGGTCTGAAACGGTCTTCCACATCAGCCAAAGCACCACAGGAAGAAGCTGCAAAGAGGTCTCACATACACCAGCAACCCAGAGCCTCTCCGCAGACAGTACCTACATGTCAATACTGTGGCAAGATAGGCCATTTAGAGAAGGACTGCAGACGCAAGCTGGGATTATGCTTAATTTGTGGAACCAATCAACATTTAGCCAAGGATTGTCCTTATCATCGAGGAGGAGTACCAAGAGCAAACCAACAAGCTCTACCAGCACCAGGAGAGTATCAACCAAGGCCACCCTTGGCACCGCAGGCAGCACTCTTCCAACAAGCCCAGCAGCAGCAGCAGAGGAATCCACCAGGACGCGGCCAAGTTTTCGCAATGACTGTGGGAGACGCGCAGAACCAAGGAGTAGCAAATGCGCGTAAGTTTTTATAGTTTCCTGCTTCTAGTTTTGCTTTATTTTGTGCCTGCTGGTTCGTGACCCTAGACCTAACCTGAAAATTTTAACTTGCTAATAATAGATAACCTAGTAATTGTGAACTTGATAAATAACCTAGAATGTTTTAAAATTGTTAGTCTAATATGTTTTATAAAGGATAAACTAGTGTTAACCTAGTAATTTATTTTTGAACTTGCCAATAAATTAGAATGTTTTATATTGTTAACCTGATATGTTTTTGAAAGATAACCTGTTTTTCTAAAACTGTAATCTTCTAGATTTCCCACATTTGGGAAATTGCATAACTTTTAATGCTTAGGAAAATAATTTTCCTAGGTGTTCCTTGATTTTGATGTGCTTCGAACAATGGTTGCAACCGTGTCATCTCTGCTGACCGGTTAACCTTTGATTGCGAGGACGCAATCCTCTTAAGGGGGGTATATTGTAATCCCCCTGATTTTCATAAATTTAAAATTTTGATTTATCACAATTTTCTGGGATTTTCTGGAATTTTTCTACCAGTGTTTTAATTATTCAATAATTTTTTAAATGATAATAAATAATAATAAAATATTATGAAAATAATATTTTATGGTGTAAAATGAAAAACTAGACATAGGGTATTTTTCCAGGAATTTATTGGACCCCGGATGAATTTTTAAAGCCCTAATAACTATTATTATGTAATTACATTAATTAATTATTTATTTGATTATTTATTTAGCTATTTAATTAAAATGGATCCGGCCCAGCCCAATAACCGAGCCCAGCCCGATAACCGAGCCCGGCCCATCCCCTGGCCTAGCGGGTCGGGCGGGTCGGCCAGACCCGAACCCGTCCACCCGCAGACCCGCCCGACTGAACCCATTCTCTCCCCCGACCTTACGGTTCCCCTCCCCCGCCGCCGTGTAACGTCCGCCGCCGCCGGCCGTTAGCTGCGCCGCCTCGCCTCCGCAACGCTCGCAGCGCCGCCGTCCCCACCTCTTCCTCTCCCCGCAACCGGCCAACCCATCATCTTCCTCCTCCTCTCTATAAAACCCTAACCCTAGCCGGCCAATCCTCTCCTCCCGTTCCAGCCTTCGGCGCCGCCCACATCACCGGAATCCGGCTGTCCTGCACCTACCAGAGCCCAGCCGAGCGCCTCCCTGAGCTGACCCTGCCGCCAGCTTCCAGCGAGCACCCCGAGCTTCAGACGAACCCGACACCCTCGGCCACGCCTCGCCGCGGCTTCCCGCCGGACCCCTGAACCCTAGACGTCGAGACCCGCAGCGGCTCACCTCCGACCAGCAGCCTAGGCCGAGCCGCCTCCCTCCGGTGGTACCCCAGCATCAAACCCTAGTCGGACACGACTCAGCAGGACACGGCCTCGACACTCGGACACGAGATATTCGCAGTTTCCCCAAGCCCTGATCAGGTACTTGCAACTTCCTCCTCGCATCTCCGTTTTCAGTTCTGTCTGTTGTGTTGCGAACCCTGCGTGACCCTCTCGGTGCCCGTGCAAACTGCTCGGGGCATCGCGTCCTGTGGTGATCGCACACCGCAATCCAAAAACAGGAAAAACTTAGCCATGTTTCACCCCGGAACCGAGTACGCCTCGCCAAACGGGACGACTTGGTCACGTGCGGTCTTCACCGACACGTGAGCATCGTAGATACGGACGTGCGGGATTTCGCAGAAGCTGATTCGGATATGCGTGCACACCGGAATCAGTGCGTATCCGCGGACACCGCCCCGTATCCGTACTTTCTGTTTCTCGCTGTAACTTAGTGTACACAAGTCAGATCGAGACGAAACTTACGCCATTGGACTCGTAGCAATACGCTGGTCCTGTGAGCCAAGTTTGGTTCGATTCTGGGAACGTTGACAAAATCGTGTGTCGTGGGCCCCACAGGCTCCATCCGACGGGCGATTTTGAGAACGGCTCATCGGAATCCAATTCTGGAAGTTCCGTTGGGTTCGTATCATCGTTCCTGACCTGTTGACACTAAGTTGGACTATTTTTGAGACCTTTGATCCTGACGCATTTTTCGGTGCAAAGCGGCCCACATCGGGACCCCGTTTTGCCCCGAAATTGTCGTTTCTTGCCCTTGTCTCCAAATTGGACTCAAGGACAGGCGATCCTAGCTGATTAATATTTTCTGGATCTAATGGTGATGTTTGTTTCAGCAGCCGGAGTACTGCCTGCAAATCCAGCTATTGCCAGAGCTACACTTGGAGCTGAAAACCCAGGCAAGTGTACCTTGCCATAAATGCAGTTTAATAATTCATTTTCTCTAGATTTATTTTCTTGTGAGTGTTGTACTTGCTCAACCCTAGGGCCGTGTGACTTGCTTAGCGTCCGATCATAGTCGGGTGCCAACACCGTACGCGGGGTTGGGCAATGTCATTTAGAGATGGATATCGTGACATTTATATTCTTGTACTTGCCCTATCAAGTACTTATTACCCAGGACACCTGACACAGAGCATGAGACAGGATCTTCCTGAAATATTCAAGGTGATTCTGTATAGGATACAGGTTTATGACATAGACATGACATTCCTAGATGTTATATTCATAGACATAGTATGACTCACTGCATTAGAGATGATTTTACGTGGCATGGACATGAGGCATCGTGGACATGAGACGTAAGATTACATTTGGGTGGGGAGAGACACGCAGGCTTCAGGCTGATCATATAAATATAATTCATAGTAAACACATAGTAAAATTCATAGTATAGCTGCTACCGGCTCCTAGACACAGAGCTTGTAGTGGTATCAGCCTAAGTTTTAGTGATGCTCTCAACTTGCATTTCACATAGATGGTTATATAGTTGACCCTATTGTTTCATTAACTGCTTTACTGCATTTATTTTGGCTTATGTTTTCTTGTACCTTGCTATGTCCCCTGAGGACCTGGATCCGGATTATGTCCCCAGGATTTGCATACGAGGTTTATCCAGAGGTCTACGGAACAGGTGCTCTTCACGGAACAGTACCCGTAGCTGAAGACGAGGTGATCGCTGAGGACTTCTCCTGAACCATTGCTTCGCCATGCTCAGTCGTTATTTCCTGTTTAATTAAACTCTTTAAATTTCTGTTTATGAGATCATTGTACCAGACTTATATCGGGTTGTTCTCCGAATACTTTGCTGAGACTGGATGTTTAATTTAATTTCCTTATTGCTGTTGATTTATATTCTTTTCTGTGGATGAGATTAGTTATGACTTATTGTTATAGACCTTATTTACAGCTTAAGTATGCCGATGGATCCATTAAATTGGGTTAGTCCATCGTTGTATGCTGCTGGCCATTGCCACGCTTCTCTAGTCCCTCGTCATTTTGGGACTGAGGCGTGACAGGTACCAATATCTGCAAGACAAAGCAACACACATCAGCAACTTCAGGCATGCTCCATAATGGTCTATGCTACAAAACTGGCAAGGGACCAGGTCCTCAGAGGGACATAACGAGGTACAAGAAACAACATGCCAAAGTAAAACAGTATAATGTCACATACTCAAGGGTAAACTATTGTAACCATCTAAGTGATATGCACGTGAAGACATCACTCGTACTCAGGCTGAAACTACTACATGCTCTGTGTCGCGGAGCCCATAGCAGCAAGTAATATCTCGAAGGGCCAGTAAATATGCCAAAGATCTGAGACAGAGTCTAAGGCACCTCCAGTAATGTAGTATATATATATATATATCAACATAATCAGCCCGTAGTATGGTGTGTCTCTCCCCACCCAATGTAACCTCACCTTACATCTCGTATCCACGATGTCTCATGTCTATAACATGCAAGATCATGACCTCTAGCTAGTACAACGAGTCATAATGATATCTCTATATATGCAAGTCTCATATCACGAATCCTGTAAGCCTATACAGAATCACCATGAATAACTCAAGAAAGATTATGTCACATAAATTAGTGTTAAGTGCTCTACGATATGACGTATTTGGTAAAAAAGAACGTAAAAAAATAGGATCGTTGTATCAACTCTCTAAGTGATATTACACGACTCAGCATACGGCGTCGACACCCAAATCATGTTCGGACGCTAAGCAATGTCTCACGATCCTAGGTTGAACAGGCACAATACAAGAATATATAAAAAGAAATACTAATAGATAATATAACAAGTTTTACTACAATTTGGCAAGTTACACTTGTCTGGGTTCTGAATTTCGTCAACTGCTCCTGTAAAAGTAGAATCTTCAAATACGTCTCCGGATACTGAAACAAATATTAGAATTACTCTCAGAATACTTAAAATATCTAGGATTGACTACGCATAAGTCCAATTTGGACACAAGGGCAGAATTGACAGTTTCTGGTCAAAGCGGGGTCCACATGTGGCCAACTTCGTACCGAAAATGTGCCAGAGATTAAGTTCTCAAAATTTAGTGTCTACGAGTCCAGAAAGATGATACGAACCCAACAAAATATCCAGAACTGAATTTCGATGAGCCGGTCACAAAATTACCTATCTAGTGGAACCGTGGGGCCCGCAAAATGGTGTTTCGTCAACATTCTCAGAATCGAACCAAACTTGGGTCACAGGACCAGCGTAACGCTGCGAATCCGATGACATAAGTTTTGTTACGAAATGACAAGCACACACAAAATTATGACAAGTATCATAACGGACCGATATAATATTTTTCTACGAATACACGTTGATTTTGGTGTGCACGCACATCAAAATCAAGTTTCATGAAATCTCATACGTCCGCGTTGATAATACGCGCCTTTTGATACAATTCGCACACGATGAAGTTGACTCGTTTGGCGGGACATACCCCGTATCGAGAAAATTTTGGTTTACGAAACCAAGTTTTTTACGGATTTTAATAATCACAGCATAATCAACAATAAAATAAACTAATTAAAGGAACTAAAACTTGGTTATGTTGTCTTTAATTAGGAAAAAGAAATTTGAATTTTGGTTCATTGGTTTGAAAGAAAACGACTCTGGAAATGGGGTGTTGGGACAGTTTCTAATGATCCCGAAATCAAGTTTTTCATGATTTTGGATCGCGATTTGCGATCAACACAGAACGATTTTAAACAAACTATTTGAAGGGAGTTGAGGGAATATAGGTTGTGAGTTACCTGCGAAATTGGTTTGAAAAACCATGGAGCGAGGGAGGAGAAAACTAGCTGCAGAGTGGGGGTTTGGGCCACGTTGTTGCTGCTGCTGTTCCCGCGCCATTCACGCGCTCGCGGCCGGCGGTTGACGGCAACGGCGGTGGTCGTAGGGGAGATGCTGGTGGTGGTGGTCTGTATATATAAGGTGTAGGAGGGGAAAGTTTCGGAATGGGAAACGAGGGGTTCGACAGTTTTAGGGATTTGAACGAAGGGGTTTCGGGGATTCGAACTGTTTGTTACTGTAGCTAGGGTTGCGGGTTCGGGTGTAAGTGGGTCGGGTTATGGGTTAACGGATTCGGGTTTAGGTTTAAGTATGGGTTGGTTTGGTTTGGTTTGGTTTGGGTTGGTTGGTTTAATGTTCTAGGATACTAGCTTCCTTATTGTTCTAGGATACTAGCTTCCTTATTAGATCACCTCATCACACTCATTAGAACTCATGATTACTTGCACTAGTTATTAACTTCTATAATTCACATGTTTTACTTCACTCTCAAAGGTCGACATATGATTCCATATCTCTATTGATGTATATGTATCTCTCCTCAAACCTCTTTTACAGACATATACACAAATCAGTGATACATATCTTCCATGGCCAATCTTGATATTTCTCAACCCATGACATAATATTAACACTCAAGCTTCCACTTTCTGATACTCATGAACTTTCACACTGACACTTATCACCCATTGCGCCTCCTACACATAATTTATAGACACTCTTCCACCTATTGCTTCCAACACATCACTAGCCTCAATATCAGGTGAGATACTCATCACTAGTCATATACTGGTACACTCCTATCCACTCACATTAATGCTCTACTTTATCTTAACACAAGTCCTACTACTTTAGCACAATGTATTATTATTCCCTCACGCTCTCCCATACACTTATGGGTACCCTTCCACTATGGCACACTCATTAATACTCTTGATGCATATACATATCTATACTCTTGACACACCCAAGTATCAACCACCAATTTGAATATCATACTTCATTGATTTCCAACACAATTTTCTTGATACTTAATTGTTTACATGGATCACCCAACTACATGAATTCATGATTATCCTAAACTGGTATGCTGACTTTGATACTAACTCATGGAACCACTGCTGATATTCTCTACTCCCTCTTCTACCTATAGTAAATACTAACTTATAATTACACCTATCATAGAACTAATGCTATAAAGTACTATGCTATGGGTTATCCCTAGATTTATGCCTATTGCTCACATGCCTAACCAAGATCCACTTACAGACTCATAAGTCACACTCTCAATAGTCAATACTAATACTCAAGATACAAACCTAATTGTAACTCACCAATTATTATACTAACAAGGACTCTAATAGAAATAAGCTCTATAAGGAACTAGAGAACTGAAGGTATCTCTATTGTTTAGCTAAAGAATGATGGAACAAAGTCCTACAATAACAGAAATAAATAAGTATTGAGATGATACTTTAAGAACCAATTTAAGATACAATCTGATAATCATACACGTCTATCCGAAATCATGACACTCAGAATCCTCGCCACGCCAGTAAATATAGCTGCGATAAACGATAGATTCTATAACTAGGGTATGCAACTCTATAATCATGTTATCTAGAATTCTCACCACGCCAACCGGTATGGCTGCGAGAAACTCTAAATTTCATAAATAAGATATATACATCCGAAGTCAGGTCCCTATATTTTTCGCTACGCCAGCTAATATGGCTGCGATAAACTCTAGGTTCCATAACCAAAGTAGATGTTTTACCTTTCTCACTGTCCTCATCAACATATGTCATCAGATGATACCGAAACTTAATCCGTAAAATTTCTCTCGACATAAAATAAACTAAATAACGAACACCAAGAATTTTGAATCATCCGATCACCAAGAATCAAATTCAACAATAGATCACCAAGAATCAATTTCAACAACAACAAGTGAGAGCAAACAGAAACAAGAGAAAAGATTTGAAATGAAAATTGTAATAAGATTCTCAAGGGTCATCCCAGGAATCTCTCAAGAGATTTGTGATTGAGTATCCTTTCATCCCAATATCTTATATCCTATATCCTATCGCAGGCTCGCAGTAGTACAACTAAGTCGTCGCACTACCACGATATTGCATAACTTGCGAAGCCTGACCTGCATGGGCCACCACTAAAAATGTGTCACGACCCTCACCCGGTATAGGGATGCAAGTCGGAAACAACGCCCATCCTACGCCGCAACATCGGTGGTAGAACGTTGTCTTGGTCTACTATACTATCTAAAATCTCACAATAATATAAAGTTTGCCAATAATAGCTCACACAAAACTCAATCACAATCTAAAGCACGAGAAGATATGAAGGAAGTCTAATTATACATCCAAAAAAAAATCATCAACAATAGAAACAAAAATCAATAACTCAAATAGAAGCCGGAAACAAATCCGGTACCAAAAATGCCAAAGAGAACTAATTATGCTACCTAGTAAATTCGGCTAAAACTCTATGTAGTCACTCCAGAACTAGTGGGTCCAAGTCTGCACCATCTATAAGTCAAAGTCCAAAGTATGTCGAACACCAATCTCTCGGATACTCTGAAAAATATTTTCCAGTCAGGAATGGAGCGAAGTACATACCTCTGAAAGCAGTTCCAATAACATAATCGAGCATATAAACAGATATAGAAATGAAATACAAGATCACTAAACATATGAATAATGAACAAGATATATACAGGTAATGTACGAGAATATATAGATCAACGATATGAATATCACAATATGATGAAGTAAACTGCAATCTAAACTATCTAATGTGCCTTAGAATACGAGTTCATTATGTGATTGGGTTGGGTGAACATGATCAGGTAAGATGGATTACAAGTGAAGTATGTAATCAGAATGTACACGATTTGTAACAATGGCTTTGATCACATAATCAACTCCTACTCTCCCACCCCCAACTAATACCGATGGATCCAATCACGACATGCTACGAACACGAAAATATAACCACTGTCACGAGCAATGGGTGTACACGAATATCATAACCACCGAACACGAGCGGTGGGTGTACACGAATAAGCACACTGAACACGAGCAGTGTGTGAATACGAAGTAACATCAATACCCAGTATATACGATGAGATACAATGTACACGAGTACCCGCTGAACACGGTAGGGGATAACATCTCATGACGGGATCCATATAGCACCAGTCCATAAAATCATTGTGTCAGAATCAATATATACTGTAGCGCCCCGTTCCCCCGGTGCGGGGAGCGCGGCTAAGAAACACAAGTCGGTATCGTTCAATCGGGATAGATTGAATTAAGAACTCGTCCTCGTTATGGATTTATTTCTTCGGAATCGATTCCCATATTCAGTGGACTGCGCCCCAAGGATCGGCTTAGCGGCAGAGTCAGGAGGGACCTCTCCGCTGCTATCTTTTATTGCCTCGGTTTTCGATGTCGCTTGTTGCTTTCGTGCTTTGAGTTGGTTTTGGAATTTGTTTGTTTTCCTTGAACGGTTTCGATGGTTTTTATTATTTTCGTTCATTGACTTGCACTTTTATTCCGAGATTGGAAAGAGAGGAAGAAGTATTAATCGAGCTGTTCGTGTGCAGGTGAACGAGCAGTAGGCGGCTTGCGAGCGGAGTCGTGAAGCACCTCTTTCCTTCTTCTTTCCAAAATCTAAGTGAGTGGCTACCAACCCGATTAGCTGTAAACCCCCTGATTTTTTCAAAATTTTAAAAACTTGATTTTTCACAATTTTCTGGAATTTTCTGGGAATTTTCTGTAATTTAAAAACAGGGTTTTAATTTTTAAATGATTTTTAATTGATATTAAACAATATTAAAATATTATGAAAATAATATTTTTGGATGTAAAATGAAAAACTGGACTTAGGGCAATTTTTCTGGAATTTATCGGGCCCCGGACCTATTTTTAAATGCCTAAAAACTATTTATTTATTTATTTATTTATTTATTTATTATTGATTTTATTATTATTTTTATTATTTTAAAATATATAAACCCAGCCCGCGGCCTGTTGGGCCGGCCCGGCCCGCTTCCTCCAACCAACCCGGCCCAGTACTGGCCTGACGGGTCGGGCGGGTCGGTCAGACCCGCACCCGACCCGCACCCGACCCGGATCCCCTCCCCACGACCCAGCCGGCTGCCCGCAATTTCCGCCGCCCCGCCCGGCCGTGCGTCGCGCCTGCCCCGCCCACGTCGCCCCACGCCTCCGCCCTTCCCGGCCTCGCCTCCGCCACCCTCGGCCCCGCGGACCCCTATAAAATCCCTACCTCCGGTCGCCTCTTCCGCCTCCCCATCTCCCTCAAACTCGCCGGAACGCCCCGACGACCACCGAGACCCCCGACCAACCTCCCTCCGCCTCCTGCGCCGATCTCCTCCCGCCGTGAGCCGCCCCGAGCCGGCCTCCCTCTCCTCCTTCCTCCTATTCAGCAACCCGCAGCCGCTCCGCCCGCTGCTCCGGCGACCTCCGGCCCCTGCCCTGCCTCCGCCAGCCTCGCCGGCGCCGCCCGAGCCCCTCCGGCCGGCCTCCCCCCCCCCGCAGCGCCGCCCCTCAGCCGCCGTAGCTCCGCCTGTGAGAAGCCCTAAACCTAACCCTAATCCTCCCCTGCGTGTCGGACACAGGACACGTGTCCTGTGTCGTGTCGGACACGGTTTTGCTCCGGTTTCTCGGATCCCTTCAGGTACGTGTAACTTTTTGCTCGTAGCCCCGTTTTCAATTCCGCAAATTGCGTTGCGAAGCCTGTATGACCCTCTCGGTGTCCGGACAAACCGTTCGGGGCATCGCGTCCTGTGGTGATCGCACACCGCGATCCAAAAACAGGAAAAAACCAGACCCTGTTTCACCCCGAAACCGAGTACGCTCCGCCAAACGGGACGACTTGGTCGCGCGCGGTCTTCACAGACACGAGCGCCTCGTCGATACGGACGTGTGGGATTTCACGGAAGCTGATTCGGGTGTGCGTGCACACCGAAATCAACGCGTATCCGCGGATATCGCCCCGTATCCGTCTTTTCTGCAATTCGACCTAACTTTGTGTACACACGTCGGATCGAGACGAAACTTGCGCCATCGGACTCGTAGCGATACGCTGGTCCTGTGGGTCAAGTTTGGTTCGATTCTGAGAACGTTGACGAAATCGCGTGTCGTGGGCCCCATAGGCCCCGCTCGACGGGCGATTTTGTGAACGGCTCATCGGAATTCAATTCTGAAAGTTCCGTTGGGTTCGTATCAGCGTTCCTGACCTGTTGACACTGAGTTTGGTGAATTTGGAGACCTTTGACCCTGACGCGTTTTTCGGTGCAAAGCGGGCCCACCGGTGGACCCCGTTTTGACCCGAAATTGCCGTTTCTGCCCTTGTCTCCAAATTGGACCCAAGGACAGACGTTTCTAGCTGATTGATATTTTCTGGATCTGATGGTGATGTTTGTTTCAGCAACCGGAGTACCGCCTGCAATTCCAGCTGAAGTCAGAGCCGTAAACATAGCCGAAACCACAGGCAAGTGTGCCTTGCCAAACCCTGCAGCTTGCTAATTATTTTCTGGACTTAATCATGCAATAATGGACAAATAAAGCCTACCAAATCTCAGTAATTCTTGACATAGTACTTTACTTGATTTCTTGTGAATTAAATATAAACATGTTTTAACTGCTTGACCTAGGAGACGTGTAATGTACTTAGTGTCCGATCATAGTCGGGTGCCAACTCCGTACGCGGGGTTGTGTAACGTCACATAGACATGGATATCGAGACCCGATAATTCTCGTACTTGTCCTATCAAGTACACCAGAACCCAGGACACTTGACACTATTTCATGAGACAGAGTCTTCCTGAGACATTCAAGGTGATTCTGTATAGGATGCACGTTATAGGACATAGACTTTACATTCTTAGACATTTTGATTCATAGCTACCAGACTTGCTGCATTAGTTATAATCCCGCTGACATGGACATGAGACGTTATGGTCATGGCTTGCGTGATTACATTGGGTGGGGAGAGACACACAGACTACAGGCTGATATTATATATATAACATAGTATATATCATAGTGAAATTCATAGTTATTGCCGCTACCGGCTCCCCGACACAGAGCTTGTAGTGGCTTCAGCCTGAGATCTAGTGCTGCTCTCATATTGCATATCACATAGTTGGTTACTTAGTTTACCCTGTTGATTATCTTATTGCTGCACTGATATTCGTTTGGCTTGAGTTTTTCTGTACCTTGCTATGTCCCCTGAGGACCTGGAATGGATGATGTCCCCAGGTACAGCTGAAGAGAACTACCCAGAAGTGTACGGTACCGGAGCACTCCTCGGAACAGAACCAGGAACAGAGGACGAGATAGTGGCCGAAGACTTCTCTTGAGCGCAGGCTTCAACTACTCAGTATTTATATTTTCCAGCATTTTATTTCCTGTCTTTCCTTAATTGTAACAGAATAATTCTCGGATTTGTTTCCCGAGATAACTTTATTTGATATTGCATATTTATTTCTATTGCATTATTTCTGGCAATTAATCTGTCTATTTCTGTGGATGAGATTAGAAATACCTGAGACTTGTACTTAGTACTGCTAGACTACAGCTTAAGCATGCCCTGATGGATCCATTAAATTGGGCTGTCCATCGGTGCGTGCTGCTGGCCATTGCTCACGTGCTCAGTCCCTCGGCATTTTGGGACTGGGGCGTGACATTAGCTAGCCCTGCTTTTAAGCTTCACAGCTAAAACACTTGCATTCTTTTCGCCCCGATCAAACGATACCAAGTAATAATAAAAGAAACCAAGATAAAAGAGAATAGACTTGGTTATTACTGCTTGTCAATCAAACTCGTGAACGGTTACTTACTTGCATGCTTGTTCGTTCGGAATGTTCATCATATGCATAAATTGTAGTTAGAATATAACTTCTTCTATAAATTGTGCTATTTATGAATCATATCGTGTATGCGCATAACTGTTCCTAGAGGCTATGCAAATGAAACATGCATTACTCGTGTTGCCTCAACTGCGTGAAATAATAACTTAACTAAACATCGTGTGTTCGATCATGGACAACTTGTGCACAAGGATATAAGTTCTGCGGACGGTCGCTGGGGCACTGGCACCGATCCGATCCGGACAGACTTCGTGTTTATAGTCAATCGTATGCGGACGGGATAACTTGCAACGCATCGTGTTTTCTGAGCTCCTCGTGTTTTTCCGTTGCATGCTATCCTTGTCCTTGACTAGTCCATTATGGCATCAAGCCAGTGATCCTCGTGTGTATATGCTTGCAACGCCTCGTGTGTTTATCGTGTGAATATGGCTTGCAATGCATCGTGTGTTCAACGTGTATATTTAAACCTGTTGCATACTAACTTGTGTCTTCGTGGCAGGGAAGGCATGGTAAGTATTGTGCAGGTAATTCAGACGGTCAGGTAAAATCCACCTAACGGTGGCACGTTCATTTCAGTAAATTCAATATGCTGCTTACTTGTAAATGAACTAAGGCAAGATAGAAACCCACAAAATATGCATGCTTCACTAAACAACGTGTTGATTGGTATAGTCAGGCTAGCTCGCCTTCACCAGCATGTTTCGATATGCTGACCCTCGTTGAAACAGGTTCTCCGCACCAAGACGAACCGAGCGAGGAGCCGAAGTCGTCTACCCGATCCAGTCCAAGCTGTTGGCGCATCTTCACCGCGCCTCGAAGCCTTTTGAAGCCAGAAGCTGCAACTCTTCATACACAAATGCAGCTCCATGGCAAAGCTATCCTCCAGCCTGGAGGTCTTTATCGTTTGAGTTTATAAAGGGATGTAATGTACAGGACTGCTATCTCATTTTGAGTCATCTCTTTTGTAAGCCGTTCGGCATATTAGCTAACTCGTTCAAGAGTTTGTAATAGATGTTCATTATCAATAAAGAGAACTTTTCTATGTTTCAAATCTGTGTTTCAATTTATCTGCGTACTCTGAATATGTGCTTGCTATGCAAATCATTAAAGCCTTGTGCGGGCGCAACTCCAGGCCCGCACGGCGGTCACGATTTTCAGGGGATGCCTCAAATGATTCTACGGAATTGGGTCGTGACATATACAATTCTAGAACATGCATATATACAATATTATGAATTGAAAATAATCAGAGAAATGTACTCGCCTGTGGTCCAGAGCAATGAATGTCAAACTGTCCGAACTGGTGTCACACAGACCTATATATGGAATATTGCATTAATACCAGGTTCTGGAAAGAAAATAAGTTAAACTAGTCAACTTCTAGGTCAACAAGTCAATTCTAAGTCAAAAGTCAAACTAGGTCAACTCTAAGTCAACTATGGTCAAGTATAGTGAAACTATGGTCAACTATCCATTTCTAGGTTGCATGAGTCTAACTTAAAGATATTGGGCTCACACACTATGAATCTAGGCCATACAAGCTACATCTTAGGATACTAAGATACCGTATCTCAGGATACGCAAACAATATGTAAATATCACATATCTATAATAAAGCAATATTAAATATATAAATCATAATAAAAAATGCTAAAAGATATCATGGTTTTGAACCAACTTGGTATCGCAATAGTAAACCTCTATCTTGATACCCAAACCCAATACCTTGGATATCCTTAATACCTTGGCATTTACCTTGGTATCTCAAGGTAATGTCACTCTAGTATATATATATTAACTATCCAACTATAACTATAAACTACCATGTATTTAGTATTTATACCATACTATATACCTTATTTTAGTCACCTTAATACCAACCCATAATTAGTTTACAACTATCATATTACTATGCCAATACCTACTACTCATACCTTGGTATATCTTGATACTTACCTTGGTATCTCAAGGTAATTGACAAAACTTTATATATGAACTAACTACCCAACAATAATTACATATATCAATCCAATATAACTCTAGTATGTACTAACAGAATAAATACTAACTACCAACTACACACTAACTATTAATACATATATATACGTACATACATACCTAAAAATATATAATATATAAAAGATACTCATAACCATTGATAACAAAAATATACTAACTTACTCAATAATATTAAGTGCTACAACTAAATATATACATATATAGTATAATACAAATAGCAATTAGGAACATATTTATATATATATATATATTAATTACCATATATATATATTTAAATACATATATATAACCCACCATATATATTTATATAATATATATTTAAATACATATATATAACCCACAATATATATTTATACAATATATATTTAAATACATATAATCCACAATATATATATTTATACAATATATATTTAAATACATATATATAACCCATAATATATATTTATACAATATATATTTATACAATATATATATAAAACTATATACATACACTTATACATAGTAAATTGTATAAAATACCATATAGTAACATACACACACACACATACATATTAATATGTATATATAACTATACATATATGTATACGTATATAAAATCATACACTATATAAATACATAAAAATATATAATATAACTATATATATAACCACATATAAATATATCTACTATATTATATATACATACACTACCACTTATAAATATATATCTACATGTAGAAAAATAGCTACATAATAAATATACACATATAGTATATGCATAGGTACATAGATCTAAGACACAACATTACATAAATATATATACACAATATTATATATATATACATATATATAATTATACTTCTCCATGAAATAAGAACACAAAAGAATTATATCTACAATTAAATTGCACATACATGGACCGTATCATCCCGTATCCCACTAGATTTAGGATACGCATGCGACACGAGTCCACCACACATCCAAACGTACTCCGAAGGACACGAACAAGTCATATATATTATTTATGAACAATACGAAGAGTCAAATATAAATCTACGTGTCCGTGTCAAAATATGACATGCTCAAAGTCCCGTGTCGGAGGAAAAATCTCCAAATTAACACGTATCACCAAATTGATGGGATACGACCTACACGTACCCAATTGTGGACACGACACTAGCCCCAAACACACAAGCACACGCCAAATTGATCTATAGGACCAATTGATACACACAACAAATGTCAATTTCGGAATTCCCCAAAAATTGACACAAAAAATACCATAACTTTCTCAATAGGCCTCATATGAACACAAAACCGAAACCTATGGGTAGTCTATGCATATGGGTTAATTTTCCATGGTTAAATCTCAGATTTAGAACTTAAATTATGGGAAAAAACTGAATTGTACCTATTGGGAGATGGATTCTCAATGAAACCTCCAAAATTGGTAAAATTAGCCTTCAACTTGTAGATCCTTGCTCCTCTTTGTAGATCCATGCTTTCTCCTTGTAAATCCATCTCTAATAGCCTCCAATGGTGATTTGGAAAATAATTGGGTGGGAATTTGGTAGAGATTTGGTTGAGGGAATTTCTAGATCTAGATTTGGAACGAAAAATAAAGAGAGAAAGTTTTCATCCCCTTTATATAGGCCTCACTTGTCCCCTCCCTCAAGCTACTATGTAAAGTCTAAAATACCCCTTGGGGCCTCTCATGAAGAAATTAATTAAGGAGGGAAGCTTCTAGTCTAATGGGTTTAACATAATTAATCATCCTCATAATAATTGAGCTTCTAATTATTGGGCTCAATTCTAACTAGAATTAAATGTTGGTCCATGAGTCTAAACTAAACTAGTTGGTCCACTAACACAAGTCCAAAAATAAATCTAACATGCTAATATTAAATAAATAATACAATAAATAAAAATTTAACATGCACAATATTTAATTAATTACCGAATGACTAAAATACTATTTCCTAGAAAATATGGTAGTGACAGGTATGCACGCACATTCAAATCAAGTTTCACAAAATTCCACACGTCCGCGTTGACGATACGCGCATTTTGGTGCAATTCATACACGACGAAGTCGCCTCGTTTGGTATGACGCACCCCGTATCAAGAAAAAATTGGTTTACGAAACCAAGTTTTGGACATATTTTAACAGTAAATAATAAATCACAGCATAATCAACAATAAAATAAACTAATTAAAGGAATTAAAACTTGGTTATGTTGTTATTAATTAGGAAAAAGAAATTTGAATTTTGGTTCATTGGTTTGAAAGAAAACGGCTCTAGAAAACGGAGTGTTGGGACAGTTTCTAATGATCCCAAAATTAAGTTTTCTTTGTTTTGGATCACGATTTGCGATCAACACAGAACGATTTTAAACAAACTATTTGAAGGGAGTTTAGGGCGTATAGGTTGTGAGTTTACCTGCAAAATTGGTTTGGAAAAATATGGAGCGAGGGAGGAAAAAACTAGCTGTGAAGTGGGGGTTTGGGTCACGCTGCTGCTGCTGCTATTCCCGCGCCATTCGCGCGCTCGCGGCCAGCGGTTGACGGCGACAGCGGTAGTCGGCGGTGGTCGTAGGGGAGATGCTGGTGGTGGTGGTCTGTATATATAGGGTGCAGTAGGGGAAAGTTTCAGAATGGGAAACGAGGGGTTCAGCAATTTCAGGGATTCGAACGGAGGGGTTTCGGGGATTCGAACTGTTGGTTACTGTAGCTAGGGTTGCGGGTTCGGGTGTAAGTGGGTCGGGTTGTGGGTTAACGGGTCAGGGTTTAGGTTTAAGTATGGGTTGGGTTGGTTTGGTTTGGTTTAATTAATAAATAACCATATATATGTATATGCATATAAAGCCATCTCAAATAGTTTTGGACCTCAATAAAATCCAGAAAAATTCTACAATACTCTAATATTAGTTGTACACCAAAAAAAAAACTGTACAATAATAGTTGTAAACCCTCTGAATTTTCAAAATTTTAAAAACTGGATTTTTCATAATTTTCTGGAATTTTCTAGGATTTTTCTGTAATTTAAAAACAGGGTTTTAATTATTCAATGATTTTTAATTGATATTAAATGATATTAAAATAGTATGAAAATAATATTTTCGGATGTAAAATGAAAAACTGGACTTAGGGCAATTTTTCTGGAATTTATCGGACCCCAGACCTATTTTTAAATGCCTAAAAAGTATTTATTCATTTAATTAATTATTTAATTAAATACTGATATTATTATTATTATTATTATTATTATTATTATTGTCACGCCCCAGTCCCAAAATGCCGAGGGACTGAGCACGTGAGCAATGGCCAGCAGCACGCACCGATGGACAGCCCAATTTAATGGATCCATCAGGGCATGCTTAAGCTGTAGTCTAGCAGTACTAAGTACAAGTCTCAGGTATTTCTAATCTCATCCACAGAAATAGACAGATTAATTGCCAGAAATAATGCAATAGAAATAAATATGCAATATCAAATAAAGTTATCTCGGGAAACAAATCCGAGAATTATTCTGTTACAATTAAGGAAAGACAGGAAATAAAATGCTGGAAAATATAAATACTGAGTAGTTGAAGCCTGCGCTCAAGAGAAGTCTTCGGCCACTATCTCGTCCTCTGTTCCTGGTTCTGTTCCGAGGAGTGCTCCGGTACCGTACACTTCTGGGTAGTTCTCTTCAGCTGTACCTGGGGACATCATCCATTCCAGGTCCTCAGGGGACATAGCAAGGTACAGAAAAACTCAAGCCAAACGAATATCAGTGCAGCAATAAGATAATCAACAGGGTAAACTAAGTAACCAACTATGTGATATGCAATATGAGAGCAGCACTAGATCTCAGGCTGAAGCCACTACAAGCTCTGTGTCGGGGAGCCGGTAGCGGCAATAACTATGAATTTCACTATGATATATACTATGTTATATATATAATATCAGCCTGTAGTCTATGTGTCTCTCCCCACCCAATGTAATCACGCAAGCCATGACCATAACGTCTCATGTCCATGTCAGCGGGATTATAACTAATGCAGCAAGTCTGGTAGCTATGAATCAAAATGTCTAAGAATGTAAAGTCTATGTCCTATAACGTGCATCCTATACAGAATCACCTTGAATGTCTCAGGAAGACTCTGTCTCATGAAATAGTGTCAAGTGTCCTGGGTTCTGGTGTACTTGATAGGACAAGTACGAGAATTATCGGGTCTCGATATCCATGTCTATGTGACGTTACACAACCCCGCGTATGGAGTTGGCACCCGACTATGATCGGACACTAAGTACATCACACGTCTCCTAGGTCAAGCAGTTAAAACATGTTTATATTTAATTCACAAGAAATCAAGTAAAGTACTATGTCAAGAATTACTGAGATTTGGCAGGCTTTATTTGTCCATTATTGCATGATTAAGTCCAGAAAATAATTAGCAAGCTGCAGGGTTTGGCAAGGTACACTTGCCTGTGGTTTCGGCTATGTTTACGGCTCTGACTTCAGCTGGAATTGCAGGCGGTACTCCGGTTGCTGAAACAAACATCACCATCAGATCCAGAAAATATCAATCAGCTAGAAACGCCTGTCCTTGGGTCCAATTTGGAGACAAGGGCAGAAACGGCAGTTTCGGGTCAAAACGGGGTCCACCGGTGGGCCCGCTTTGCACCGAAAAACGCGTCAGGGTCAAAGGTCTCCAAATTCACCAAACTCAGTGTCAACAGATCAGGAACGCTGATACGAACCCAACAGAACTTTCAGAATTGAATTCCGATGAGCCGTTCACAAAATCGCCCGTCGAGCGGGGCCTATGGGGCCCACGACACGCGATTTCGTCAACGTTCTCAGAATCGAACCAAACTTGACCCACAGGACCAGCGTATCGCTATGAGTCCGATGGCGCAAGTTTCGTCTCGATCCGACGTGTGTACACAAAGTTAGGTCGAATTGCAGAAAAGACGGATACGGGGCGATGTCCGCGGATACGCGTTGATTTCGGTGAGCACGCACACCCGAATCAGCTTCCATGAAATCCCACACGTCCGTATCGACGAGGCGCTCATGTCTGTGAAGACCGCGCGCGACCAAGTCGTCCCGTTTGGCGGGGCGTACTCGGTTCCGGGGTGAAACAGGGTCTGGTTTTTTCCTTTTTTGGATCGCGGTGTGCGATCACCACAGGACGCGATGCCCCGAACGGTTTATCCGGACACCGAGAGGGTCATACAGGCTTCGCAACGCAATTTGCGGAATCGAAAACGGAGCTACGAGCAAAAAGTTACACGTACCTGAAGGGACCCGAGAAACCGGGGCAAAACCGTGTCCGACACGACACAGGACACGTGTCCTGTGTCCGACACGCAGGGGAGGATTAGGGTTAGGTTTAGGGCTTCTCACAGGCGGAGCTACGGCGGCTGAGGGGCGGCGCTGCGGGGGGGGGGAGGCCGGCCGGAGGGGCTCGGGCGGCGCCGGCGAGGCTGGCGGAGGCAGCGCAGGGGCCGGAGGTCGCCGGAGCAGCGGGCGGAGCGGCTGCGGGCTGCTGAATAGGAGGAAGGAGGAGAGGGAGGCCGGCTCGGGGCGGCTCACGGCGGGAGGAGATCGGCGCAGGAGGCGGAGGGAGGTTGGCCGGGGGTCTCGGTGGTCGTCGGGGCGTTCCGGCGAGTTTGAGGGAGATGGGGAGGCGGAAGAGGCGACCGGAGGTAGGGATTTTATAGGGGTCCGCGGGGCCGAGGGTGGCGGAGGCGAGGCCGGGAAGGGCGGAGGCGTGGGGCGACGTGGGCGGGGCAGGCGCGACGCACGGCCGGGCGGGGCGGCGGGAATTGCGGGCAGCCGGCTGGGTCGTGGGGAGGGGATCCGGGTCGGGTGCGGGTCGGGTGCGGGTCTGACCGACCCGCCCGACCCGTCAGGCCAGTACTGGGCCGGGTTGGTTGGGGGAAGCGGGCCGGGCCGGCCCAACAGGCCGCGGGCTGGGTTTATATATTTTAAAATAATAAAAATAATAATAAAATCAATAATAAATAAATAAATAAATAAATAGTTTTTAGGCATTTAAAAATAGGTCCGTGGCCCGATAAATTCCAGAAAAATTGCCCTAAGTCCAGTTTTTCATTTTACATCCAAAAATATTATTTTCATAATATTTTAATATTGTTTAATATCAATTAAAAATCATTTAAAAATTAAAACCCTGTTTTTAAATTACAGAAAATTCCCAGAAAATTCCAGAAAATTGTGAAAAATCAAGTTTTTAAAATTTTGAAAAAATCAGGGGGTTTACAATTATTATTATTTACTTATTTTTATTTCCTTTCCTCCGGCCCGCGGCCCGTTGGGCCAGCCCGGCCCAACCCAACTCGAGGCCCAGCCCACCCCAGCCTAGCGGGTCGGGCGGGTCGGCCAGACCCGAACCCGACCCGACCCGGCTGACCCCCACTCCCCACGAACCCTCGGCTGCCCGAGTCCGGCGCCGCTCCGCCCGGGCCGCCCGCCGCATCCACCGGCCTCCCCTCCGCGCACCCCGCCACGTCGGCCACGATCCCGCCTTTCTCGG
The DNA here is from genome assembly GCA_036927795.1 of Iris macrosiphon. Classification (NCBI taxonomy): domain Eukaryota; kingdom Viridiplantae; phylum Streptophyta; class Magnoliopsida; order Asparagales; family Iridaceae; genus Iris; species Iris macrosiphon. The sequence goes on from JAYESA010000012.1 coordinate 185,778,144, forward strand.
CCTGCCGCAGCTCCGCCCCGCCCTATTTATATCTCCCCCTCCGCCGTCTCCAGCTCCCCGAACCGCCACCACCCGCTCAGGCCTCCACCACCGCGCCGCCCTCTCCGCCGACGCCACCGGACCGCGCCCAGCCCCCTCCTTCTCCTCCCCTCCCCTTCGTCTCCGGCGACGGTCGCTCGACAGCAGCGGCAGCAGCAGCTAGGGCAGCTGCTCCCCGCGCCTCCGGCCGCCGTGCTCGCCGCCGCCGCCTCCGCTCGAGCGCCGCGCCCCTCGCCGAGCTGCCCCGGCCCTCCGCCGCAGTCCAGCAGCCTCCCTCCGCCGCGTGCCGCCGGAGCCCTAAACCCTAACCCTAATTCCTTTTTCGTGTCGGACACAGGACACTGTGTCGTGTCGGACACGATTCGCCCCCGATTTTTGGGTCCCCTTCAGGTGCGTGTAACTTTTTGCTCGTAGCTCCGTTTTCGATTCCGCAAATTGCGTTGTGAAGCCTGTATGACCCTCTCGGTGTTCGGACAAACTGTTCGGGGCATCGCGTCCTGTGGTGATCGCACACCGCGATCCAAAAACAGGAAAAACCCAGACCCTGTTTCACCCCGGAACCGAGTTCGCCCCGCCAAACGGGACGACTTGGTCGCGCGCGGCCTTCACAGATACATGCGCCTCATCGATACGGACGTGTGGGATTTCGCAGAAGCTGATTTGGGTGTGCGTGCACACCGGAATCAACACGTATCCGCGGACATCGCCCCGTATCCGTCTTTTCTATAATTCGACCTAACTTTGTGTACACACGTTGGATCGAGAAGAAACTTGCGCCATCGGACTCGTAGCAATACGCTGGTCCTGTGGGTCAAGTTTGGTTCAATTCTGAGAACGTTGACGAAATCGCGTGTCGTGGGCCCCACAGGCCCCGCTCGACGGGCGATTTTGTGTTCGGCTCATCGGAATCCAATTCTGGAAGTTCCGTTGGGTTCGTATCAGCGTTCCTGACCTGTTGACACTAAGTTTGGTGAATTTGGAGACCGTTGACCCTGACGCGTTTTTCGGTGCAAAGCGGGCCCACCGGTGGACCCCGTTTTGGCCCGAAACTGCCGTTTTTGCCCTTGTCTCCAAATTGGACCCAAGGACAGGCGTTTCTAGCTGATTGATATTTTTTGGATCTGATGGTGATGTTTGTTTCAGCAACCGGAGTACCGCCTGCAATTCCAGCTGAAGTCAGAGCCGTAAACATAGCCGGAACCACAGGCAAGTGTACCTTGCCAAACCCTGCAGCTTGCTAATTATTTTCTGGACTTAATCATGCAATAATGGACAAATAAAGCCTGCCAAATCTCAGTAATTCTTGACATAGTACTTTACTTGATTTCTTGTGAATTAAATATAAACATGTTTTAACTGCTTGACCTAGGAGACGTGTGATGTACTTAGTGTCCGATCATAGTCGGGTGCCAACTCCGTACGCGGGGTTGTGTAACGTCACATAGACATGGATATCGAAACCCGATAATTCTCGTACTTGTCCTATCAAGTACACCAGAACCCAGGACACTTGACACTATTTCATGAGACAGAGTCTTCCTGCGACATTCAAGGTGATTCTGTATAGGATGCATGTTATATGACATAGACGTTACATCCTTAGACATTTTGATTCATAGCTACCAGACTTGCTGCATTAGTTATAATCCCGCTGACATGGACATGAGACGTTATGGTCATGGCTTGCGTGATTACATTGGGTGGGGAGAGACACACAGACTACAGGCTGATATTATATATATAACATAGTATATATCATAGTGTAATTCATAGTTATTGCCGCTACCGGCTCCCCGACACAGAGCTTGTAGTGGCTTCAGCCTGAGATCTAGTGCTGCTCTCATATTGCATATCACATAGTTGGTTACTTAGTTTACCCTGCTGATTATCTTATTGCTGCACTGATATTCATTTGGCTTGAGTTTTTCTGTACCTTGCTATGTCCCCTGAGGACCTGGAATGGATGATGTCCCCAGGTACAGCTGAAGAGAACTACCCAGAAGTGTACGGTACCGGAGCACTCCTCGGAACAGAACCAGGAACAGAGGACGAGATAGTGGCCGAAGACTTCTCTTGAGCGCCGGCTTCAACTACTCAGTATTTACATTTTTCAGCATTTTATTTCCTGTCTTTTCTTAATTGTAACAGAATAAATTCTCGGATTTGTTTCCCGAGATAACCTTATTTGGTATTGCTTATTTATTTCCATTGCATTCTTTCTGGCAATTAATCTGTATTATTCTGTGGATGAGATTAGTAATACCTGAGACTTGTACCTAGTACTGCTAGACTACAGCTTAAGCATGCCCAGATGGATCCATTAAATTGGGTTGTCTATCGGTGCGTGCTGCTGGCCATTGCTCACGTGCTCAGTCCCTCGTCATTTTGGGACTGGGGCGTGACAATAGTAATTAATTAAATACACATAAATATCAATCCATGAATATAATATATTATAATTAGCTAAAAATAAATAAAATATTCTCCCTTAATCACAAGAATTACAGAATACCAATATTAAAAAATTTTAAAATTAAATTCTAAAAATCAGGGTGTTTACACGTGGACCTAACTATGGAGCCTTGAAGCGTTGCAGATGGAGCTGAAGCACATATACATGACATAATGTATTGAAACATCGCCGATGTATCATCCAAAAGTTGTAAGCCGTTTGGCACATTTTATTGTTTCGAGAAAGAGAAATTGAGCGATTTGTAATCTCAGCCTAGCACCGCTTGTAATGCTTATTCAATGTCAATAAAGAGATATATTTTCCTATAAACTTGTGTTGTTCAAATTTTCGAAGCATTGGGACTATCTGTGCGACTCTGTGGCTTAGCATTTCATCGGTCGTTTCAGGTGCTTGCCTTGCGCGGACACAACTTAGACTCGTGCAGCATCATGTCCATGCGAGGACGTTCGGTCTTGCGGGACCGGGGCGTGACAACAATAACCCCTAATGTAGTCGTTAGGTTCAAAGCAACCTAAAGCTTACTCATGCTTATGGAACTTGAAGTTCTTACAAAAGAATAAAGTTGTAGTCCAACGACCATTAGCTCAGCGTCCGTTACCGACGCAGGATCATATGTACTAACAACAGAGGAACCAACAACAGAGGCCACAACAACGTTTCCAAGGGAGGCAGCAGCAAGGGGCTCAGCAAGGCCAGGGACATGCATTTACTTTGTCTCTGGAGGAGGCATTGGCATCGGACAACGTGGTGGCAGGTAACATCTCTGTCGCATCTTATCCTGCTGTAGCATTATTTGATTATGGTGCATCTCATTCATTTACATCTGCACAATTTGTGCACATGCAATGCACGTACATGTTTCTAGCGCATATAACAAATGTTGTATGGTTTACAAATTTTTATTGTTGTTATTAATCTATAAGTTGTTACAGAGACAAAATCACTGTTACAAATTTACAATGTTCGGTGTAGACGAAACTTTCTTATACTTTTGGTTTATTAAACGGACCTTTATCTGAAAATAATTACGCGAACCTCTTCTATGCTTTATATATAAGGCTGATTAGTGTAACAACCCTTTTACATAAAATATAAAGAATATGAAATGTTCGTACAATAATCATAAAATATAGAAGAGATAAGTATAATTATTTTGAAAACAAGAAAAGTCTGAATAATAAACTGAAAATATAGAAAATGTTACTTTAAATAACCCTTAGTATAATAAATAAAGGAGGTGCAAAGGACACGAGATCCCTATGGATCATAATTTGTACCTAAATTGTTAAAAGCAGGGCCTGGGCCGTTATCACGAAAGTCCCAAACGGGACCTTAGAATCCAGTGCATCCCAACCGGTTCACGGGCAGATGCGTCGAAAGCCTTTTGAATCGAGCGCCAAATTATCCGCCCAATGTATATTCTAGGGTTTCATTTTTCCCACCAAAAGTCCCAATATCTCCCACCTCTCCTCTTCTTCCTCCTCCTCCACTCCACTCCACTCCACCAGAAACCCTAGATTACCCCCACACCCCCAAATTAACACAGACAATGGCCGGCCAGTCCGATTCCGACATCTCCATCTTCACCCCTCCAGAGCTAGAGTTCCTGGCAGAAGACGTGATCGTCGAGATCGTCCCCAACATCACGATGGAAGCTCTAGAGCTAATTTCCGTAAGCCCACTTCTCTCTCTCTCTATTTGTTGCAGCAGTCCATTATTTGAGAAGAATTGTTAGGAATTAGCAAATGTACTGAAAAAAATGGTTGCAATTTATCAGGGGAAATTTGGTCCCTTTGTCCCACCGAGACCGGCCGAAGTCCCGCTGTGGCTTGCCGTGGCTATGAAGAAACGCGGGAACTGCACGATCCGGGCTCCGGACTGGATGTCCGTAGGTAATGCTCTGCGCTGTCCGATGACCCTATATCGAATTCACGGTTATGTTACGGAAGGACATGACAGTAAATCCTGAATAATTTTTACATCAGATCCAAAATGTGGCAGTTCGTGCTCCAAAGCACATATTGCTAAATCGTAAACCCTAATTATTTGTTCATGAGCATTGGAGATATTTTATTTGTGAACCGTAAGTTCAACTGTCCAAACATAATGCTAAATCCTAAATCCTCATAGCTGCAACTTGTGTCGAATTGATGTTTAGATATCATAAGGAATGAGAATGTGTGATATCAAGATATGTGATAGTGCGTATGACAGGTCCAGGTGAGGGCAACGTTGATATTTTATAATGTAAAATTCCACCAACATGAACAAGTTAGGCCGAATGAGTTGGTCAACTACATAGTCTGGTTAACAAATCCACGTTGGTATTACTTACCACTAGGTGTCATCCTAGTTTGACAAGGTTCCCACTAGTGTTGGACATGTTGGTATGGGAGGGTCAAGATCTATATGAGTGACTATTTCCCCACTTTTAAGGGCAGACTTCCCTTATGGCTGATGCAAGCACCAATCGTCATTGTCACTCTCATGCTCCAGCTCGACGGGGTGTGACAGAGCTAGTGAGTCTATGAGTTTACGTAGTATACTTCAGTCACACATTGGATAGAGTTGTACGAGAAAGGTTATCTTAAATATGTACTAAAACCTCATCAACGAAGCATTACAACATAGTTTTCTACAAGCCCGATACAGGCGGATCGGCTCATGGATTTTATCGTGTAGTTTCACTTTCAGATGGGGTTGACCCAAACCGGATGCAGATATTCCTATTTGTTAAACCTTGGCAGCGATTATGCACATATTGTAGTTATATACAAAAAGAAAATCACATCCACCAACTCCAATCTCCAATGAAACCAATAGATACAAACTGGAGCTTTAAAGCCTGCATTTATGTCAATTCTCAGTTCTATTTATGCACCATACTCGATTGATGTTTTAGGCCTGAACTTATCAGAAGTTGTTCAAGCTGATCCTCATGTAGTCAGCTTGGTCCAACACAAATTTAGGTCACAAATTTCCCCTTTAAAAGAAGTGCAACGTGATTAATGGTGTTAGAGATTGTTGGAGATGGAACAAGGATGGAGGAGATTCATTCCGAGTTTGTCGATACCAAAGCTTACAACTAATGGGTAAGAGTAGCCAAATCTAATGCTCGAAGCTTTTTTCTCTCTCTCTCTCTCTCTCTCTCTCTCTCTCTCTCTCTAATTGAAGTCACGCATAATGATTTAGTTTTTTTAAATGATTGAACTTCACCATAAGATTGGAGAAAATTGTTGAGAACTTAAGTAAAAATATATGACTCCCCCCCCTCTCCTCCTCCTTTGGAGGATGTACTAAGTGCTTTTGATGGCTTTCAATCTTCTCCTATTCTACATATTGGAGTTTTGCTCGACATAATTACATCGAGGCAATGAGCGATGTCTTAATGAGATGAGACTATCATTATGATTTTCTATTGTCTACGCTCATGATGTTCTGTCTAGCTTGACAGAAGTTAGATAGTAGCTATAAAGTAAAATGTCCAACGTTTCCAATTTCCTCATACTTTGTACTTTTCCAGCATGGACTATGTATCTCACACTGGTCGTATTTCTTCGACTCGGTGAATATGGTTTCATTATTTTGAATGAAAATTATTTTGCATCAAAGGGCGGTAGGAATAGAATCCATCTGTGTTCCACTAATAAAGTAATCAACGGAACAAAGATCCCAGTTCTAAGTCCCACAAAACCAAATAAAAGATACAACATACAATAGTTTGCAGTATCGGTTGATACCGATCCGATACCTATACGGTTTGGCATGTCCCGATTTGATACCGACCGATATCGATACTGACCTATACCGACATAAGGGCCTATTTTTCAGTCAATTCGGTAGAGAAAATTGAACAAAAAAGACGAATCAACAAGGGTGTAAAAGCTTAATAAGGCTGTAAAAGCATGTAAAAGAATAAAATTTATCTATCGCATGTAAACTAATCGACAAGGGTGACTACTATTTCATTTAATTCCAAAATTACCAAGAAACAATAAAAAAGACTTACAATTATGCCTAAATATCTAAACAAAATTTTCTTAAAAATTTAATAATTTAGTAATAATTATTTGTTTTCCGATAAAAAAAATGATACTCCGATCCGAAATAGCGTATACTGTTGATACCGCCGACCCCGATAGGGGTGAGCATTCGGTTTATTCGGTTTCAACCGAACTGAATTATCGAAAATCGAATAAACCGAATTTACAAAATCAAAAACTGAAACCGAACCGAATTAAATAAAAACCGAACTTAAATCGAACCGAAATAATTGGTTCAATTTTCGGTTTATTCGGTTTACATGGACTTTTTTGTTAATGGACCACAGTCCAAACTAAGGCTTACATGCTCTAAAAAAAATTCTTTTGGCTGAACAATACCTCATCTTTAGCCTAAAGGCCAAGAGACAATTTACTTTCAATGGAAGTGAGCTACGAAGGGTCCCTTTTATAACCTCTTTGAAGGCAACTTATTTTTTTTCCCAAACGATGTGGGACTAAATGAGCTTTCTTTGTTCAAGAAAAATTCTTTTAGCTGAACAACACACTTCCATCTTTAGCCTAAAGGCCAAGATCCAATATACATCCAATGGTAGTGCAAGGTATGGGTGAGGTAGTTCCCTTTTATAACCTCTTTGAAGCCAATTTTTTTTTCCAAACGATGTGGGTCTAAATGAGCTTTCTTTGCTCAAATTTGGGTTGGTGGTGACGCCATGGTTATGCGCAATACTCGGTATCACTGTTGCTTAGACATGGCCAACAATGTGAACAAACAATAGCATGCAAAACTCTTGCAAAGGAGGGAATCTCAACATGCACGGGCAATAAGAAAATTTAGTATGTATATATATATATAAACTAAATTTTCTTATTCTGTTTTCGGTTTTGGACCGAAACCGAATAAGAAAATTTAGTATTTTCAAAACCGAAACGAAAATTTTTAAACCGAACCGAATCTCTTATTCGGTTCGATTTTCGGTCCAAAACCGAAAATGCTCACCCCTCGATCCCGATACTCATAGAAAGGGTCTGGAATCCATCACTTCCGTTGATACAAGTCCAAAAGACTGATGTCTACATGATCTTGAGCTTCCTTTGGTCTTCAAAGCACCTCTTCAAGACTCATGTTTACAAGATTACTACAATGCTATTAATCCGATATTATAGTCACTAAAATATTAGTTAAATATGTTTTATTGAACAACTGAAAAATTAGATTTCACTGAAAAACTTGAAACATATTTTATCAGTTGAGACCTGTTAACTTGTGTAGTATTGTTATAATTAGTTTCTATGGCATATATTGCCACTCCATCTGATCTATCCACCACATAATAATTTCTGACTGGCTGCTGGTTCATTTAAATGCTTTCTTCTTGTATCTGGTCATTATTGGCTGCTTACCTACGGTATTCACGTTCACATGCTTCAATATTATGCGGTATCCTCATGGTTTATGTTATATGGCAAATTGACAAATCTATGCTGTATGCTTAGCATGTTACAAGACCCGCAGTTGATGAATTCTCTTCCTTTAGATTTTTGTTTAGCATGCAGCAGTTTGCATCTAACGACGCCTAGTAACAATCTTGACTTTCTTATTTACTTTCTTCATTTGAAACAAAGGTTTGCATGATATTCTTTGTTGGTTTTCTGAAATATTTGCAAATTTGTTTATCTGAAATATTTGCATGTTTGTTTCCATGCAAGTCAAATAGATTACCTTTGCTGATATACACCAATTTCAACTTCACTCCTTTTCTATCTTGTTCCTTTGTATGTCAATACAAATGGAATACTGAGCCTTGCTTCCATATTGGGATTACTTGGCTGATTACCCTCATCTTTTGCCAGAGAAGCTGACAGAGGTGTTGGAAGAAGAAAGGAAGTCTCCTAGAGTATTTCAGCCCTTGCCGTTTCATTATGTTGAAATTTCAAGGCTTTTATTCGATCAGTATGTGAGATATTTCTCTCCTTTTGTGATTTTTAACTATTGTTGGTAACTCACAAATTTTAAACTTGGTGGATTACAGTGCTCATGATGACATCCCAAATGTATATATGGTAAGTTGGGTCGTGAATGCTTGATAACTACATTTATGATTTGAGTTCTTCATTCCCAGTATATAATGTAACAGGTGAGATCTTTGATTGAGGACATCAGAGATGTTAGGTTCCATAAGGTTGAAATGGGCTTGGAGACGATATCTGCTCGCACGTATGCATTGAGGGTATTCTGCTAACATTAGTTCTTTCATTATTCTCTTTGTGAAGTAAGTGAATGAGTTTGTTAGGCACCATAAATTATATTTTGTATCTGCACCTTTTATGTTATGAAAGAAATGAAAAAAAATTAAATTCTATAACAATGAGTGGAGAAGATACAAACTTTGATATGCTATTTTCTTGCTTGCTAATTGATTTGCAGTTTGTTTTCCTAGGAAATAACCAAATACTACCATTTAGGAGAAATGTCGTTCGTCTTTGTATGAACAAAACTTGTCATCTTGCTTCCTCTTATTGTCCAAGCAAGAAGAATTTTGGAGCTATATTGCTCTATTAAATGCCTAAAACATATACCTGTATTATTTTCTTTGGTTTCGGAATTAGATGGACAAGCAAGCACGTACTCTATTTTTCCTCTTCATGGAGAGTCGTCACCACTATTGATAATCTCTACATCTTCTTGATCATACTCTTTTGACTTTTTTTTCCTTCCAAAAAGTCATTTTATTCTCTTTCCAACTACACCATTTTCCTTTTTTTCACTGAATATTAGTTTGTGCCCTGATATTTTAGAAGTTGCTAGTGGTTTAAGACTTTGATGTTTATCTAGCATAACCATTAAAAACTATTAAATGCTTACGTTCATGCATGAACATGTCAGATGGATACTTTCTCTATAGGAGTCATATATGACAGTGTAACTTATTGTTATTGTATGCAACTATGCACCTCCTAATAACGTGCTTGTAATATTCCGCTCTAATTGTGAGCTAAACATATATATTCCCTTTGGTCATTTATTGTTGAACTGAGCTGGGTAGAGCAATCAAGGAAGTATGACTGTCAACATTGCTACCTCTAATTCATCAGTGTCTATGCATCTCTTGTATCCTATCTGATAATAATTATCCACAACGAATTGTTATTGGCATATTCCTTCTACCAGCCTTGCTGACTGCAGCGTATGCCTATGCATACCTACCCTACCGACTAACTCTTTATCTTTTATTGTGCTTGATAGCTAATTAGCTCATAAGAGATCCTATGACATCCTTCTATATTCTGCTTCTTGCAGTTTACAAATCTATCTGCAATGGAAGTAAATATAGTGCGGCCATTTACTGTGAGATCCTTGCAAGCTTTCTATAAGCATGATAGCCCGGAGCTGGTTCAGCAGCCTGAGACAATAGCAAACGGACGAGCACATGTTGTCGATCGAGGCCAGCGGGTATGCTTTCTGATCTTCAAAGTTGGTTACAATCTTCAAACAGTTTGCTTAAGTTCAATTGGATTTTAGGAAATATGCCAGAAGAGTAATGCATTTCTGGATTGGACCTTGGAATGTTGTTATTCTCTTGACCTCGGACCTAAGTTGGAATGATTTTGTGAAACTGACTTATTTGACGTCATCAAAGTCATGGACATGGTCACACGAACTCTGGATGTTGATTATTTATGAATTGTGGTCCATTCACTTCATGTGCTATTTCTGTGTTCATAATCTCAAATGCTATTTTGCATTTTCCATATGCTCTTTTTGAGACAAACGGTGGGAAAACTCTCGCAGTGTTTCTCTAATGGTAATCGATGAAACAAATACCCCAATACAAAGTATTTCCCCCCTCTAAATTAAGTTGCACGGAGACATGTAGGACACGACATGGTAAGGGCACGACAAGGGTGTGTCCTAGTGTATTTTGGAGTGCCCGATTCGTGACCGATATATGTCTGACATGGTCAAGGCGCAGATTTGTGGAGTAAGAGTATCCGTGCTTCCTAGCCTCAAATTGATTAATAGAAAGTCGAAGGCTTCAGTTTTAAATTTATTCTGGAGGTGATTTTGCCTCCCTTAATGTGATTGCTCATGATATCATAAGCTTTAAAAAGTATTCAGACAATGATTTATTCTCAAGACATCTCTTTGTATTTTTTTCTTCTTCCAGCGAGATCTACGTCGATCTAAAGCTACTTGAAGAAAGTAAACAGACATGCAAAAGCATAGGTATTGCATTTTTTTTTTACTTTTTTTTTAATAATAATTATACTTTTTAGACCAAAATTTCGATTTATTATGCTTCAATTTGTGAAGAACATTGAATTAGTTTCTAGAAATTTAGTGTTCGTTCGTTTGAAATGTCAAAATGTAATTCTGAACTGTTTGACTTCTGAATAAGGGTCACAGAAGAAAACTGTTCAGCCCTTGCATCAACACTCTGCTATGATTTAAAATATTATAATTATGTGTTAGTGATTAGTGAGTTTCTTTTCGTATCGGTGGATTGATGTTTTGGGGTGTGATTTCATTGGTTTAATTGTTTAGCTCTCTACCATGAAGCTCAATGAGTAAAACTATTATGAGATCTGTAGATCATTTCTTCTTTATATTATAGTCAATGAAAGGTCAAGCTGTTAAGCGGGCAGGGCTGGTCTAGCTCGTGCCCAGATTTGACTGGGTTTGACTGTTTTGGCTTGGTTCGGCCCGGTTAAGGGAAGCGGTACGGGCAAATGTCGGAGGTGAAATCCCAAACCCAGTTCGACCCACAACCATGTGTGAACCTGGTCGGGCTTGACCAGGCTAGATGACCCGATTTTCTTTCCTAAAAAAACTAAAATTTTTTTGGGCTTTGGGATATGGCCTTTTTGACTATATACAAAAATTTAGAAACGAAAAAACAATTAATGGAAATAAAGAAACTGTATTAACTTTATTTATTTGAGAAATTTAATGACGTTTTATTTATTTTTAGAAAAAGTTGAAAGAGTGAAAATACAAATTTTATCTTCAATTTGATTTTCAATCTTCGGTCTTTATATCCAGCTTCTTTTGAATCTTTGTTGTGGTATTCGATATCTTCATATCTTCGATTTTTAGAAAAATTGATCCAACTCTACAATACCTCAACGCTTCATTCTTCAACTCCTTTAGCGTCTCTGTAGTAAGAGATTGAAAGTATAGTTCATTAATGTCGGCATTTTCATCTCTTAAGTATTGAGTCCTTTTTTTTGTAAGAACCCAATTTTGAACACAAACTTTCAAAATATTTGGTAGCATCATTCTTCACTTATTGCTTCACATTCTTGAACCTTTGTACTAAAATAAGATTCTGATGCTACCGTGGACACCAGGGCCATTATAAGATCACGTGCCAAAGAAGAAAATATATGATAAGTTTTTTTGTGTTTTCACCGCTCAAAAATTGAAAAATATGATCCAAATTTGTCCCATAAGAGTTTAAATACAAGGACAATTCTTGAGTTGAAAGGGAAGATTGTTTTTGTTTCTTCCTTTCTAGTATACTTTTATCATGAGATAACTTAGAAATTAAACCAGAGCTACTATCTTAAACGGTTCAACTTTTTCGGTTTGATATAACTTTTACTTTATATATATATACTAATTAGAGCATCTAAAGATTCTTAATTTTTATTTTTAAACTTCTCACCTCAATTTTCATATTATTATGAATATTATCTAACAATATAAATACACAATCTAATTTTATTTTAGGATCTAAAATACTTAAACAATATAAAAATGTATATCACACCAATATTTTAGACATTCTACTTCTATTTTAGAAACGACATAAACGAAAGCAAAAACATTTATATATTTTGCAAATAAATGAGAAATATTAACGATCTCCTTTAAAACTAAAGGAGAAGTTCGAAAACAAACTCCGGATAAAATATATGTAATATTGTAAAATAATTCTAAAAATTTAAAATTTGAAGTAGTAATTAACAAATCATTCTCAGTTAATTGGTAATCATTACTTGAACTTGCATTTATATAGTGTGTAATAACATCTTTATATTTAATACATAATTTCAACATCAAATATATAGAATTCCATCTATATGGTATATTCTTAACAAATATCCTAAATTTTAAACCATATTGTGCATATAACATTTAAACTCTTGTTGCATACTTGGCGAAGTGTTTAAACTAATGTTAGACATGTTCCTTTTCTAATTTGTTTGAAAAAATTGAAGGCATTCTTATACAATTAAATTAACAACATGACAACACATCTTATATGAAAAGGTCGTCCTAATATAGGTAGAAATCGACATTTCAAAACATTGATTAAAAAAAATTATTATTAGCATTATCAAAAGAAATTGAATGTTTTATTATTATGAATATTATATTCATATAAAACTTGTAACTTGGCTCCATAGTTTGCAGTTCTGGTATGTGAAAATTTCAACAAACTTAAACAAATAATTTATTTTTGTAAAACCTATTCGCATCTAAATAATCTACCATGATACAAATAAAAGTATAATTTTGTTTAGTTGCCCATGTATTCGAAGTTAAAGAAAATTTACAATATTTTTGAAACATTGTTTAAAAGTTGTCTTTTCTTTTTAAATATTTTAAGAGCTTGTGCTCAAGTACTAAACAAGATCTAGAAACTTTAATAAACAATAATTTAATGTACTACTTGCATAGCAGTCTCACCAAATGTGAAAGGTTTTTCTTCACAAATAATACATTCTATTGAGTTGGTTTTGTTACAAACAACTAAATAAGTAAATGATCCTAGTGAAGATTCTTGAGGACTAGTGCTTAACTATGGTTGTCTAGCATCAATTATGTCCTTACCATAACAACTATTATGGTTGTCTAGCATCAATTATGTCCTTACCATAACAACTATTATGGTTGTCTAGCATCAATTATGTCCTTACCATAACAAATAATACATTTTATTGCGTTGGTTTTGTTACAAACAACTAAATAAGTAAATGATCCTAGTGAAGATCCTTGAGGACTAGTGCTTAACTATGGTTGTTTAGCATCAATTATGTCCTTACCATAACAACTATTATGGTGTCTCTTCAAAGTTTTCGTGTGGTCATTTTTTTCTCTATTTGAAGTTTTTTGGCATTCTTGCATTGAGCATCTCTAAGTACCGTTTTTTTGGCATAGTTTGCAGTATCATCCTATACCGATCCGAATCGGCCGATACTAATATGGTTAGGCATGTTCTGATCCGATACCAACGAATACCTGATACTAACCGATATCGACATTGTGGGTTTCTTTTTCGGTCAATTCGGCAGAAAAAATTAAACGAAAAAGATCAATCATCAATGGTGTAAAAGCACAATAAGGTTGTAAAAGAAGAAAACGTATTTATCGCATGTAAACCAATCGACAATGATGACTACTATTTGATTGAATTTCAAAACTAATAAGAAACAATACTGAAAATACTTAAAATTATACCTAAATGTATGCAATATATTTTCTAAAATATTAATAAATATATGTTTTTCTCTATCAAAAAATTCGATACTCCGATCCGAAACCAACGATACCGTAGAAATTGTCGATCCCGATATTGAATGATCCAATATCGATTCCGATAACGTTACTACGAACCTTGGTTTTTGGTTGATGGGATCTAAGACTTCCTGGCCCTCATCATTTGTGACAAATAATTTAATAAAATACTCACAATAAATCGATCTGGTTCTAGTTGGAACAATACGATTAATATTATTATTTTTGGTGTAACATTTGTATTGGTGGTAGTTCGTTTTCTACAAGATTAACATAATAATTATTACCATAAGTATTATAAACATTGTAACAATGTTCCAAAAGATTATCAAAGTGTTGGTTAGAACCAATAGCATAATTAGGATCCATATTATATATATATTTTTAAAATATAATTTTAAAAAATTAATCGATTTAAAATATCAAAATTAACTACTTATATAATATAAAAAAAATACTTAAATCTCAACTCGATTTCCTCCAAAGTCGGGATGTAGAATTGTTGCAGTTTGGTGGTGGTCAATCAAGTTGAAGAATCCACTTTTTTTGAACTCTTGCAGTTTTCTTGCACTTCGATCTCCAGAAAGTAGCTACTTTACTGAATAGAACACAAAATTGATTGCAAGTATTAGAAGAGAATTTTTTTATTGTTGTGATAAATTTGGACAAATTAAGCCATATTTATAGAAAATTTTCGGATGCCAAATGACCAAAAATATCCTTAGAATGTAGCTATTATCAGCAAAATTATTAAAATACCATTAAATATGGTTGTTTTTTTTTTTAACGAAAATATCCTCCAATGTTTTAATTAATAAGGAGGGTAAAACACAGCCCGACCGACTGTTTGGGGTGGGTCGAGCCGGGTTGGTCTGTTGATCGGGCCTAGATCGACACAACCCGTGTTTGACCGGGCCGGTCTCATGGCGGGCTTCGGCCCACCCGGCCCATTAAAAACCTTGAATGAAAAAGGAGGTTCAGTGGAAGATGAAGAAGTTTGTTATGGATGAGTGTCTATGGTAAATGAGATTGGAGATGTACGTGGTGATATTGTGGATTCTTGTATTGATGGTACTCATATCCAGGAGACGTTTGACTGTTGCAGGAGAATAAGACAACTCATGATTTTCACTGTTTGCACGACAGTAAGACAACTCATGATTACGAGTTTAAACTGGAGACATGATGTCCTATATCCAACAATGGAATTTCGCTTGACCTAAGGATTGAAGCAGTAGGAAATAAACAGTTCAAGGAGAGGTGTGTATAGCTATCTTGTATGCTGTTCTCTAGATGCAATAGCCTATAGGAAGAATTTGATCACCTATTTGGCCACTAATTGCTTGGACAAGATTGGTCATTATATTATTTCAAGCAAGTTGAGGAGGGTCAAATTCCAGTTTACTTGCTGGCTAAGGCTGGGTTTAACTTATTTGGGTGCTTCTACTATTTTCTCTTCTTCCGGAATGTAGCACCAAAGTTGTTTGGTTACACCAGCTTTTGTTCTATATTTTGATAAGCTATTTCATTTTGGGTACAACTTATGAAAGCAGGTGGAGGCTGCTCTCATAACCTGGTTCTGGTTCTTCTGTTTTTTTGAAAAGCAGAAGCGATACCTAATCAAGACTAATTCTAGTTGTCGAGGCAATATGGTACTTGGTCCTCAATTCATAGCTTGTTACTCGATCAGGTTGTTAAGATTGCAAAGTAAGCCAGCTGTTCAGAAGAGAGTAGTGCATTGACAATTGATGACTAGCCTACGCTGTCTTATTGGTCCCACTAATGACCTCATCAAACAAAGAGAAAAACAGGAGCAGACAATCTCTTGAAGGTTGATGGTATAGATAGTAGACTGCCACAACATTAGAAGAATTTTTAGGTATAGAGGGCTAAGTGTCGGATTACGCTGCAGGCTGCAGTGAAGAAGTCTGAAAGTTAATTTCATTGTTTCAACCCAAAGAAAGTTGTACATCAAGCCAATCTCCTGGAGTGCCTTTTATTTAGGGATAATTATTTTCATATATTACTAGGGAGTACCTGCATAACATTTGCGGGCTTTAGAAGAAAGGATACACATGCAATTGTTTTAAGGTTTGAATGTAATTCGAAATTATAAGGACATAGCTTAACTATGTTTAGTGGATATATATGCAAAAATTCAACGAACCCATTAATAACTCCCTTTCTTCCTATATCATTCTTATTGCTCTTTTCCTCCCTCTTCTACTCTTTCCTGGGTGCCGTCAGTTGCCCGTCGACCATAGCCACGTACCCATCTCTCTCACTATCCACATACCCGTTTTCTCTCACTATCCTCCTCTCTCTCTCTCACTCTTACTATTCTCCTCTCTCTTGTTCTTCCTAAGAGAAACCCAACCCTAATCCAACTCTGCATTACCATTTATTCCACCTACTAGTATTGCTTCTCCCCGACTTTTCCTCTATGCTTATTTGTCCTGTGCGACCACCCTCTCCCACAAAACTGCTCTACCATCCTTCACATGGTCGTCGCTCCCTCTTCATGCCTCCCGGATGACAAGAAGCAGCTAACCACTGCCTCCTCCATCTCTCCACTGGTCCGCTCGGCCACCACATCGCCACTGTCATGTTATATTTTTTTAAGTAAGATTGTTTACCATGGAATTTTCTGCGTATATTTTTTAAAAGCAGTCCCAAAAGCTGCTTTACTTATTGAAAAATTGGAAAAAATAGTTCGATTTGTGGCAACTTTTGAAAGTACATGAGAGACTGCAAACTGTTTATGCTACTGCATTTCGAAAAGCAAAAGGAATCCTAGACCAATCTTCATTGGTTGGGTTCTAAGGGGTCGAGCCAAACCTTATATGTACCCACTCGTATAGAGTGGAAAACTTGTCCTTTTGTAGGGCTTAAAAGATTTTCTCATAGGATCTAGTAATAATAGTAAAGGGGAGGAATTTTTATATACTATTACTACTAGTTTCTATGGAAGAATTTTTTTAGGTCTACAAAATGACACATTTTTTTTTTACTTTTATCATAAAGATAATATTTAAATGAGTCGGCTTCTAGTTCAAATAAGGTTTGGTTCAACTTGTTAGAACCTAACCCGTGAAAACATTGTTGGGAAAGAAACACGGAAACCTTTCCCCAGACCAGAGAGTACCTGCGAGAGAACCGAGGAATACAACGCACAAACCAAACACCTAACCACAGAAAAATAATCCACGCAGACAAAGAATTTTGACGTGGAAAACCCATGCGGGAAAAACCACGAGACGATCGGAGTCCAACCCTGAAAAACCTCCACTAATGGAATAAAGAAAAAACACCCTCTATAAGCTCCTTCCGATCCAACACGGATCACCAAAACACTTAGAAATAGAAAGTAGATCACACCACGAAGATAGAAGACAATGAGAAATTACCCAAAATGATCTCTTCTTCCGAAATGACCTCCAATCATTCCTTCTTCTTTCCAAAGTTGCAATGTCACTCTTGCCTCCTTTTTCCTCTTCCTTGAGATGATATGTTATGTATTCTCTATTGATCCTTGGAATTAGGGTTAGAAAAACCTAATATATATCCTCTAATACTGCAGCTAATCCTGAACCGTAGGATACGATCCAATGGTGTATAAAACACCCCAGTCCGCCGACCGAACTCGGACCGACTTCGGTTTGGAGGTTCTGGAACACCACACCGAGTTTGGCCCGACTTCAGTTTTGAGGTTCTGGAACACCATACCGAACTCGGACCGAGTTCAGCCCGAACTTTGTCTCTCCCTATACAACAGACTGCTCCTTCTTCCCTCCCGAGTTTCTTCGACCTCTCGAATGGCTTTCGTCACCTCCCCGAGCTTCTCTGACCACAGACGGCGCTCGTCGCATTCCGGGGTGTTCTCCACATAGGTTGGGAACCCCGCCCACTCCAACAAATCTCGTCCTTCACAACTATGTGGAGGGGATCGTCATCCCGACGATCTGTCTGCAGTACTCAAACTTTTTCCTTGGAAGGATCTTTGTGAACATATCTGCTCCGTTGTCGTCTGTATGAACCTTATCAAGCGCCGCTTCCTTCTTCTTAACATCATCCCTTATCCAATGATACCGGGTCTCAATGTGCTTGGACCGACTATGAAATGTCTGGTTCTTCACAAGGTGAATAACACTGACTATCACAAAGCAAATGATATTGCTCCTGCTTTAGCCCAATTTTCTGCAACAACTTCTTCATCCACAACAACTCTTTGCAAGCCTCCGTCGCTGCAATGTACTCTGCCTCCGTCGTCCACAAGACAACACACTTCTGCAAATGCGACTGCCACGATACTGCTCCACCAGCAAACATCATCACATAGCCCGAAGTCGATCGCCTCGTGTCTACATCTCCAGCCATATCAGTGTCGGTATATCCAACCAGCTTTGGCTCGTCACCATCAAATGAAAGTCTCCAATCGGCAGTGCCCTGAAGATATCGTAGAATTCACTTGACCCCACTCCAATGTATCCTTCCAGGATTGAAAGTATACCTGCTAACTGTGTCGACTGCGTGAGCAATGTCTGGCCTCGTACATACCATAGCATACATGAAACTTTCCACGACTGAGGCATATGGAACCCGCTCCATATCTTCCTTCTCGTCCTCAGTAGATGGACACTGTTCCTCAGTGAACATAAAGTGAGCCGCAAGGGGGTTACTCACTTTCTTCGACCCGTCCATTCCGAAAAGCTGGAGTACCCGATAAATGTACTTCTTTTGGGACAAGTGTAGCAGCTTGGACTCTCTCTCTCTCTCTCTCTCGGCTGATCTCCATCCCAAGAATAGTCTTTGCTGAGCCCAAATCCTTCATAGAGAAGCCTGCGCCCAGTTGGCGCTTCAATTCCACTATCCTAGTGGCATTCTGACCCACCAGTAGCATATCATCAACATAGAGCAGTAAAATGATGAAATCATCCTCGACAAAGTACCTCACAAAAATACAATAATCCGACGTCGTCCGGGTATAGCCATGCTTTCCCATAAACGACTCGAACTTCCTGTACCACTGCCTTGGAGCCTGTTTCAGACCATACAAGCTTTTCCTCAACCGGCAGATTAAATGTGACTTGCCCTTCTCACAGAATCTCTCTGGCTGCTCCATATACAACTCCAACTCAAGATCACCGTGGAGGAATGTCGTCTTCACGTCCATTTGCTCGACCTTCAAGTCGAAACTGGCTGCCAAAGCTAGCACCACCCGAATAGACGATTGCTTGACGACTGGCCAAAAGATCTCATCATAATCTACGCCTTTCCGTTGACCGTAACCTTTAACTCCCAGCCTCGCTTTGTATCGAGGATGATTAGCATTATCTGTCTGCTTCACTCTGAACACCCATCGATTCTTCAAAGCCTTCTTACCCTTTGGCAACCGGTAGAGTTGACCTCCAAGGAACTCATCTCCTCCTGCATGGCCTCTATCCACTCCTGCCTGTGTTCGTCTTCCATAGCCTCTGCAAAACTTTCGGGTTCTCCCCCGTCAGTCAGTAGCACATACTCACCCGATGAGTATCTCGTAGATGGTCGACGCTCTCTATCACTCCTCAACGAAACCACTGGTGCTGACTGTATATCTACAGCCTCCTCCCTTCCAGGAATTGCCTCCTCGGCATGCTCATTCTCCTGAGGGTCACCCTGACCATCATCATCAGGCTGATGATCAAGATTGTGAGCAACTCCATGTACTGGCTACCCCATAACTAGATCCTCTGCGATGTCCTCTGGAAACTGCTCGAAACGAAATGACTATAACTCAGGCAATTCCTCAGCCTCAGAAGGCATCTTGGAATCCTGAGTGTTGGTCATGGTCTGATCCTCGACGAATACCACGTTCCTGCTTCTGTAGAGCTTTCTTTCCACTGGATCGTAGAGTCTATAGCCAAACTCATCCCGACCGTAGACGACAAAGATGCACTGCCTCGTCTTTGGCTCAAGTTTGGATTTCTCGTCCTTCGGTACATGCACAAAGGCCTTACAACCAAACACTCGCAGGTGATTGTATGACGACTCTTTGTCGTACCATACTTTGTCAGGCACATCATCCTGCAAAGGAGCACTAGGAGATAAATTAATAATATAAGCAGCTGTGTAAAGTACCTCACCCCAATAGCTGCCTGGCAAGTTTGCTTCTAACAACAAACATCGTACCCTCTCCATCAGCGTCCTATTCATCCGCTCCGCTACACCGTTGAGCTGCGGTGTCTTTGGTAGAGTCTACTGGTGTCATATCCCTTGCTCTCTGCAATAAGCATCAAATTGACCGTTATACTTGCCGCCATTGTCCGACCGAACACAAAGCTGCTTCTTGCCCGTCTCCCTTTCAACAGAGGCCTGAAACTCCTTGAAAGTAGGTAGCACATGATCCTTCGTCTTTAAGGTATAGACCCAAACTTTTCTGGACCAGTCATCAATAAATGTTACAAAATAAGAAGCACCACCAATGTATTTTACCTTCATAGGACCACAGACAAATGAGTGAATCAACTCGAGCAACACCGGCTTTCTTGAACTTGGGTGACTTTGGAAAGATATCCTATTTTCTTTCTCGCCAAAAAGTGCGTGTACTTCTCCAACTTTGTAGACTTTAGCCCTGAAATCACCTTCCTGTTCACCAAGTAGCTCATTCCCTTCTCGCTGATATGGCTGAGCCACCTGTGCCACAACTCAGTAGACGCATCAGTAGCTGCGTTAACCTCCTGTGCCCCCTGTGTGCTCCCTTCCATATAGTAGAGTCCAGACCTCTTGCTTCCTCTGACAATCACCATCGAACCTCTAGAAAGCTTCCACTGACTGTTCCGAAGAGACTGAAGAAATCCTCGTCATCCAACCTTCCAACCGACACCAGGTTGAAACGAATATCATGGACATGACGGACATCTTTGAGAAAAAGAACTGCATCCGTCTTTGTCCTCAAATGCACATCTCCAATGTCAACCACCTTTGACACATTTCCATTGTCCATCTTCAACACTCCACAGTCGCCTGTTGTGTAAGTAGCAAATGGTGCCCTGTTACGTGCGCCGAAGTACCTGAGTCCACTAGCCAAGAGTTGTCATCGCAGGCGAGGTTCATAACTACCTCATCACCTACAATGATCATGTCGCCTCCATGTGTCGAGGCCGCCGCTGTAGTGTTCTCACTTTGCTTCCCCTTGTCGCCCTTCTTCTCTCTTCCAAGTGAAACAGTTCCGTTTGATGTGACCCTTCTTGCCACAATGGTAACACTCTGAGTCCTCGTACCGACCCTTGGACCTTCCCCTGCTTTTGTCTTTGCCACCGTCCGGACCCCTGCTTTTATCCCTTCCACTGCTCTCTGAAACAAGCGCCTTTGAGTTGGATGCGGATGAAGTTCCCTGAGAACGTTTCCACATCTCTTCATTCAGTACCTCGCTCTTGGCAAACTCCAGACTGACCACGCCTTCCAGAGTAGAAGCGATCATAGACACTCGTACGGTCTCCCACGAGTCTGGCAATGTACACAGTAGCTATAGTCCCCGAACCTTGTCGTCGAACTTGACTCCCATCGAGGATAGCTGGTCAACCACGCCCTGGAACTCACTCAAGTGATCCGTAATGGACGTCCCATCTTTGTACCGCAGATCCATCATCACCCGGATCAGGAACGATTTATTTATCCTGGTCTTCTTCACATACAAAGGTTTCAGCTTATCCCACAGTGTCCTCGCGTGCTCAATACTGGCAACGTGGTTGTACACGTTCTCGTCAACGAACTGCATGATGTACCCACACACCTGTATATGCTCGAAATTTCAGTCCTCTTCGGATTTGTCACTGAGCCTCTCGGAAGCAATTACCGGCAAATGCAGCTTCTTGACAAATAGCAGATCCTTCATCTTTCTCCTCCAGTAGTGATAGTTGGTACCGTTCAGGTTTACCATGCGCACCGGCTTAACGTCCATCTCTCCCTGGTTTACCTGTCAACTCCTGACACCCTTATGAAAATTCCAGAATCTGGCTCTGATACCACTTTGTTGGAAAAAAAGCGCAGAAACCTTCCCCCAAACCAGAGAGTACCTGCGAGAGAACCGAGCAATACAACGCACAAACCAAATACCAAACTACAAAAAAATAATCCACGCAAACACAGAGAATTTTGACGTGTAAAATTTTGCGAAAAAAACCATGGGACGATCGGAGTCCAACCCTGAAGAACCTCTACTAATGGAATAAAGAGAATACACCCTCTACAAGCTAGTCCTGATCCAACACGAATCACCGCAATACTTAGAAATAGAAAATAGATCATACCACGAAGATAGAAGACAATGAGAAATTACCCAAAGTTGATCTTCTCCTCCGAAACGGTCTCCAATCCTTTTTTTCTTCCCAAAGTTGCAATGACACTCTTGCCTTCTTTTTCCTCTTCCTTGAGATGATATGTTATGTATTCTCTATTGATCGTTGGAATTAGAGTTAGAAAAACCTAATATATATCCCTTAATTCCGCAGCTAATTCTGTACCGTAGGATACGATCCAACGATGTATAAAACACTCCTGAAATTTTGTTCAGTCCGTCGACCGAACTCGGACCGACTTCGGTTTGGAGGTTCTGGAACACCACACCGAGTTCGGCCCGACTTCGGTTTTGAGGTTCTGGAACACCATACCGAACTCGGACCGAGTTTGGATCGAGTTCGGCTCGAGCTCTATCTCCCCCTGTACAACAGACTGCTCCTTCCCTCCCGAGTTTCTTCGACCTCTCGAATGGCTTTCGTCACCTCCCCGAGCTTCTCTGACCACAGACGGCGCTCGTTGCACTCCGGAGTGTTCTTCACATAGGTTGGGAACCCCACCCACTCCAACATATGCAGCTTTTGAAAACAGTCTCTCATTTGCTTTCAAAGGTTGTGTCAAACTAGCTTTTGATTTTTTTTAAATAAGATGTTAACATGGAACTTTTTGGAGTGCTTTTCAAAAAACATAAGCATACATGATAAGCAATCTCATTTAAAAATTTAATCTAACGGACTTGGGTCGGACAAGCAAGGAGCTGGAGGAGGCAATGGTTGTGGGTTTCTCGTCGCCCAGGAGGTAGGAAGTTGCCTTCATACAGAAGGTTGGTAAGGGATTGGTCGCACGAGACTATGGGTGCCGAACGTGGGATGTAGAGATGCCTTTTTTAGGATAGAGGAGAGAGAGAGATGAGTATGTGGATATGGTCTACATGGTTGTACATTAGTGGATTGGACAACATTTTTTAGAAACGACGACATGAATCCATTTATTTTGTGTATCCTAGTGTATTTCATAGTTTGCGACGTGCCCCTTACATGTGTCTGATATGGACACTGTGAATTTTGTAGTGTTTGTGCTTCTAGTCTACAAGCAAGTAGTGACAGCCAGGAATGAATAAAGGAGGAAGAAAGAGAGTTGTTAATGGGTTGGTTGATCTTTTTGCATGTATGTCCTCTAACTTACTTGTTCCATCTATGTCCTTAAAATTTTAAATTACATATAAACCCTAAAAGTTGCACGTGTATCATTTCTTCTAAAACGTTTGCATTTTGTGCGGGTACTCCCTAATTATTTGGAGAGAGTAAATCGCATGTCGAACATGCTTATTTTCCCAATATGAGTTAAATTTGTTGATGGTTCTTATCTATAATTTTGCAGAAAATTTACTGCAGCGAAATAAATTTATATTAAATTTATGCAAACGAAACAAGTTTGTAAAATTTTAAAATACAGACAGAGTCCGCTAACCGTGTTGGCGGAAAACAAAACAGACGTACACGTAGGCACGGAAATTTTTTAAAAAAAATTAAAGTGGACCCCACAAGCCAATTTCCGCCAACACTGTTGGCTGAAATGGGGGGGGGGACAATTTCAGCCAACTCTGTTGGCGGAAATTGGGTGTGGGGGCCCACGGGTTCGGCTGGGTTGGTTTGGTTGGTTTGCTTTGGTTGGCTTGGTTTGTTTTAATTAATTATGTTTTGGTTTTATTTATTTAGTAATTAGATTTAAGAAAAATTATTTTAACGAAAACAATTGATTTAAATTTATTTAGTTTTATTTTTGTTTTTTTACTTGTTTTATTAGTTTTTTTGATAGTTGACATAAAACAATTAATTTAAATTTTTTCTTGTTAAATTTTTTTTCCTAATTTTTTTTTGGGAGGTTGAAACATCGTTTTAAATTCATGGGCCCCCACCCACATCCAATATAAATTTATTTCGCTACAGTAAATTTTAAATATTTGAAAATGAAATGACCGTAAGTAAAATTTGGAGGTCGAAACATCGTTTTTTACGATTCTAAAAATTTGAGAAGTCCGTTAAACGGTGAAACGGTTATCCCGTAGTACTTTCGATACGGTCATTTTGGCACAAACTGGACCTTGTTTCGATCTCTCAGTCAAAAGTTATGATACTTTAAAGTTTTAAATTTTAAATTTTTGTCTGTAACATGTGCGTCTTGCTTCGGATAATTTTTTTTTCTACACGATGTGTGTTACTCTCGTCGAAAACATACCAATCGACTTATTGTTTAACGAAAAACGATTTCAAAACAAATAGTTATGGCCGCTCAAAGTCTGCTCGACGACAGACGTAATATTCTTACGGTTGATTTTTATTATTGTTTTTTTTAACGTCTATTAACGGCGGAAAAATTAACAATAGGAATATAATATTAAAAAATATAAACGCCCAAATGACGTTTTGATATTTTTTTCGTAATTTTTTAAACTTTGATGCTTTAGATGGAATTTATACAACTTTTGATGCTCTGGATGCAAATTTCGAAAAAAAATATTTCTAAATTTTACTTAATTAATTAATTTTAATTTTAATTCGTTAAAATATATTTTATTAAATCAAATTCCAAAACTAAACTAATTAATAAAAAAACCCAAAACATAATAACTAATTAAAACAAACTAATAAAATAAACCAAACCAACCAAACAAAACCCAACCACCCAAACCAACCCGCGGGCCCCACAAGGCCAAATTTCGCCAACAGTGTTGGCGGAATTTGGGCTTGTGGGGTCCACTTTTGACTTTTTTGTCTACGTGTTCGTTTTTTTTGGTTTTCCGCCAACACTGTTGGCAGACTCTGTCTCTATTTCAAAATTATCCAAACTTATTTCGTTTGCATAAATTTAATATAAATTTATTTCGCTACAGTAAATTTTCTGATAATTTTGGGAGAAGAAACATCAAAGAAACTCACAAATTCAGCTTACAGTGTTGACGGAATTTGGGCTTGTGGGGTCCACTTTTGACTTTTTTGCCTACGTGTTCGATTTTTTTGGTTTTCCACCAACACTGTTGGCGGACTCTGTCTCTATTTCAAAATTATCCAAACTTATTTCGTTTGCATGAATTTAATATAAATTTATTTCGCTACAGTAAATTTTCTGATAATTTTGGGAGAAGAAACATCAAAGAAACTAATAATTTTGCTCTCATTTTTCAATATTCCAAACTTGATTATAAACTTGTCCTAAAGATTGTATCAATGCGTGTCACCGTGTCTTCGGGATGCATATTGACTCTCCCTAAACCCTGCATAAGTTTTAGCCTTGTGGCATCAACACCGCCCTTTTTTTGTATACCCAAAATTTGTTAGTGCAAAATCATTGACTAGAATCAGCAACAATACTTTTATTTTCGAACATTCTATCATTTCTTTTAATGCTCAAAAGCCAATGAGTTTGAAAGAATCTTGATATATTTAACGGAAACTAATACTCAAATGTCATTCAGCGAGTTTCATAAGTTATTGTACCGCTTTCCAGCAATTTATGATATCTTATTCTGCAAGATTGTTTGCAGACCTGGGCAGGACCTTGTTTCTTTAATCTCGATAAATGCCTCAAAATTGAAAGGAACTATAACCAAATTGCTGTGCCACTTGGTAGATGTATGCAGTATATAGTTTCAGGGTCAGTGGCAATCATATTCTATTCTCTATTTTTTTGAGGCTATTCCAGTCTATATTAAATGGCCATTTCCCTATTTTTTAACTTGCACACTTTCTATTCATATTACCAGACATACTAGCTTTCTTTGAAAATATTATATTTCCAAGATGGGTGCAGATTCTCTTTAGCAGTTAAAGAACTCTTTTCTATCGTACATAACGCATCATTATCCTTAATAATATTTGTTGGGATCTGTCTACATTTGCTCTCCGAGAACCATTTCCAAGTAAACTCTCCCTGCAGTTTTGGAAAGACCCAGACTCTTAGTTTGGTCTGTCATTTCATATTTGTATATGTTTTTTCAAATTTATATTTTGTATCTGCCAATTGTCTCCCAGAATGTCCAACCTTCTGTTTGCATGCAGAGGGACGTTCAGAAGCAGAGCATTACCAAGTCAACTGTCCAGTTATTGAAGGACTCATATTGCCGCATAACATGCCTAGCTCTCCCTGTCAACCTGTCTTTATCATTAAACCCCCCCCCCCCCCAGGTTCCATATTGGTTAAGCACCTGGCTTAGCTTCAGATCAAAAGACAGTGACACCAATTTGTTCGATACCCCCTGTAAACTTCTGTTTTCTATTTGTTGATGAGTAGGATGTAGTTGGTTTTCTTTAGATTCCGAAACGTTCTTTTTATCTTGTACCTCAAGTCATCACATCTGAATGTTATTGTCAGAATCTTAAACAATTGCCATATGCTATATATGGATGAATGTGTAATCCCAAAATAACGAATGACAAGTAGACTTTATGTTTTTATTCACGACACCAGCTTCTGTTTATATTTTCATTGAAAGGATATGTTTGGGTGTGTTCAAATTAAGAAATGCCATTTTATTTTAGGTCCCTTTATTTTACTGCTCCTTGAGTCATAACATGTGGATGTCATTGTAGAAAGGATTGTTCGGATCATGACTTCCAATTCTAGTACTAAATTCTTAATCAAGGTACGTAGCTATGATAAATTCAAGCACTGGTTGGCGGGTAGATACACTTTTCCTTTGATCAGTTAAATGCATGAGGATATAAGAATAAGCAAGTTGTGATTGAAATTGTGGACAAAGTGTGATGACAAGGTGAATGTGATAATGACGCTGGATATCATTTTTAATCTCTACTGTGTTAATCCGGAACTTTGCCGATCAGTAATTTTTTTTTTTTTTTTAAAGAGCTGATCAGTAATTTCACAATTTGTTTCTTAGGTTCTAGCTGGTTTCATTAACTCTCTTGTGGGCGTCACTTCACTTGTGGTTGTGGGGTCTCTGCTAGATTGCCAGTTTAGTGCCATGAAGGTTCTTTCAGTAACCCAATTATAATAATTACTTTGTATTTGGAAAATTACGATATACACATGGGAGATGGGACATGAGAGGACTGACCTGGGAAGGAAATAGATATCACATATAAGTTCTAGAAATCAGACGTGATTTAAAAAATAAATTGAAATTCTATTGAGTCCATTTTTGTTCACACATCAATACCATGGTGTTTGTTCACCCCCCAATCGGGAGGAGCCATGTGGCAACTAAAACCACTTTGGGAGTGGTTTTGTGCACTCCCAAAATGGTTTTCACTCGAGATTTGCCACATGGCTCCTTCCGATTGGGGGGGTGAACAAACATCATGGTATTGGTGTGTGAACAAAAATAGACTCGGTGATGGATGAGTTTGCCTGTCCTCCAAATGCTTTGCTGTGGGCTAAACTGTTAAGGGGGTTGTTTGGACGAATGCTTTGTATTTCTAGAAATTTATTGTCTATTTATTTTTTATTAGAAAAAAATTTAACATTTTTATACCCATACCTATGTTTGATTAGACTAGGTTGAAAATATGAAAAATGAATCTTAGTGTATTTAGTTTTTCATAAATATCCTTTAATGCTTTTATTAACTAAATTTACATGTTTGGGATAGAAGTTGAATTTTTGAAAGTAAAATGAGGGTGTTATTGTCCAAACAAAATAATAAACAATATTTCTAGGAAAGCAAACATATTCCCAATGGGGGCCTTGAGAATTACTTTTCCACAACAATGGGAATATGAAGTCCCTCATATTCTTTCATAATTTTCAATCCTAAATATACCAAACAAGGGTAAGAAATCTAAAACTCATTTCCAAGCCTCCAAAATTTGAACCAAATGCCACCTTATTGGATATAGGTTATAGGGTTATTTATACTAACTACCCTTAAATTTTGGACTTATTACACTAGATACTCCTACTTTTAAATTAATTACACTGACCATCCTTCCTTTAGAAGATAAAATAAAAATAGGGGTAGTTAGTGTTATAACTTTTCATTTTTATCTTAAAGTAGGAGTACTTCGTGTAATAAACATAAAACATATGGGTGGTCAGTGTAATTAGCTTAAAAATAAGAATATTCCGTAATTTGTTGCCCTTGTTGTTGACTGTAGTTATAGTCCTATCATTTGCAAAGCAAGGGTGGAACAAATTAAGATAAATTTACACGACAACACATTTATTGCAATGCTGTTTATCAAATTATATTATATTTATGACAATGTTCACTATTAATTACAATATATGTTTAAATATATACTAAGTTATATAGAACTTTAAATTAGTTTTTCTCAATTTGGCACAAACTATATTATCAAATAGACTTTTTGTGAAATACTATATAATTATTTTAAAATAAAGTATCCGCTAAAGTAATTTGTTGTTTCATTAAATTTCTCCTTAACGTAATATGGGAAAGATTTATCTTCCCTCATTTTCTTAAGAAAAAAAAAATACTAACAAGCTGATGATATTAGGAAAGAGTTGTTGGATTTCTAATAAATTAAATAAAATGATTGAAAAGATTGCACCACAAATATTATTTCTATTTGCAAACTTCTTGTTCCATCAATGTCTTACCAAAATAAAAAAATCGCACTTAAATCCTACAAAATTTCAAATTTTCTCAAATAAATGCTTCAACAAGTGCCTTTTAATTTGCACATAGCTATTTGAGATCGAAACAGATTATACATAGGAGCTATTGTTGCTGGTTAGGGTGAAGAAGGAGGCAGCTTCTATCAAGGCATGTTCTTGAACATTTTCTATGGGATTTGGCTCTTCATTTGAAACCATATTGGGGCTGCAAGAAAAGAAAAGAAAAGAAATACAAATTAACAAATTTAAATATATACAAGCTACCATATTAGATAGTCGTGATAAAGAAAAATAATTATCTCGTGTTATTGTTATAAAATTGTGATGTTTCTATCATCATGGAAATGAAATGTGCGATAAAAAAGAACATGTCTAAAACAAATATTATGTCTTTATTAATTTTACTATAGTTAATAGAATGAAGAAGCACAAATTACATTTAAGTTCAAACAAAACTTTAACAAGAATTTTGTTTCCATTCACACTATAATTTCTCAACAATTAATTTAGTCATACTCGTATGCATCATACATAGTGATATTTATATCACCAAACAGTGAAGTTTAAAATATTTTTTTTTTTTGAAAATGTCCTTAAAGTTTTTGACAAACTAAAATGTGCAAATGATATAGTTATATTAATTTGATAATTATGGTAACAATAGAGTTACCCAATAAACAAAAAAAAATCATTCTAAAAAAAGTATTTTAGAAAATCTTTAAAAAAGGTTATTTAGATTTAGGGTCTCATATAATATAATTTTTAAAATTTACATTTAGGTCTTCATATTATCTAGAAGAGGATTTGCGTCTCATCATGGTCGTTGACTTGGTATGACTGTCCAAAATGGAGACATAAATGTAAATTTTGAATATAATATGTACGGGACCCTAAAACTAAACGCAAATTTCGAATATTATGAAAAGCTAGACGAGATCTAACAGTCAACTTAAGTCATCCGAAGACAGGAGCCAAACCTTCTTTTGGACAAAACGAAAACATAAAAGCAAATTTCAAATAATATTATACGAAACCCTAAAACTAGCTAAATAATCCTTTAAAAAACACTATCCCTTTTATATGCTTGTTAATTAAAGGTATTCATTAAAATTAATAGGAATATATAGGTAATTACGAAAGCATCTTTTGTTCAACCTAAATAGTCTTGCATGAAAATATAATTAAATTAATATATATAATAATATAATATTAAATTTAGAATAATTAAGATAGCTATTTTTTAGTCTTTCTAAACCGTTTCCTAATAATAATACTCCCATTCAAAATATAGAAACTAGTATATATCTCATTTTTTTTTTTTAAAACTAGCAAATGTATGTCCTCATTCTTTTGTATGGAACAATTCAAAATTTAAGATATACCCCCACATTTTTAACCAAAAATTTGGCTGATTTACAATGAATGGAGGTATTTCCTATTTTTTTTTTAAAAATAGTGAGAGTATATGCTAGTTTCAATATTTTGATTGGGAACATTTGTTAAAATATTTCTTAATTTATCTTTGGAAAAAAAAAAACATAAACCAACTACATACATTAACCTAACCCTAACTATTTGTCACCTGCAATGGAAAGATCCATGGGCAATAGCCGAAGTGATCTCCCCTTGCTCGTCCTCCACCTCCACCTCGTATGGCTCTAACCCCACCAACGTGTTCCCCATGACGTCGATCATCTCCATGAACCGCGGCTTCGCGTCGTCGTCGGTCGCGACGTCCTCCTCCTCCTCCGCTAGGTTCGACATCGTCGACTGCAGCACCTCTAGCTCCACTCCATTATTACCACCATGATCACGTACAATATTGTCAACACTACTACCACTACTGCTAATATAACTAACATCGTTATTATTATTATAATTATAATTCCCGTCTAAATATTCCAAGTACTGTGCTTCCTCGACCACCGGGATATTAAACTGGTCATCAACCGAAACGACATTATTATTATTATTATTATTATTAGAGTAGTGGTGGTGGGTGCGGTAGAGAGCGAGGTGGTGGAGGAGGAGGGAGAGGTCGGCGGCTGCGGCGGCGCAGTGTCGCTCGAGGTCGAGGACGATGCGGTAGCAGCCGCCGACGGGGTCGGCGGCGCGGGCGTTGGAGTGGTAGACGATGGAGCGCATGGCGTCGGCGCGCTGGCGGGGGTCGGGGCCGAGGGCGCGGAGGAGCTTGTGGATGTTGCTGACGCCGAAGAGGCGGTGGGCGTTGAGGAACTGGCGCTGCGCCTCCGCGGGGAAGTAGGGGGCCAGGGCGCACTCCGGGGTGCACCGACGCCGCTGGTACTTGCAGGCAGCGCACGCTTGGCTCGTCGCCTGCCGAGGACTACTGGAGTTGGTCGCCAACTCGGTCTTCGTCTTCGTCTTCGTCTTGATCATGGTGTTTAATTTGAAGGGTGGGGGGGATGGGAGGAGCTCCGGGAGCTGGGGAGGAAGGGAAGGGAAGGGAAGGGAAGGGAGGAGGAGGAATAGGAGTAGGAGTAGGAGAGTGAGGAGGAAAGGGTCAGGAAGCGTGGGGGAAATATATATTGCAGTTGCTATCAACAAGGAGAGGATGACAAATGTTAATTTATTTATTTGGGTTCTTTTATTTCAATTTGAATTTCCATGCACTGATTATTATTGATATTGTTTTTTCCATTTGTGATTGTGGTTAAATGTCTCCAACTGATTTTTTCCTATATATGCTCTTATGCTCGGTTAATGGTGAAGTCACAATGCCCTCATTCGTATGTCAAGAAACCGTATTAATTTATGGCCTTGCAGCAATTGTGTCATGCACTGGCCCACAAGCCAGTCAGGACATGACTGGGTACGAGCCACTTGTTGCAACATCACTTGCCAAACTCGTTTACTCTCGTGTACACTCTCATCTCGCAAGCGATGTGAGACTGTATCTTGTGCCTCAATAGTCTTCCACACTCAATGAGGTGACGACCTCAACGCAGCCCCACCTAGCACCTGTATGACTCTATTTCATCCCAGTGGAACACGATCCACTAGGTATCTCTGATATCGTAGGTCACGCTCCAGCCACCTCTCCCTGGACATGATTTGTCCATGGGCCACATGTGTAATGTTCCTCTCCGCACGGTGCATTACGAAGTCCATCCGTCATAGACGCCAGGACTGACTTGTTGCTAGAGAGATGAGCACTCGCACAATAGTCATCTTTGCCACGGGATTAAACGGCTCGTCGTTGTTAATCCCGTACTGCTGTGAGAAACCACGAGCAATCAATTGCACTATTTGGATTTGGTTTCATGTGCAGGTAGTATGCGGAGTTCCCTGTGATCAGAGTATCGTCTTGCAACGGACAGAGGCATGGTGTGTGTAAGCCCCTGATTTTTCAAAAATATTAAAATTGGAATTTTTCGCAATTTTCTGGAATTTTCTGGGAATTTTCTGTAATTAAAATCAGGGTTTTGAAATATTACCTAATTTTTAATTGATAATAAACAATATTAAAATATTATAAAAATATTATTTTTGGGTGTAAAATGGAAAACTGGACTTAGGGTAATTTTTCTGGAATTTATTGGACCCCGGACCTATTTTTAAAACACCTAAAAC
Source organism: Iris macrosiphon (assembly GCA_036927795.1). Taxonomy (NCBI): domain Eukaryota; kingdom Viridiplantae; phylum Streptophyta; class Magnoliopsida; order Asparagales; family Iridaceae; genus Iris; species Iris macrosiphon. Next base: position 185,810,644 of record JAYESA010000012.1, read on the forward strand.
TATTTATTAATTATTTATTCATGTATTTATTAAGTATTTATTTATTTAAATAATAACCCTAATCTAACCCGGCCCAAACCGGCCCAACCAGCCATCCGGCCCAGCCCAATTCCCTATCGGGTCGGGCCGGGTCCACCCGCCGCCCGACCCGCTACCCGCAGACCCGCCAACCCATTTTCTCCTCCCCCTCCGCACGACCCGCTCCGCCGGCCGTTTCTTCCGCCGCCTCGCCGGCCACGTAGCCGCGCCGCCCGCTCCGCACGTCCCCGCACCCGTCGGCCCCTCCTCCGTCTCGTCCGGAGCCACGACCCCGCCGCCTGCCTATAAAACCCTCCCCTCCGTTCTCCTCCCCCGACCCAGCAATCCCCGCCGACCACCACGCCGCTCCGGCCTCGCCTGACCGCCGCCGCCCTGAGCCACCGGCGCCGCCACCCTGCCCAGCCGTTCTCCTCCCCGGCTCCTCCTTCCTCTCCTTCCTCCGCCCACCTCCCGTCGACTACGGCTCCCCGACGAAGGACACAGCAGCAGCAGCAGCAGCGTTGGCAGCCGCCTCCGCCGGACTCCGGCGCCGCCCCGCCCGCCAGCGCCTCCGCCTCGCTCCGGCGAGCCGTCCAGCCCCCCCTCCGGTGCTCCTCCGGCCGGGCCCCGCCGCATCCTCGCCGGAATCCCCTGAAACCCTAACCCTAATCCCGTTTTCTTCGTGTCGTGTCGGACACGACACAGACACGGAAATTTCCGGTCTTTCGAGCCTCGTTCAGGTACTCGTATCTTGCACCCTGTATCTCCGTTTTCAATTCCGCAAATTGCGTTGTGAAGCCTGTACGACCCTCTCGGTGTCCGGACAAACTGTTCGGGGCATCGCGTCCTGTGGTGATCGCACACCGCGATCCAAAAACAGGAAAAACCAGACCCTATTTTACCCCGGAACTGAGTCCGTCCCGCCAAACGGGACGACTTGGTCGCGTACGGTCTTCACAGATACGTGCGCCTCGTCGATACGGACGTGTGAGATTTCATGAAAGCTGATTCGGGTGTGCGTGCACACCGGAATCAACGCGTATCCGCGGACATCGTCCCGTATCCGCCTTTTCTGCAATTTATCCTAACTTCGTGCACACTCGTCAGATCGAGACGAAACTTGCGCCATCGGACTCGTAGCGATACGCTGGTCCTGTGGGTCAAGTTTGGTTCGATTCTGAGAACGTTGACGAAATCGCGTGTCGTGGGCCCCACAGGCCCCGCTCGACGGGCGATTTTGTGTTCGGCTCATCGGAATCCAAATCTGGAAGTTCCGTTGGGTTCGTATCATCGTTCCTGACTTATTGACACTAAGTTTGGTGAATTTGAAGACCGTTTACCCGGACACGTTTTCGGTGCAAAGCGGGCCCACCGGCGGACCCCGTTTTGACCCGAAACTGTCGTTTTTGCCCTTGTCTCCAAATTGGACCCAAGGACAGGCGTTTCTAGCTATTTGACGTCTTCTGAGCATGATGGTAATGTCTATTTTAGCTTTTGGACTCATCTCTGGAAACTTCCCCGAGACACAAAACGGTAATTGGATCCAAACATCAGGCAAGTACCTGCACTTCAAGTTTATTCTTTATATTGTGATAATTAATTCCTTGCTCTACTAGCATCATTGGATGATTACACGTAGTGTTAGAACACTGGATTTTCATGTCTTGAATACTGGAGTTCATGTCTTGTTTTCGTGTCGGGTGGGAGAATACTAAGGAGGCATGTAGTTTACCCTTTCCCCTGGATTGTCTAATAGCTGTTGGTACACGACTGTCCATCAGCCGGATCTCGATTATATTGTCTAATAGCCGTTTATGACGGCCGGATTAGCCTTATAAACCCCTACATGCCAACTATGTATTCTAAAAACAAACACAAGTTCACACAGATAGTTCTGGTCATGTTATATTTCTTGCTGGCTATTGTAGTTTCATTTCCTGTTTCATTTATTTCTGTTTCTCATATTCCTGTTTACAGCTAACTCTGAGATGTTGATGTTTCCTTTATGCAATTTTCTCAATATGATACTCAGTTTAATTGTCATAAATATTTAGTTTAATCTTGTTGTGCACTGTGTACTTTGCTCCTTTCCTGACTGGATCCGTTGTTTAGGCGATGATGAGGACTTTACCCCGACCTATTATGGCCCCTATGAGGCAGCAGGTGATACAACTGCGGAGCCGGTTCCCACCCAGGAGACCCCTGCTGCTGAGTAGCTAGTAGTAGCTATCTTTCATTTCTATTTCTCATCATATTTATCGGGTTTGTCCCCGATTTGAATATTGAATTTCTGTACTTAAACATTTGAAATCTGTTGTCACATTTATTTTCAGTTACAATCTTAAGTTTCATTTCTCCTTATTATCTTGCCTATGTTATTGTGAATGAGCTAGTTAGTAATTATGGATTGACCTAGACAGCGTACTACCGCCGACTCTGCGGCGTAGGCTGGACGTACCCACGCACTCGTGCCCGAACTTCCGGGTGCGGGTCGTGACACGTTTTTATGGTGGCCCATGCAGGTCAAACGACTAAATTGTTCGGTTTCAACTTAGGGACCGAACAGGCCTGCAATAAGATTGAGGATTCTAGGAAAATCTTATTCACAGTATAGGGTCCTTATTTCAATTCTTGATATCACTTCTGATCAATTTTTCTATCGTCCTTGATTTCCAAGTAATCTACTCTGATCTCCCTATCCCTTCATCTTTCAGAATGGTCCAGACAAGGAACACAGTAGGAGGCACATCAGAACCAGCTGAGCAGAATATGCCCGAAACTCTTGCACTCCCGTCGCCTCCATCTGTTCCGGCAGTTACTCTGGATGGGGCACAGCTACTCGGAGTGTTCCAGGGACTAGTGGAATCCCAGAAAGAACAGACTGTACTTCTGCGGACCAGCCTCTCAGAAGCTATTAAGTCCCAGGAGTCGCCACTCAAGAGGCCAGGGAGTGCCAAAGACTTCAAAAACCTTAGACCCCTGGAATTCTACGGAACTGAAGGCATTCTCTATGCCGATGAATGGATAGAGAACGTAGAGAGACTCCTGAAGACTGCTCGGGTTCCTGACGATCTCAAAGTGGAGTCCGCAAGCCTGCAACTGTTCGACATAGCTCGAACCTGGTTCAGAGATGAACCCCAACTATCAGCTCCTGACCTCACCTGGGAAGATTTTAAGAGGCTATTCAAGGAGAAATTTTACCCCGAAGTGGCTCGGGAAGCTCTCGAAAGCCAATTCGAGAGACTGGAACAAGGTAACCTATCTGTTGATGAGTATACTGCTGAATTTAGCAGGTTAAGCCACTTTGCGGAGTACATGGTTCGTACCCCGGAGGACAGAGCCCGTAGATTCAAGAAGGGGCTGTCTCCGGATATTCGCCTTGCTGTCACCACCAGCCGAGCTCGCACCTATGAGGAAATCTTGAACGTGGCACAAGGCGTTGAGAGAGACATGGGGCATAAACTAAAGCGAGAGAGAGATACCGGAAATACGGGACCCAACAAACGCCTTTTTCAACAACAACAACAGCAGAGGTCCCCGCAGCAAACCCAGCGTCCTCTCCCTCGAGCTACAGCACCCCAACACCAAGCTCAAGGACAGAACCAACAAGCTCTCACTTGTGGCTTTTGTCATAAACAAGGTCACATTTGGCGAGTTTGTAGGAAGAGACTCGGTACCTGTCTATATTGTGACTCAACAGAACATCAAGTGAGGGACTGTCCCGCTACTCCAAGACGCGGACAAGCTTACGTAATGACCGTAGAGAACGCGCGAACTCTGGAAGCAGCTAATGCGCGTAAGTGATCCGTAGATACCCTTTTCCTAGTATTGTTTTCGTGCCCGTTGGTTCGTGACCTCAGCCCCAACCTAGTAATTTTTGAACTTGCTAAATACCTGGTATGCTTTTAAATTTGATAACTGTTTTAGAGGCTTTTGCTATTGTGCTTATTTTGTGTCATTTTGTGAACTTCAATAATTTTGCACCTCCTTTTCATCATCATCTAGCGCACTTAAATTTTGCTGAACTTGACATATGCTGCTATTTTATAGCTTAGTTTTGCAAGCTTACCCTTTATCGGGCTTGTTCACGATACCTGTATTATTGAGGCCTGATCAACCCCACTAATACAAGTGTCTACTCAGAATCAGTGTACTACGGTCTGATCAACCTTAGTGCATTTTGATTCGCACTTCGCACAACTACTTTACGTGGATTGAGATATAGTTGACTAGTGTACTTGCCCCTAAATACGTCCGAGCATATCGTATCAGCATTACCAGAATAGAATCTCGATCCTTAACCGCCTGATAATTCCCATTAGAATTCCTGAAAAATGCCTTGATCCCTATACCTCTGTTCTACCACCTCGCCCTTAAACTCTTTATTATTGATCCTCACCTTCCCTTACTTCGGAAGGACAGAATCCTGTGTTTGGTATAAGTTTGATTTGTAATGCTAGATGATAACCCTTTATGACTAAGGCAATACCCTAGGTGATGTGTTTTGTGTTGCAGACTTAAAGATTCAATACCATGATTTATTAAGTTGGGACCTAGCTTTACTAGTTGTACAGCCTTAGAGGGTATATGGGTAAAATTCTAAGTTGGGTAGCGACCGCAATGTTCACCTAAGAGAAACCCGTTATACTGTGATCAAGTGAGTTTGGACAGAGAGAACCCCGCCATAATTTAAATTTCGAGGACGAAATTTTATAAGTTGGGTAGATTGTAAGCCCCTGATTTTTCAAAAATATTAAAATTGGGATTTTTCGCAATTTTCTGGAATTTTCTGGGAATTTTCTGTAATTAAAATCAGGGTTTTGAAATATTACCTAATTTTTAATTGATAATAAACAACATTAAAATATTATGAAAATATTATTTTTGGGTGTAAAATGGAAAACTGGACTTAGGGTAATTTTTCTGGAATTTATTGGACCCCGGACCTATTTTTAAAACACCTAAAACTATTTATTAATTATTTATTCATTTATTTATTAAGTATTTATTTATTTAAATAATAACCCTAATCTAACTCGGCCCAAACCGGCCCAACCAGCCATCCGGCCCAGCCCAATTCCCTATCGGGTCGGGCCGGGTCCACCCGCCGCCCGACCCGCTACCCGCAGACCCGCCAACCCATTTTCTCCTCCCCCTCCGCACGACCCGCTCCGCCGGCCGTTTCTTCCGCCGCCTCGTCGGCCACGTAGCCGCGCCGCCCGCTCCGCACGTCCCCGCACCCGTCGGCCCCTCCTCCGCCTCGCCCGGAGCCACGACCCCGCCGCCTGCCTATAAAACCCTCCCCTCCGTTCTCCTCCCCCGACCCAGCAATCCCCTCCGACCACCACGCCGCTCCGGCCTCGCCTGACCGCCGCCGCCCTGAGCCACCGGCGCCGCCACCCTGCCCAGCCGTTCTCCTCCCCGGCTCCTCCTTCCTCTCCTTCCTCCGCCCACCTCCCGTCGACTACGGCTCCCCGACGAAGGACACAGCAGCAGCAGCGTTGGCAGCCGCCTCCGCCGGACTCCGGCGCCGCCCCGCCCGCCAGCGCCTCCGCCTCGCCCCGGTGAGCCGTCCAGCCCCCCCTTCGGTGCTCCTCCGGCCGGGCCCCGCCGCATCCTCGTCGGAATCCCCTGAAACCCTAACCCTAATCCCCTTTTCTTCGTGTCGTGTCGGACATGACACGGACACGAAAATTTCCGGTCTTTCGAGGCTCGTTCAGGTACTCGTATCTTGCACCCTGTATCTCCGTTTTCAATTCCGTAAATTGCGTTGTGAAGCCTGTACGACCCTCTCGGTGTCCGGACAAACTGTTCGGGGCATCGCGTCCTGTGGTGATCGCACACCGCGATCCAAAAACAGAAAAAACCAGACCCTGTTTCACCCCGGAACTGAGTCCGCCCCGCCAAACGGGACGACTTGGTCGCGTACGGTCTTCACAGATACGTGCGCCTCGTCGATACGGACGTGTGAGATTTCGTGAAAGCTGATTCGGGTGTGCGTGCACACCGGAATCAACGCGTATCCGCGGACATCGCCCCGTATCCGCCTTTTCTGCAATTCACCCTAACTTCGTGCACACTCGTCAGATCGAGACGAAACTTGCGCCATCGGACTCGTAGCGATACGCTGGTCCTGTGGGTCAAGTTTGGTTCGATTCTGAGAACGTTGACGAAATCGCGTGTCGTGGGCCCCACAGGCCCCGTTCGACGGGCGATTTTGTGTTCGGCTCATCGGAATCCAAATCTGGAAGTTCCGTTGGGTTCGTATCATCGTTCCTGACCTGTTGACACTAAGTTTGGTGAATTTGGAGACCGTTGACCCGGACACGTTTTCGGTGCAAAGCGGGCCCACCGGCGGACCCCGTTTTGACCCGAAACTGCCGTTTTTGCCCTTGTCTCCAAATTGGACCCAAGGACAGGCGTTTCTAGCTATTTGACATCTTCTGAGCATGATGGTAATGTCTATTTCAGCTTTTGGACTCATCTCTGGAAACTTTCTCGAGACACAAAACGGTAATTGGATCCAAACATCAGGCAAGTACCTGCACTTCAAGTTTATTCTTTATATTGTGATAATTAATTGCTTGCTCTACTAGCATCATTGGATGATTACACGTAGTGTTAGAACACTGGATTTTCATGTCTTGAATACTGGAGTTCATATCTTGTTTTCGTGTCGGATGGGAGAATACTAAGGAGGCATGTAGTTTACCCTTTTCCCTGGATTGTCTAATAGCTGTTGGTACACGACTGTCCATCAGCCGGATCTCGATTATATTGTCTAATAGCCGTTTATGACGGTCGGATTAGCCTTATAAATCCCTACATGCAAACTATGTATTCTAAAAATAAACACAAGTTCACACAGATAGTTCTGGTCATGTTATATTTCTTGCTGGCTATTGTAGTTTCATTTCCTGTTTCATTTATTTTTGTTTCTCATATTCCTGTTTACAGCTAACTCTGAGATGTTGATGTTTCCTTTATGCAATTTTCTCAATATGATACTCAGTTTAATTGTCATAAATATTTAGTTTAATCTTGTTGTGCACTGTGTACTTTGCTCCTTTCCTGACTGGATCCGTTGTTTAGGCGATGATGAGGACTTTGCCCCGACCTATTATGGCCCCTATGAGGCAGCAGGTGATACAGCTGCGGAGCCGGTTCCCACCCAGGAGACCCCTGCTGCTGAGTAGCTAGTAGTAGCTATCTTTCATTTCTATTTCTCATCATATTTATCGGGTTTGTCCCCGATTTGAATATTGAATTTCTGTACTTAAATATTTGAAATCTGTTGTCACATTTATTTTCAGTTGCAATCTTAAGTTTCATTTCTCCTTATTATCTTGTCTATGTTATTGTGAATGAGCTAGTTAGTAATTATGGATTGACCTAGACAGCGTACTACCGCCGACTCTGCGGCGTAGGCTGGACGTACCCACGCACTCGTGTCCGAACTTCCGGGTGCGGGTCGTGACAGTGTGAGTATCGTAATTTGGATCAACGGACTAGTTCAGAGCTGTGCGAGAGATCGTGTGATTTAAGTGGTGGTGCACTCTTGCTTAATCCGGCCGGGTCGGATGATTGAGGAGCACGGGTGCTCGTATGGTTATACCAGTTAAAAAGATCGTGCGTCACGTTAGATCGTATAGTTGGAGAATTAATCTGTTTCGGCTCGACGGAGTGATAGGCGAATTTGTATAGGTGGGTGGGCTCTGGTCCTTCTTTCCTACTCCTTCATGCCCTTAGTAAAATGTACCCCCCTTGTGTGCTTGCAACGTTTGTAGATTCAATTATGTACTTTGGTAGCATGGCGAAACAATTATTTATTTACGGAGCCCCCAGCACACAAAAAATCCTTTTATTCTCCCTACTCGGGACAATGTTGAAGATTTATTACGGTGAAAGAACTCTCGGCTAGTTCGATTATTTCAGCTCGAGCGAGGTAAGACGCCTGTGTTAACATGAGCTCTTGGGGAAGAAGCAAGAGAGGATTTTTTCACATATGAGATTCCCACTAGGGCAGGGCTATGAGAGAGAAGGGGCATTCCCGGTCAAAGCATTGATTCTAATTCTTCTATGGGGGGCTAGGTCAGAGCAAATTTCATGGTCTGCTATTCAAAAAGCATTTTTGTACCTTTTGTAACCTCCATATCTTGAAATTCTTGCTTAAATATTGTTATTAGGTTAATTTGGGGCTATTGAGATTTTTCCACAAAATTTAGTTAATTAAAAACTAGTAACCCTAATTTTTTAGGACTTTCAAGAATTTATTTTAGGGTCAAATATAATTAAAAATATTCCAAAATTTTATTTTAGGTTCTAAATAGTCAAATATATTTTCTAGAATTTTTTGAATTTTTTTTGATTATTTTAACATTTATTTTGAGTTAATTATGAAAAACTGAATTAAAAACTAATTTCTGAAAAAGAAAACCAATAAAGTAATTATTCTGTCCAGTCAGCCAAAAGGGGGCCCACCTGTCAGCCTCCCGCAGCGAACAGGGTTGGCCCGCCTGTCAGCGACCGTGGGGTGGGTGTGGGTCAGCCGAGCCGACCTCGAGCCGAGCCGAGTCAGAGTTCGACTCGGACTCGGCTGAGCCGAGCCGGGTCAAACCCTGACCGTTCGATAGGAGCGGGCAGCAGCGGATGGCTGCCACTTGGCACACTCCGAGCCGCGGCTGCTCTCTCTCTCCTCTATATATAGGGTATTTAGTTTAGGAATTCTAGGGTTTTTCTTTGAGCCGAATTTTGGAGAATTGTCATCTATGATTCCTTCATCTTCTAGAAGCCATTACTCATAGCTCCAGACTCCAAACGAGGCCCAATTTCTTGCATTAGAACCGTATTGAGGTTAGATTTCTGAATATAGATTTTTTTTTACAAAATTATGAGTATTAAATTCTGGAAAATTCGTAGAGCACAGCATGTCTGAAAATAGATGCGTCTCGGTGTTTTCGCGATTCCGGGAGAACCTGGAATCAGAATCATGAACCGTTTGAAGTTTCGGAAAGCTAATGATGAGATCATTGAAATATGTTTTTTCCAGAATTTAATTCGAAATATTTATATATTTTTAATTCTGTAGAACTTCTAGGTTAGAATTTAACCATCGGTGCATAATACAAAATTTGTATGTGCCTTAATTTCCAAACGAATTTGAATTCGGACGAGCCATAAATTCCAGCATATTTTTGACACTGAAATCTACAGAAAATCATGCATGAAAGTTGAGTTTGTAACGGTTGACTTTTTGGTCAACAGATCGCCTCAATTTGCGTGCCATGAGTCTCGAGTTGATAAAATTCAGTTCCTTTGGACAAAATTTAGGAATTAACCTAAAAATCAGAATAATAATATTAAAATAATATTTTAGAGTAATTATTCCAGAATTAAATAAATTAAAATAAATTTCTTTTGACATAGTAAAATTGTAATACATAGGTGTAAACTCCCTCACCCAAAATAGGTATTTTGTGTATATTTTATATTATTATATTTATTATAGATGTTGAAGTTATTTAGAGCATTCTCTTAGTTAATTAGAAAATAATTTGTTTTAGTATATTTACTTATATAAATATTTATTTAGAATTATTTTTAGCCTATTTTAGATTATTGGGATTTTTCCATAATTTTTAGTTAATTAAAAACTAGAAACACTAATTTTCTAGGACTTTGAAGAATTTATTTTATGTTTAAACTTAATTAAAAATATCCCAAACTTTTATTTTAGGTTCTAAATAATAAAATATATTTTCTAGAATTTTTTGGGAATTTTTTGATTATTTTTTGCATTTATTTTGAGTTAATTATGAAAAACTGAATTAAAAACTAATTTCTGAAAAAAGAAAACCCAAAAAGTAATTAATTCTGCCCAGTCAGCAAACAGGGTGCCCACCTGTCAGCCTCCAGCAGTGAACACTGCCGGGCCCGCCTGTCAGTGACTGCTGAGTGGGTGCGAGCCGAGCCGAGCCGACCTCGAGCCGAGTCGAGTCAGAGTTCGACTCGGACTCAGCTGAGCCGAGCCGCATCGAACCCAGACCGTTAGATCTGAGCGGGCAGCGTCGGATGGCTGCCATGTGGCGCTATCTGAGCCGCAGCTGCTCTCTCTCTCCTCTCTCTATATAATAGTTTAGATATTAATTTCTAGGGTTTTTCTTCAGCCGATTTTTGGAGAATTGTCATCTAGGGTTCCTTCATCTTCCAGAAGCCATTGCGCATAGCTCCGGACTCCAAACGAGGCCTAGTTTTTTTTGTTAGAACGATATTGAGGTTTGATTTCTGATTATATAAATTGTTTTTCGAAATTATGAGTATTAAATTCTGGAAAATTCGTAGAGCACATCATGTCTGAAAATAGACGTGTTTCAATGTTTTCGCGATTCCGGGAGAACCAGGAATCAGAATCATGAACCGTTTAAAGTTTCGGAAACCTAATGTCTAGATAATTGACATATGTTTTTCCCAGAATTTAATTCTAAGTATTTATATACTGTTAATTGTGTAGAACTTCTAGGTTAGAATTTAACCATCGGTGCACAATACAAAATTTGTATGTGCCATAATTCCCAAACGAATTTGAATTCGGACGAGCCGTAAATTCCAGCATGTTTTTGACGCTGAAATCAACAGGAAATCATGCATGAAAGTTGAGTTTGTGTCGGTTGACTTTTTGGTCAACAGATCGCCTCGATTTGCGTGCCATGAGTCTCGAGTTGATAAAATTCAGTTTCTTTGGACAAAATTTAGGAATTAACATAAAAATCAGAATAATAAGATTAAAATAGGATTTTAGAGTAATTATTCCAGAATTAAATAAATTAAATTATCTTTTGACGTGATAAATTTGTAATACATAGGATATTGGATTTGTTCTGCGCGACTTCTGGAGCAGGTTATTGGTACATCGCAGCTTCCTTACCAGGAAAGATACCTTGCCAAATTGTTTACAGTATTTTACATGCTTAGTATATTTCTATATATTTATTGCATTTCTGTTTATTTATTGCATGTGTAGTTCCTTTTCAGTCATTACTATATATTAGATATGTTGACACACACTTGACACTTAGTATCATAGAGGACAATCATTAGACGTATGGGCTTTTAACCACTCTGGTAAACCATAGTCACTAGCAAGCACTATGGTGGTCGTGTCCGATGGTCGCTACCCGAGAGGTATGTCGATTGATGGAGTCCGAGGGTCGCTACCCCAGAGGTATGTCGGCTGATGATGTCCACTGACGAGCGTGAGGTTGTGAGGATTAGATCGAGTAGCCTACCCTTGCCCATACGTCGAAAAGTTGTCCTTATTTGCATTCATATAGATTGTCTTGTACAGCGTACTTATTTATTTTCAAATATTATACATGTTTACTGTACTCAAATTGGCTCGTATTTTATGTATCTTGTTACGTCCCTCTGAGGACCTGGTCCTCTGCCAGGTGTATCTGTTCTTGAGTATTTGCAGGATCACAGATTTGGATGATTACTTATGATCCGAGGATGTCTTCTCTTCGAGCTGTGATTGATAGCTAGTATTCTTATATTGTGTTGTGGTATTGTACTTATATTGTATATACTTTTCTATTCGAGTTGGTAGTGGATTTGTTTCCATCCAACTATCATCCTTAGCTACTTATATTGAGATCTAGTTATATAGATGATGGTTATTTGTTTATATTGATTTTCTGTGGATGAGATCTAGAGTATACCCTGTGACTTGTGACATATATTTTATACCACTTGTGGATTTGATATTCATATTTCAGCGTACGTGTGAATTTGGTTTCCATATATTGGAGTTGCCATATTCATGCGGCTGGCATGCTTACGTGTCCTAGTCCTACGTATTTTTGGGACTGGGTGACAATAGGCTATTTGGACTGTGACTTGGACTCTGATTCATACCAGCTAAGGACCACATGCGAGTACATTCTCTGATAGTTTCTTGTTTATGATATCCTCTATGTTCATTGTATTTAGTGTAGATATCCGTATTCCTTGACACGGTGGTTACACAGATTGGTATATCCGGATCTCGTCATGAGATGTTATTCCTTGTTCATGGTATATCTTATGCAAGTCTTGTTTCATTGTTTATCTTGTACATGTACAGACACTAATTCTCGGGAAGAGTCGCTATCTTCTTGGGGAATTCTGTGCCATAGCGTACCATGGTTGGATCTACTATACCAGTCGGAGGTGGAGAGTATTTTAGTGTAGATATGTGATCATACCCTTCATGTACAAGTCTTGTTCTCATGTTAGTGTTGGTCATACACCGCACGTATGACTAGTCAGGCCAGTATTCGTATACAAGTTCCCAAGCCGATCACATGTTAAAGCTAGTACTCACACACTTAGTCATTAGTATTCTTGTTCATTGACATATTGTTCATTCTCGTATTTATTTCCAGTATTTCCTTTATTGCGTATCTCTTGTACATTTATATGCATCTTGTATATTTACATCTATTTACTGCTACATAGTTTATATCATTTATCTAGAACTGCTATTGGAGGTGTACTTCGTTCCAATCCTGACTGGATATTTTTTTCAGACTGTGACATAGAGGACTTGTTTCTAGCATACTTGGAGACTTGGATGTTATTGATTGCAGGTTAGACTATTATTGTTGTTTAGACTTGTCTTGTATTTCATTTATTTTTTCGATATCTCATCGTGCTTTAGTTTCTGTGATTGAGTATTCCATATTATAGTGTGATATCTGTGTCTCCTTATGGAGTTGGATACTCGTGTGAGATTGTTTAGATAGTGTATTGACCTAGACAGCGTTCTACCGTCGATGCTACGGCGTAGGCTGGACGTACCCACGTACTCGTACCCCAAATTCCGGGTGCAGGTCGTGACACCTTTTCTTTACTACGATAGATGCCCCCAGCAAAAACGTTACACGTCTCCTCTGCCACCACCACTGCGGGACATTCCTTGAAGGCTTGCAACCTACTTTGGAATGGCGTATCACAATATGGAGTATTTCGGAACCTTCGGTGGGACTTGTAACCCGAGCGAGAAGTTATCGCCGTCTTACCAGAGATGTAGCCCAAGATGGCTTGGAATGCCAGTGACCTTCATATAGATAAGAACATGCTAACGTATGTCTTATGTAGGGGCGATAAGTGTTGTCACACCCGATTCCAGATGGGGTATTTCTTTTTTTTCTAGAATTTAATTTTTTCTGATAATGTATATTTGTTGTATTTTTCTTGTTGTTGGTTCATGTTAGTTTATTTATTGTTATTTTTTCTGTTATTGAGAGAGACTACCCAAGACCGGTTGTCACGCCCCAGTCCCAAAATACCGAGGGACTGGACACGTAGCAATGGCCAGCAGCACGCACCGATGGACAAACCCAATTTAATGGATCCATCGGGCATACTTAAGCTGTATATAAGGTCTACAATATCAAGTCAGAACTAATCTCATCCACACAAAAGATAATACGATCAACAGCAATAAGGAAAGTAAATTAAACATCCATCTCAGCAAAGTAATTCGGGGAACAACCCGATATAAAGTCTGTTACAATTGTTTTAATTAAACAGAAAAGAGAGTCTATATGCCATAATATCTGAGCATGAAGAAGCAGTTGTTCAGGAGAAGTCCTCAGCGATCACCTCGTCCTCAGGTACTGGTACTATTCCGTGAAGTGCACCTGTTCCGTATACCTCTGGATAAACCTCGTCTGCAAATCCTGGGGACATAATCCGGATCCAGGTCCTCAGGGGACATAGCAAGGTACAAGAAAGCTCATGCCAAAATAAATGCAATACAACAAATAATGAAACAATAGGGTCAACTATATAACCATCTATGTGAAATGCAAGTTTGAGAGCATCACTAGAACTTAGGCTGATACCACTACAAGCTCTGTGTCTGGGAGCCGGTAGCAGTTATACTATGCTATGTAATTTACTATGATATGGCCTATATATATAATCAGCCTGTAGCCTGTGTGTCTCTCCCCACCCAATGTAATCATACGTCTCATGTCCACGATGCCTCATGTCCACGTCACGTACGATCATAGCTAATGCAGTGAGTCATACTATGTCTATGAATATAATGTCTAGGAATGTAATATAATGTCTATGTCAATCCTGCAACCTACACAGAATCACCTTGAATATTTCAGGAAGATTCTGTTTCATGATTTGTGTCAAGTGTCCTGGGCATATTGTACTTGATATGGCAAGTACGAAAATATAAATGTCACGATATCCATCTCTAGTTGACCTTACACAACCCCGCGTACGGTGTTGGCACCCGACTATTAATCGGAAGCTAAGTAAGTCAAACGGCCCTAGGTTTATGCATGTACAACAGTTAATTAAGTCAAGTAATTAAGTAACAATACTGCAGGATTTTGGCAAGATACAACACTTGCCTGGGTTTTCGGTTCCAGTTGCGGCTCTGACTTCAACGGAATTTGCAGGCAGTACTCCGGTTGCTGAAACAAACATCACCATCAGATCCAGAAAATATCAATCAGCTAGAAACGCCTGTCCTTGAGTCCAATTTGGACACAGGCGCGAAAATGACATTTTCGGGTCAAGGCGGGGTCCAGATGTGGGCCGCTTTGCACCGAAAAACGTGTCAGGGTCAAAGGTTTCCAAATCAGTCTAACTTAGTGTCAACAAGTCAGGAACGTTGATACGAACCCAACGAAACTTCCAGAATTGGATTTCGATGAGCCGTTCTCAAAATCGCCCGTCGGATGGAGCCTGTGGGGCCCACGACACGCAATTTTCCAACGTTCTCAGAATCGAACCAAATTGACCCACAGGACCAGCGTATTGCTACGAGTCCGATGGCGCAAGTTTCGTCTCGATCCGACGTGTATACACTTAGTTACAGCGAATTACAGAAAAGTCGGATACGGAATATTTTCCGCGGATACGCACTGATTTCGGTGTGCACGCACATCCGAATCAGCTTCTGCGAGATCCCGCACGTCCGTATCTACGACGCTCACGTATCGGTGAAGACCGCACGTGACCAAGTCGTCCCGTTTGGCGGGGCGTACTCGATTCCGGGGTGAAATAGGGCTTAGTTTTTCCTGTTTTTGGATCGCGGTTCGCGATCACCACAGGTCGCGATGCCCCGAGCGGGTTGCGCAGGCACTGAGGGGGTCATACAAGCTACGCGATGAAATTTACGGAATAAGAAACAGAGCTACGAGTCAAAAGTTATGGGTACCTGAACAGGGCCTGAAAACCAAGTACGAATCGTGTCCGACACGCGTCTGAACTAGGGCTGTGTCCTGTTCAGTGAATCCTGTGTCCGATCGTGTCCAAGCTCGTACTCGCATTCTGGATCGTGTCCGTGTCTGCCGGAGTCGGCCTTGGGTGCAGGCGGAGGTGGCGCCGGCTCTGGGGTGGTCGGCGACGGTCTGGGCGGCAGGACAACGCCGGAGTCGGGCTCGCTGGAGGTTCTGGTCGGGGTTCTGGCGGTCGAGGGCGGCCGGAATCAGGTGTTGGAGATGAGGCGGACAGGTCCGGGGGTCTGGGCGGTGTCAGCGGGTGGTCGGAGGCGGATTGGAGGTCGCCGGAGAGGGTGGGTTCTGAAGGATATTTCCGGCGGCCATGGTTAGGTATATATAGGGCTCGCCATGGCAGAGGGAGGGCCGGACGTTGGCCGGAAAACGAAGGGGGAGCGTCGCCGGTTACGGGGGAAGGTTAACCGGGGGGTCTCCGGCGGCCACGGCGGCGGAAACGGCCGCCGGAGGGGAAACATCGCGGCTGTTCAAATTTTGGGGGTTAGGGTTTGGTAATGGGTCGGGTCTGACCCGGATCCGACCCGCTAGGCAAGCGGTTCGGTCTAGTCAGACCGGCCGGTCCGGTCCGGTTCAGACTTTGGGTTTGGTTTGGTCTATTATATTGGTTTAATTAATCAGTTAAATTTAAACAATAGTTTTTAATGCTTTAAAAATTCGTCTGGGATCCAATAAATTCTCAGAAAATTACCCATGTCCGGTTTTTAATTTTACACTAGAAAATATAATTTTCAGCACATTTTATTATTATTTATTATCATTTAAAAATCATTTAATAATTCAAACACCTGTATTTAATTTCAGAAAATTCCCAAAAATTCCAGAAAATTATGGAAAATCCAAAAATTAAAATTCTTAAAAAATCAGGGGGATTACACCGGTAGAATACCCATTGGCATTGCCATAGACCCGGTTTAGGACCCGCATATAGAATGGACACTTGGTTCGGTCTATTTGATAGAACCCACGACTAAACCATCTTTCTCTCCTCTTAGTATATATATATTAGTATTTCTCTCTCCTCACTCATTTATCTCATTTCACTCTTTTTACTTCATTCTTCCTGTCACGCCCCAGTCCCAAAATGTAAGAAACTAGGCCACGTGGCATTGGCCAGCTGACACGTCACTAAGGGTTTAATCCATTTTTATGGACCCAAAGGAACGTGCTACGCTGTCCTAAAATTACTACAAGTCTAATACATGCAAATCTATCTCATCCATAGAAAATGTCAGGAAATAGTGCTGAATATATATAATGCTGAGTCTGAAAATGTCATATTACACATCTTGTGGGAACAACCCACTACAAAAGATAATAATAGCAGAAAATAGGATAGACTAAAGTATAGTCTATCTAGGAAAAATAGCTCCATCTCCAGGTAAACCAGCTTCTAGGATCAGGTCGATTCTGATGGTGTCTCCTCTAGTTCTTCCTCTGTGGCATGCCTAGTCTCCTGTCCTGGACCATACACCGTGGGGTAGTAGGCCTCGTCTAAATCTGGAAGGGAACCAGGTCCTCAGTGGGACATAACAAGATACAGGAAAATAACATGCCAGGTATGAAAATACTGAATAAACAAAAAAATACAGGGTGCTAACCATCTATGTGAATGCAAGTAAAGACCTTGTAGTACGCATGGGAAAGTGTAGGCTTAACATATGCTGACTTAATTCACCAATCGTGTTGACTGGCTAGTATATGTGTCATATGCCTCCGGACACACGGGTAGCTCTGCAATCGACCATCTCCGAGGAGCATGGTACGAAGGATAAAGACTCATGGAGGGGGGTGTCCCATACGTCTACTAGTTATCTTTCCCGCCCAATGTAACTAAATGCCAACTCGTAATTATTCCTGAGTTTTTCTAATTTTATGCTAAGCCGTGATGCACGTCACACGTACTGGTAGCTAATCAAATACGCATATCGCATCCCAATATGTATTGCAACCATGTTGCGTGTTCCCGTGACAGGGTCTAGGAGGATATTAGGATACCCTCTCAATTGTTGGTAAGTCTATAAAAGACTAAGTTTAATTATACTACGTGTCAACATATCTGTTGACTGTACCTGAGGTAATCTCAGGTACTCACAGTCATATGAAATTCAGGAGAAAATAGCATATAAAAGCATTTGAATTTAGACAGTAATTTGGCAAGGTATACTTGCATACTTCCTGATTGTGTTGGAAACCTGGTCTCACAGTCAGTTCTGAGAGTTCTGGTGACAGGGGGTCACTGACTGTGCTGGAGATATTTTCTGTTTAAGACGTACAGGTCTCGTAAATATAATTTAAATAAAGGCACAATAATATAGTATATATATACTTATGTAATTATATACACATAAACCAATATATATATATATATATATATATATATATATATATATATATATATATATATATATATATATATATATATATATATATATATATATGGTTCATATATATATAGAGTATATATATATACATATAGATATAGTAGTATGTATATATTTATATAGCATATATATATATAATAGATATACCTTATATAAATACATATAGATATAAAAAGAAAATAAAGCTGGAATTGAAATATATATATACATACATATTTATGTATACTAATATATATATATATAATAATAGATAGATAGATATATATATATAGATGTATATACTTACATATATACATATATATAAAAGAAAAGAATAAAAATGCAAGAATTTGAAATATATATATATATACATATTTATATACTAATTTATATATATATACAATAATATATAGATAAATATATATATATATATATATATATATATATAGATATATAGATATATACATATACATATACATATATATATGAAAGAAAGAAAAATGCAGAAATTGAAATATATACATATATATATATATATATATATATATATATATATATATATATATATATATATATATATATATATATATATATATATATATATATATATATATATAATTACATATAATAAAAATGAAAAGCATATATAAATATACATATACATATATAATATATATATATAGATACATATATTTACTTATATACATATATATAAAGAAAAGAAAAAAATGCAGGAATTGAAAAATATATATATACATATATATATATTAGTATATAGTATATATATACATATAATTAAATATAATAAATAAAATGAAAGGCATATATATATATATATATATATATATATATATATATATATATATATATATATATATATATATATATATACATATATAATATATGTATATATATATAATAAATACTATACATAAATATATATATATATATATATATATAAATATATATATATATATATATATATATATATATATATATATATATATATATATATATATATATATATATATATATATATATATATATATATATATATAAGAAAGAAAAAGAAAATATATATATATTTACATATATATTACAATATATATATATACACTGTATATATATATACTGATTTTAATAATAATAATAATAATTATATATAATATATATATATATATATATATACAC
This sequence comes from Iris macrosiphon, assembly GCA_036927795.1. NCBI lineage: Eukaryota > Viridiplantae > Streptophyta > Magnoliopsida > Asparagales > Iridaceae > Iris > Iris macrosiphon. Next base: position 185,829,518 of record JAYESA010000012.1, read on the forward strand.
ATATATATATATATATATATATATATATATATATATATATATATATATATATATATATATATATATATATATATATATATATATATATATATATATATATATATACTACATATATATTTATATAAATAAATAAAAGAAAAACAGAAAATAAAATATGCATAAATAAATAATATATATGTTTATACTGTATATAATACTGTATTTATATATATATATAGTAATATATATATAATTATATAATAACATATATATATATACATATATATATATATATATATATATATATATATATATATATATATATATATATATATATATATATATATATATATATATATATATATATATATATATAATAATAATAAATAAAAAATACAGAAATATAAATACATATATATATACTGTATATACAGTATTTATGATATTAATATTAATATAATATTAATTACATATATTAATATATATTAATAGATATATATATTAATATATATAAATATATACATATATATACATATATATATACATATATACATGCATATATAAATAAATAGGTATTTTCGTATAATACATGTATATTATACCTGACAGGTCGACAGAGGGGGCCCATAGCTCGTCACCGGCGGGAGGATGGCGGCGGAGGAGGCGGCGGCCGGCCGGAGGATCGACTGCAACAACAACTGCTGTTAGTAGCAACAGCAGTAGCAGCAGCTTGTGGAGGCTACGGCGGCCGTGGCGGTGGCGGAGGTGGTGGTGTAGGCGGTCGGTTCGGTGGAGGGGGTCAGGGTGAGCAGTCTGGTGGTGGTGGCGGAGGTCAGGGGTGGCGGTGGTGGTGGCTGGAGGCGGTCGGGATGGGGGTGGTGGTGTAGTCGAGGAGAGGGGGTCGGGGTACTGCGGGGGTGAGGGCGGCCGGAGGGGTGGTCGTGGGGCGGTGGGAGTTGGTCGGGACGGTGGAGGAGGTGGTGGCGAGTCGGGTGGGGGTGGTGGCGGTGGTGCACGGTGGCGGAGGGTGGTGCTGGGGGTGGTCGGGTGGTGAAGTCGTACTGTGGGGGTGGTGGTCGGGATGGATCTGCAAGAGCTCAGGGCGGCGGAGGCGGTGGTCGGAGGGGGGGTGGCGGTGGTCGGAGGGAAGGGCAGGGAAGAGGCGAAGGGTTGGGTGGTGGTCCGGCAGGCGGAGGGTAGCCGTGCTGGTGGTGGGGTGTGGTCGGAATGAGGGGGGAAGGGTCGGATATATATAGGGTTAGGGCAATGGCATAGGGTGTAAATAAGTAGAAGTTCAAGGGTATTTTGGGTATTTTGGTTTTTTGGATATTTTGGCAGCAATTTCAGATATTTTGTGGGTCCCACATGACACGTGGACGGTCCATATTCACCAGCCTATGAGGTGGTGCCACCTCACACTGGAAATTTGCATAAAAACCCCTAAAATTTCATAAATTGCAAATAGGTCCTAAAATAGGTATTTTGCTTAATTACGCAATTTGTCTGATAAAATACCCTGTTTCCAGAAAATACTAAAATGCTCAGAATTGAGAGGGAAAAATCGTGGGAGGGTCCTGAGGGGGTGGGGGTGAGTCTGGGCAGGGCCTGGGCCTGGTTTCTTGGTGATACGGGTCATCGTATTTAATATTTAATAAATACTGCGCACGGTGTTCTCTAATTATTTAGAGGCAGGTAGGGCCATAATTTTACTACGGTGTCAATATACTAATTGTAGTATATTCAAGGTAGAATATTATCGTATTTTTGTTTGGGTAAAACATGTGCCTGTTGGTCCTCAATCTCTAGGGGTACAGAGATGGATAAAGAGCAAGAAATAAAATAGGAAATAAATACGGACTTTTGTAACGATATTTGTGCGTCTCAAACGAGGCTCAAAATAAAGCATCTGGGAGTTGCACAAAATTCTGGAAAATAGTCTAACATGTCTAGGGCAGGTATGTGAATTTTGTTTGGGAAAACAGCTAGTGTAATGTCCTAAATAATTGTGTGAGGGACAGGTGCACAAATCAATAGGATATGTAAACAAAATAAATTTTAAAAAGTTGCAAAAATTCTAATTAGCTAAAAATAATCCTAAATTACTGAAATCTGGTCGAGGGAGTTTACAATCTACCCTCCTTAGAATATTTTGTCCTCGAAATAAAAATAGACATATAATAAGAATGAAATATTGATTTAAAATATTAGGACATACCCTGGTTTGGAAACAGATGGGGGAAACGCTGTCGAATATCCTCCTCTCGTTCTCAGGTTGATTCACCTGGTGCATGATGTCTCCATGCAACACGAACTAGAGGGATAGTCTGGCCTCGCAACACCTTCTCGCTACGATCTAGGATTTCTATAGGTTTCTCCTGGTACGATAGGCTTGGGCCGACGGTGATTTCTGAATGGTCCAGTACATGACTCGGGTCTGGAATGTACCTCCTCAGCCGAGATACGTGGAAGACGTCATGTACTCCTTCTAAGGTCTGAGGTAAGGCTAGCTTGTAGGCAACTTCTCCGATGCGTTCTAATACATCGAAGGGTCCAATGTACCTTGGACTCAGTTTTTCTCTTCCTCCAAATCTGATAGTACCTCGGGTAGGCGAGATCTTCAAGAACACATGCTCTCCCACTTGGAACTCTAGAGGTCGTCGATGTACGTTGGCCCAGTGCTTCTGTCTGTCTTGTGCAGCTCGTAGGTGTCCTTGTATCTTCTTTACTTTTTCCACCGTACGAACAACCAGTTCTGGTCCCAAGATCTGCCTTTCGCCAACATCGCTCCAGCATACTGGGGAACGACATTTCCTGCCATACAAAGCTTCAAAGGGAGCCATTTGAATGCTCGCTTGATAGCTATTGTTGTAGAAAAACTCCACCAGGTGCAAATGATCTTCCCATGATCCGCTAAAATCAAGCATGCAGTCTCTCAGCATATCTTCTAGCGTCTGGATGGTGCGCTCTGATTGGCCATCTGTCTGCGGGTGGTACGAGGTGCTGAACTTAAGGCGGGTAGCAAGACTTTCTTGCATACTTTGCCAAAAGTAAGATGTAAATCTCGTATCTCTGTCAGACACTATGCTGACTGGTACTCCGTGCAGACGCACTATCTCCTTCATGTACATGTCCACCAAGACTTCGGTAGATTGTCCGACTCTGAAAGGTAAGAAGTGGGCAGCTTTTGTGAGTCTATCTGCGATCACCCATACAACATTACGACCACTGGAACTTCTTGGGAAGCCCGTAACAAAGTCCATCGTAATGTGTTCCCATTTCCACTCGGGTATTGGAAGGGGTTGAAGTAGACCTGCTGATCTCTGATGTTCAGCCTTGACTTGCTGACACACCAGGCACTTTGCCACAAAGCGTGCTATCTCTCGCTTTATTCCATGCCACCAGTAGTATTGTCGTAGATCTCTGTACATCTTTGTGCCTCCAGGATGTATAGAGTATGTTGAGTTATGAGCTTCTGACATCAGCTCCTCACGAAGTTCTCCATTTGGAACATAAAGACGTTCTCCACATTTTAGAGTCCCATCTTCGTGTATGCGACATCCTGTCTGGATTCCAGCCTTTGTTCTTTGTCGAAGCCTTTGAAATCTTGCATCTGTTGGCAGTGCAGCTTTGATTCTTTTGACCAATGTTGATTGTAGCTGATAGTTTGACAATTGGCCGTCAATTCCTGGCATAATGACCTTTATTCCCAACTTTTCTAGATCTCTCAATAGACCTGGTTGGGTGATCATAAGGAATGCCGAGGGTCTTCTGCTTAGTGCATCAGCTACTACATTAGCCTTTCTTGGATGGTACTGCAGATCGATCTCGAAATTCGTCATCACTTCGAGCCATCGTCTTTGTCTTAGATTCAGGTCCTTCTGAGTGTAGACGTATTTCAGGCTCTTGTGATCGGTGAATATCTCCACTCGTTCGCCGTATATATAATGTCTCCATAGCTTCAGGACGAAGATGACTGCGGCAAGCTCCAAGTCGTGAGTGGGGTAATTCTTCTCATGAGTCCTCAGTTGTCTTGAGGCATAAGCTACAACCTTCCCATGTTGCATTAAGACACAACCCAATCCTTTTCCGGATGTATCGCTATAGATTACGAAACCTCCGGATCCAGATGGTATAGTCAAAATGGGGGCAGTAGTCAGACGCTTCTTCAACTCGTCGAAAGCTGTCTGGCATTCCTCAGACCAGATGAACTCCTGATCCTTGCGGGTAAGACGGGTAATTGGCTCCGCGATTCTTGCAAAGTTTTCTACGAACCTCCGGTAATATCCGGCAAGTCCTAGAAAGCTTCTCACCTCTGAGACGTTGGTCGGGGTTGGCCATGTCTCCACAGATGAGATCTTTGCTGGGTCCACCGAGATGCCTTCTCTTGTGATCACGTGTCCCAGAAAAGCGACACGATCAAGGAAGAACTCGCACTTGCTTAGTTTAGCATAAAGGCTCTCCCGTCTCAGCGTCTCTAGCACTAGTCTCAAGTGCTCTTCGTGCTCCTCGTGGCTCTTCGAGTACACCAAGATGTCGTTGATGGAGACTACCATGAACTGGTCCAGATATTGGTGGAAGACTCTGTTCATCAGGTTCATAAATACGGTTGGTGCATTAGTCAGTCCAAAAGGCATCACCAGGAACTCGTAATGACCATAGCGAGTCCTGAATGCTGTCTTTGGAATGTCTTCTCTCCGTACTTTGACCTGATGATAGCCTAATCTCAAGTCTATCTTTGAGAATACCACAGCTCCCGTCAGTTGATCGAACAGATCGTCAATCCTCGGCAAGGGGTACTTATTTTTTATTGTCAAAGCGTTGAGGACTCTGTAATCAATACACATCCGATATGTCCCGTCCTTCTTAGGTACAAACAACACTGGTGCTCCCCAGGGTGATGCACTAGGACGAACAAATCCCTTGATTTGCAATTCCTCCAGTTGTATCTTCAGCTCGTCAAGCTCCTTCTTCGCCAGTCGGTACACATTTGAGGATACCGGTGCAGCTCCGGGTATCAGCTCAATAGTGAACTCTACTTCTCTGTCAGGCGGTAGGCCTGGCAATTCCTCCGAAAATACGTCTTCGAATTCTGCAACGAGTGCTGGGGGTTCTATCTCCATCGTCATGTAAGCTCTAGGAGTCTGGCCTACTCCTTGCTCGATGGTACCCTCGTACGTATTCGAACTCCGGGTGTCCTGGTGGTCTAAAGGTGACACTACCTTTTCGGCAGTCTAGGATAGCATTATTCTGGATTAACCAGTCCATGCCTAAGACGACGTCAAAATTTGGCATTGGGAGTACCAAAAATCGCGCTCTTAGCTCTCTACTACAAACGACTACCGAACATGTTTCAATAATGTTGGTAACTGGAACAATACCTCCTCCGGTAAGAATTTTTCAGCACTTGGGTAGCGGGGAAGTGACTAGTTTGTGCATGGCTACGAAACTACTAGATATGAATGACAGGGTAGCGCCAGAATCAAATAATGCGGTTGCAGGTAATGATGCAACTAAAATGGTACCTGCGATGGTTTCTCCCTCGGGTTCTTCGGCAACTGCAGCTAAAGCAAAGGCTTGCCCATGCCTTTGTCCTCCGGATTGCAGTCTGGCTTTGAACTGGCTCTCCTGAGTGGCCAGGGGTGCTCCCTTCTGATATCCTCCTGATGTGGAGGGTAGCATGTTTTGGGCGGGTGTTCCTGATTTCTGTCCGTTCTGAGGTACTGCATCTCTGCGTTGCGGGCAGTCCCTCGCCATGTGTTGGCTAGCTCCACAAATCATGCATAGCCCGTTCTTCTTTCTGCAGTCTTTGATATAATGTCCCTTCTTGCCACAATAGTGACAAGTCGGGAGCTCCTTCTTCTGGTAGGGCCCCGTCGTCTGCTGTGTCTGATTTTGTGGACGACGGATAGGGCCTCCTGCTCCTTGCTGGTTTTTGGCCGGGAAGGTTGGATTAGAGCGTCACGCTCCTCGGCCAATAGCTTCTTGCACCCTAGCTTCTGTAAGAACCTCCTCGTAGGAGATCCTTGACTGCGTTATCGTATACCTCTGGAGCTCGCAGGTGAGGCCGTGGTGGAATCTTTTGGCCTTCTCCAGCTCATTCGGTATCAAGATGGTACCGAATCGACTTAGTCTGCTGAACTCCGCGTCGTAGGCGTCAACAGTCATGTTCCCTTGTTCCAGGTGCAGGAACTGAGAGTATATGACATTTTGGACTGTTGCAGGGAAGTACTTGGCATTGAAGTGCTCCAAGAATTGTTCCCAAGTTTGATCTTTGCCGATGCTACGCTCTATAGATTCCCACCAGTGATGGGCATTGCCTAAGAGTTGAGCTCTTACGGCAGTCATCCACAGGTCGGGGGTAAGTTGCGAGCCTTCCAGCAGCATTTCTGTATTGGAGATCCAATCTGAGATCTCCTCTGGGGTTTCGCTGCCTTTAAAGGTTCTCGGGCTCATTTGTCGGAAGCCTCGGACTGTGCCCACTGGTTGGACAGGTGCTGGTGCTGGGGCAGTCGTTCTTTCCAAGGCCGTCATCAAAGTCTGTCTTAAGGCCTCAGTCTGTTGCCACTGAGATTGTCTCAGGGCTTCAGTCTGTTGCCACTGAGTTTGCATCATAGCTTGGAGGAACTGGAACATTTGAGTTTGTCCCTCAAGCTGTGGCATCTGGGCAGGGAAGGCGGAGGCAGTGGTGTCTCCGCCTGGGGTGTTGGGGCCTGGGAGGTTTGCCCTTCATGCTAGGGCGGTGTTCCTGTCTGGGCAGGATTCTGGTGGATGTACGGGGTTGGCGGGTAGACCAACATCCTTCTAGGGGATTGGTCTCTCGGGGTAGACGGGGTTCCTTGGACATCGGGACATCGGGCGAGGGGTCTGTTGCTTGGTCAGCCCATCAATCGCTTGTCCTCCGGGTATGTCCATATTTCTGAAGAAAATATAATAATTAGAAAAGCACAAGGAATTAATAATTGATAATCAAGCAGGATGCAAATTTTTTGATGAAGTCAGTGTGGATGAGACCTAGTATTTCTATCCTATTGCAGGCTTGCTGGGCATGTCATCATACCACTAGCAATAAACTAGACCTGCATGGGCCACCACTAAAACCATGTCATGCCCCAGTCCCAAAATGTAAGGAACTAGGCCACGTGGCATTGGCCAGCTGACACGTCACTAAGGGTTTAATCCATTTTTATGGACCCAAAGGAACGTGCTGCGCTGTCCTAAAATTACTACAAGTCTAATACAGGCAAATCTATCTCATCCACAGAAAATGTCAGAAAATAGTGCTGAATATATATAATGCTGAGTCTGAAAATATCATATTACACATCTTGTGGGAACAACCCACTACAAAAGATAATAATAGCAGAAAATAGGATAGACTAAAGTATCGTCTATCTAGGAAAAATAGCTCCATCTCCAGGTAAACCAGCTTCTAGGATCAGGTAGATTCTGATGGTGTCTCCTCTAGTTCTTCCTCTGTGGCATGCCTAGTCTCCTGTCCTGGACCATACACCGTGGGGTAGTAGGCCTCGTCTAAATCTGGAAGGAAACCAGGTCCTCAGTGGGACATAACAAGATACAAGAAAATAACATGCCAGGTATGAAAATACTGAATAAATAAATAAATACAGGGTGCTAACCATCTATGTGAATGCAAGTAAAGACCTTGTAGTACGCATGGGAAAGTGTAGGCTTGACATATGCTGACTTAATTCACCAATCGTGTTGACTGGCTAGTATATGTGTCATATGCCCCCGGACACACGGGTAGCGCTGCAATCGACCATCTCCGAGGAGCATGGTACGAAGGATAAAGACTCATGGAGGGGGGTGTCCCATACGTCTACTAGTTATCTTTTCCGCCAATGTAACTAAATGCCAAGTCGTAATTATTCTTGAGTTTTCCTAATTTTATGCTAAGCCGTGATGCACGTCACACGTACTGGTAGCTAATCAAATACGCAGATCGCATCCCAATATGTATTGCAACCATGTTGCGTGTTCCCGTGACAGGGTCTAGGAGGATATTAGGATACCCTCTCAATTGTTGGTAAGTCTGTAAAAGACTAAGTTTAATTATACTACGTGTCAACATATCTGTTGACTGTACCTGTATCTCAGGTACTCACAGTCATATGAAATTCAGGAGAAAATAGCATATAACAGCATTTGAATTTAGATAGTAATTTGGCAAGGTATACTTGCCTACTTCCTGATTGTGTTGGAAACCTGGTCTCACAGTCAGTTCTGAGAGTTCTGGTGACAGGGGTCACTGACTGTGCTGGAGATATTTTCTGTTTAAGACGTACAGGTCTCATAAATATAATTTAAATAAAGGCACAATAATATAGTATATATATACTTATGTAATTATATACACATAAACCAATATATATATATATATATATATATATATATATATATATATATATATATATATATATATATATATATAGGGTTCATATATATATAGAGTATATAGAGTATATATATATATATACATATAGATATAGTAGTATGTATATATTTATATAGCATATATATATATAATAGATATACCTTATATAAATACATTAGATATAAAAAGAAAATAAAGCTGGAATTGAAATATATATATACATACATATTTATGTATACTAATATATATATATATATATATATATATATATATATATATATATATATATATATATATATATATATATATAATAATAGATAGATAAATATAGATGTATATACTTACATATATACATATATATAAAAGAAAAGAATAAAAATGCAAGAATTTGAAATATATATATATATACATATTTATATACTAATTTATATATATATATATACAATAATATATAGATAAATATAAATAAATAAATAAATAAATATATAAATATATATATATATATATATATATATATATATATATATATATATATATATATATATATATATATATATATATATATATATATATATATATATATATATATATATATATATATATATACATATATATATGAAAGAAAAGAAAAATGCAGAAATTGAAATATATACATACATATATATATATATATATATATATATATATATATATATATATATATATATATATATATATATATATATATATATATATATATATATATATATATATATATAATTACATATAATAAAAATGAAAAGCGTATATAAATATACATATACATATATAATATATATATATAGATACATATATTTACTTATATACATATATATAAAGAAAAGAAAAAAATGCAGAAATTGAAATATATATATATACATATATATTAGTATATAGTATATATATACATATAATTACATATAATAAAGAAAATGAAAGGCATATATATATATATATATATATATATATATATATATATATATATATATATATATATATATAAGAAAGAAAAAGAAAATATATATATATTTACATATATATTACAATATATATATATATATATATACATTGTATATATATATATTGATTTTAATAATAATAATAATTATTATTATTATATAATATATATATATATATATATATATATATATATATATATATATATATATATATATATATATATATATATATATATATATATATATATATATATATATATATATATATATATATATATATATATATATATATATATATATATATAATTATACATAGAATACATATATATAAATAAATATATATACATATACATATACATATATATATATATATATATATACATATACATATATATATATATATATATATATATATATATATATATATATATATATATATATATATATATATATATATATATATATATATATATATATATATATATAAATAAAAGAAAAACAGAAAATAAAAGATGCATAAATAAATAATATATATATTTATACTGTATATAATACTGTATTTATATATATATAGTAATATATATATATAATTATATAATAACATATATATATATACATATATAGATATATATATATATATATATATATATATATATATATATATATATATATATATATATATAAATAAATAATAATAATAAATAAAAAATGCAGAAATATAAATACATATATATATATATTGTATATACAGTATTTATGATATTAATATTAATATAATATTAATTACATATATTAATATATATTAATAGATATATATATATATATTAATATATATAAATATATACATATATATACATATATATATATATATATATACATATATACATGCATATATAAATAAATAGGTATTTTCGTATAATACATGTATATTATACCTGACAGGTCGACAGAGGGGGCCCACAGCTCGTCGCCGGCGGGAGGACGGCGGCGGAGGAGGCGGCGGCCGGCCGGAGGATCGACTGCAACAGCAACTGCTGTTAGTAGCAACAGTAGTAGCAGCAGCTTGTGGAGGCTACGGCGGCCGTGGCGGTGGCGGAGGTGGTGGTGTAGGCGGTCGGTTCGGTGGAGGGGGTCAGGGCGAGCAGTCTGGTGGTGGTGGCGGAGGTCAGGGGTGGCGGTGGTGGTGGCTGGAGGCGGTCGGGATGGGGGTGGTGGTGTAGTCGAGGAGAGGGGGTCGGTGTACTGCTGGGGTGAGGGCGGCCGGAGGGGTGGTCGTGGGGCGGTGGGAGTTGGTCGGGACGGTGGAGGAGGTGGTGGCGAGTCGGGTGGGGGTGGTGGCGGTGGTGCCCGGTGGCGGAGGGTGGTGCTGGGGGTGGTCGGGTGGTGAAGTCGTGCTGTGGGGGTGGTGGTCGGGATGGATCTGCAAGAGCTCAGGGCGGCGGAGGCGGTGGTCGGAGGGGGGGTGGCGGTGGTCGGAGGGAAGGGCAGGGAAGAGGCGAAGGGTTGGGTGGTGGTCCGGCAGGCGGAGGGTGGCCGTGCTGGTGGTGGGGTGTGGTCGAAATGAGGGGGGAAGGGTCGGATATATATAGGGTTAGGGCAATGGCATAGGGTGTAAATAAGTAGAAGTTCAAGGGTATTTTGGGTATTTTGGTTTTTTGGGATATTTTGGCAGCCATTTCAGATATTTTGTGGGTCCCACATGACACGTAGACGGTCCATATTCACCAGCCTATGAGGTGGTGCCACCTCACACTAGAAATTTGCATAAAAACTCCTAAAATTTTATAAATTACAAATAGGTCCTAAAATAGGTATTTTGCGTAATTACGCAATTTGTCTGATAAAATACCCTGTTTCCAGAAAATACTAAGATGCTCAGAATTGAGAGAAAAAAGCTTTGGGAGGGTCCTAAGGGGGTGGGGGTGAGTCTGGGCAGGGGCAGGGCCTGGTTTCTTGGTGATACGGGTCATCGTATTTATTATTTAATAAATACTGCGCACGGTGTTCTGTAATTATTTAGAGGCAGGTAGGACCATAATTTTACTACGGTGTCAATATACTAATTGTAGTATATTCAAGGTAGAATATTATCGTATTTTTGTTTGGGTAAAACAGGTGCCTGTTGGTCCTCAATCTCTAGGGGTACAGAGATGGGTAAAGAGCAAGAAATAAAATAGGAAATAAATATGGACTTTTGTAACGATATTTGTGCGTCTCAAACAAGGCTCAAAATAAAGCATCTGGGAGTTGCACAAAATTCTGGAAAATAGTCTAACATGTCTAGGGCAGGTATGTGAATTTTGTTTGGGAAAACAGCTAGTGTAATGTCCTAAATAATTGTGTGAGGGACAGGTGCACAAATCAATAGGATATGTAAACAAAATAAATTTTAAAAAGTTGCAAAAATTCTAATTAGCTAAAAATAATCCTAAATTACTGAAATCTGGTCGAGGGAGTTTACACTTCCTCCTCTCCCTCAAGCTCCCTCTAGCCAAAACCTAACCCTAGGGAGTAGTTGCTGTGACTTGGACCGTGAGAGGTAGAGGCTGGGAGCCACCCGAGGCAAATACATCCTGCTCAATGGTGAAGTCATAAATTTTTGGATTTTTCATATATATGTTGCTTTTAAAAAATGTATTTGATGAAAAAATATTCTCTTTGAGTTGTTGATCATATTTAGTTCTTGGAGTTTTGGATTTTGATGTATAGAATTTTGTAGATTTGAGTTTTAAGTTAGGGTTTTCCATTGGGTTCTATGAGTTTTTCTTGGTTTTGATCTATTAAAACTTACTATTTTCAAAAACTAGTTATTATTTATGGTAGAGCATTTCATTTCATGCTAATTGGCTTTTATTTCACTTGATTTGAATTTAAAATAAAGTTTTTATGAAGAAACAAATTTTGGGATCTTTGGAGCTTTTCCCATGGAGTTGTGCTGCTTTGGGATGGAGGAGTTCCATGCGCCCAGCTTCATGCGCCCTTTTCAGCATGACGCCTATTTTGTTAGTCGCATGACTGTCTCTGCATATGCGTCCCTAAGCTGAATACATAGAGCACTGAACGTATGAGATTTCCCAGAGGGCAAGTTATCCATGCGTCCAGTTGTCCATGCGGCCAGAAGACCATGCGACCCATTTGTTATTTGACTTAGAAGCGACATACGTGTCTTTTCCCTGCAGGACTTTTCATGCACACCTTTTTATGATTGTCTTTTCTCTGACACACATTCATGGCATGTCACATCAATAACTTTTAGTCACTTCTCTGACACGCCTTTATGACCCATCACTTAGCACTTGTCCCGAAGAGTGGACTCTGCCTGGAGCGTACGGCCAGTGGGTGCATGCAGCCAGTAAGTCCATGCGGCCAGTGAGTCCATGCGGCCAAAAATCCTTGTGCACGTTTTGTGTTTATTTTAATTATGTTCGTTTGAATGTTCCTTTTAGTGATTATTACTATGTACTTCCTTATTTTGATACATGTTTATGTTACCAGACCAGCTTATGTGCAAGTTCACAATCTTCACGACACTGTGGAAATGTTTGTGTATGAAATCTATTGCATTTTTGCATTGGAAAATCGAGTGTGAGTATTGCCCAATGTATCGCGTGTCGCGAATACGATAACTCATGAAAAGCTCATACTCGTGACTCGTCATTCCAGGGAGTTCTCAAGTGTCCACGACTCGAGAACTTGAAATAATTTAGTAATGAGTAAACAAGATAAGATTTACCTAGATCATTGGGGGAAGAATATTGCACTACCGGCTACCCCGATCTCTAAAGGCCCCATGTAGCATGAACCAACCATGCTAGACAAGAGCTCCATGACTGACCAAGTTTACGCGTGCTACGGCACTACAAGACAAGTTTATATATAAGTTTATGTTACAAGACAAGTTTATAAAGCGAGTTTATGATCACAAGTTTAAGTTTATGCTTATAAGTTAAATTTTTGTTTATGACAAGTAGCAAGTTATGTTATTGTATGGTTGAATGTGCAATTGAGTTTACTCGACAAGCGTACCCTTAGACATCCGGGTTGACTGCAGTGTCAATGGTAGCAATATTCTTAAAACATGTATTTAGTAATTAATGTCTGTGACAACCCTAGCTATTTAACCGTAGCAAGCCGTAGAGCTGTTTGGCCGTACGATGAATGCTATTACTTTTATTATAGCTCGCTCTTCTAGTTTCTTTCCTTTCGCCGCGTTGTTAGGGTACTAAGTTCTGCTCGGGTGAAGGTCTGCAACCCCGGTCTTTATTTGGTTTAAGGGTTACGGTCCCGATCCAGAGTAGTTCCTATGCTCTCTTGCCGCTCGTCGTCTTACTTTCCTTTTTAAGCATTTTTGTTATCAGTTCTTACTGTTATATTCTTGAGACAAGTATATTGGTACCGTACAAGTCTCGATATGCCTTTATTCTTATCTGTCTCTTTTCTGCTAATGTTGTGATATGAATTGTCTATCACCTTGAGCTCCTTTGTGGTATTTATTGCTTGGGGTTCTTACCCCACTGGTTTTGTATGGCGAGATTTCCCCGAGGAGAACCAGGATCCACCGCACATCTAGCAAATAGCTCGCACTCGTAGGACTGCGACCGAAGCTCGCGAGTGGGTTTCCTTTCTTCACCCCTCGTCTTGATTACTTCATTTTGTAGTGTTTAGTAAGGGGCAGAGTTAGCTCCTTATATTTTGAGACTACGGTCAGCATGATGTATATATTATACCACGGCTAGTATATTTGATCATGTATAGTTTTACTCTGCTAGTGCAGCATTTTGTATTCACTACCTTCATGATCATATGTGGTATGTAATTTGGGACGCCTTTTTACTTTCATATATGATATACTCTTGTGCTTGTGTTGCTGGATTGAGATACTAGGATTTGTCGGCCTTAGGACTGACGTCATAGCATGCTAGAGTTTGCCCATATATCTTCTAGACAACCTTAACACATTGCGGCTTACTTCGGTATTCTGCAAGGTACGGTTGGCCATGTCACTCCTCGTATTTATTCAGTATTCTGGGAGCAGGACGTGACAAGTGTTCACCTTGTTTGGTACAATGATGGACACGTCGGTTGTGGTAGAAAGTCACTTATAAGTGACATGGTTCAGTATGTTTCCTATTTTACTTACGCTATCAAGTATAATATGCTTATATGCTTACATGCGTACATGCTTCATGTTTCAATACATGCCATGTATATGAACTGTAATCAATTTAGTTAAATATAGAAAGATCACCTTATAAACTGTATGCTTCACATGATTACTTAGTGTTGGTTTAGACGAGTGGGCTACCTCACTCACCGTGACTGATATCCAACTTTCCAGGTACGAAGATTCACATGGACGTACCAAGGCGTTGGAGCCCGGATTGGCAACATGAAGATGTTTGACCGATGATGCTTGCTTGGATATAGAAGACATGATGTATGAAACAACGATATCCTTTGTGAGCAAGAAAGATCATGAGTGTTGTAAGCCAAGTTGATATATTCAGTGGGCTATTGAGAGCCTTGTAATCGGTTGCAATTATCAATAAAGAGATTCGTTTCGTATATTCAGTAGTGATTTCTTATGACTATATTTTCTTATGCTGCAATGTCATTGTTTCAAGATAACCATTGACTGTTTTATCTTTTTGTCTTGTACAAGCGCATTATAGACTTGTACGATATCACGTCCAGTAGCTACCTTTTGGTTCTGCAGAACTGGGACATGACAACATATGGTTATCACTTGGCTCAATACCAAAATAGTTAACCTGAATGTGCACATGAGATCAAAACACCAAATACGAACCAATCAAACTCTCATACTACTAGTAATTTGGGACTAAATCTTGGGACTTCACAAATAACATTTGCTAAGGACACCACTTAACAAGTAGTGCCTAATTCATGTCCTGCAAGTTGATGATTCACAATCCACCATTCTTTTCTTTTTCCATACGGACAGAATTTTGGCACGCATTCCACGCCCCAATACACCCTCACCATATGGCGCCCCCACCGCCGCCTCATTCTCCGTTGACTTATCCTCCACAGCGGCCTCAGCTGCGCCACCCTCACCATCAGCCGCCCCCACCGTGTCGTTCCCATCCGGGGCTACGACCGTCCCATCCGTATGAGGTAAATCATACCCTATAGTACTGTCGATCACAGGATTAAAACCCAAATTATCATCACCCACGATAGGAGGCGCAAGCTCAGGTGAAGCCGTACCACCACGATCATCCTCAACAGAATAGAGAAACTCAGTCTCATAAAATTTAACATATCGAGAGACAAAAAAATCACCAGTAACAAGATCATACAATTTCTAACCTTTTTTGCTATGGGGATATCCTACAAAAACACACTTTCGACTGCGACTGACAAATTTGTCCATTTTAGCTTTTTGGTTGTGGACAAATCATAGACAACCAAAAACACGTAATTCATCATAAGAAGGAGAAGCACCAAATAAAATTTTATAAGGGATTTTAAAACCAAGAAGACTTGAAGGGGTTCGATTGATCAAATAACCGGTCGCCAAAATACATTCTCCCCCTAAAAAAATTGGCAAATTTTCCTGAAAATGAAAAGCACGTACCATATTCAAAATATGTCTATATTTTCGTTCGACCCTCCCATTCTGCTGAGGTGTACCCACACAAGATGTCTGAAACAAAATATCATTCTGTGCAAAGTAGTCACGCAGACAATTAAACTCAGTACCATTATCACTTCGCAAAATTCGAACTTTGAAATTAAATTGTCGCTCAATCATAAAAAAAATGACGAGAATATCTTGTATACTTCAGTCTTATCAATCAACAAAAACACCCAAACAACACGAGAAAATTCATCCACAATCATCAAAAAATATCGAGCTCCACACGAAGAAAGCGTAGGATATGACCCCTAAAGATCACAATGTATCAAATCAAAAATTACAACAACCCGAGAGTCACGACAGAAAATACATCGAGTTTGCTTTGCCTGGTGGCAAACTTCACATGCCTTTTTTACTGAACTACTAGAGCTACTAACAACAGGAAGAGACTTTACTCTTTATGAGAAAGATGCCCATGTCGCTGATACCAAATGTCCAGAGAAGTCATCCCAGTCACTGCCAAGGCCTGAGCCTTCGGTACAATACGAAAGTAGTAGAGTCCGTCCCGCCGTTCACCGACGCCAATCAGGGTCCTCAAACTGGGGTCCTGTATTACTCACAATTGTTTAGTGAATTGTACAACGCAATTTGTATCATCAATAAGATGGGCCACAGAAATTAAATTGTAATATAATTGATGTACGAATAAAACATTCGTGAGAAAAATACCAAGTGCAAGAGCAACACGCCCGCAGCACGAGGTAACCACAGTCCGTCCGTCTGGGAGCCCAATTGGACATTCCTCCATTTTTGTTACCCCCGATAATAAATCTAAATTCCCAGTAACAGGATTCAAAGCGCCTGTATAAATAATCTAAGGTGCAATAGACTTACCCACCATACGGTCCTCCGGAGATTTGACCGAAGAATTACCAAGCAGAGAAATAAGTTGTTGTCATTGGTCCGGAGTTATTCCCGGAACACCGCCTGCACCATCACCTGCCATATGTGTTTGTGTCGCAGCCGTCGTGCCATGTCCTGCCACCGCTGCATGCACCTCTGTCACGCCCCAGTCCCAAAATATCGTGGGACTAGACACGTGGCAATGGCCAGCAGTACGCACCGATGGACCAACTCCATATAATGGATCCATCAGGGCATACTTAAGCTGTAAAACAAGTCTACGACAATCAGGGCACAACTAATCTCATCCACACAAGATATAAAATATGATCCACAGAATAAATGAGGAATGTAAATCATCATCTAGTCTCACAAAGTACTTCGGGGAACAACCCGATAAATATCTAGTACAATGGTTCAACAGACCAGAAAGTAAAAGACTGAAATAAATAATAAAAGCTGAGCATAAACATGGATGCTCAAGAGAAGTCTTCAGCTAAGACCTCGCCCTCAGATGGTGGTACGGCTCCTGGATCGGCTCCTCCTGCTGCGGTCCCGTAAACCTCGGGGTAAACCTGTTCAGCAATATCTGGGGACAAAATCCATATCCAGGTCCTCAGGGGACATAGCAAGGTACAGAAAATAATACAAGCCAGAATATAAACAGTGCAGCAAATAATGAGATAAGCAGGGTAAGTATGTAACATCTGTATAAAATGCAAGAGAAAATATCAACAGTACTCAGGTTGGAACTACTACAAGCTCTGCGAAGGGGAGCCGGTAGCAGGGGTGTCAAGGGTGGTCTAGCTCAGCGGGAGACTGAGTAGCCGGCATAACATAGTCAACCTGTAGCCTGTGGGTATCTCCAGCAATAGATGGTACAATAAGGGAATACTAAAATAACCAGCTAAGTGATATGCAAGATGAGAGCAGCACTGGAGCTCAGGCTGAAGCATACTACAAGCTCTGTGTAGGGGAGCCGGTAGCAGCAGTAATAATGAGTAATGGGCCAAGCTCGGGCTTCAGAGTCTTGGGCCTCACAATAGTAGGGGTGTATATATATGATCAGCCTGTGGTCTGTGAGTCTCTCCCCACCCAATGTAACCACACAAATCATGAACATAACGTCTCACGTCCATGTCAGCGGGGTCATAACTAATGCACAAGTCATAATGTAACTAGAAAAAGAGAATCTAGGTCAAGTCCTGTATCCTATACAGAATCACCACGAATATCTCGGGAAGATCCTGTCTCATGATCAGTGTCCAGTGTCCTGGGTCAAAGTGTACTTGGTAAGGCAAGTACGAGAAGATAAAGTGTCACGTATGTCCATATCTAAATGACATTACCCAACACCGCGTACGATGTTGGCACCCGACTGATAATCGGACGCTAAGTATGTCAACCGGTCCTAGGTTAAGCATGCACAGCAATATAATGAAGCAAGAAAAATATGTAACAATACTGCAGAGTTTGGCAAGGTACACTTGCCTGATGTTTGAATACCAACTGTCGTCCTGGTATCTGTGGATCCGGTAGGGACTACTCCAAAAGCTGTAATAAATATCACCAACAGTCTCAGAAGGTGTCAAACCGCTAGGAGCGCCTGTCCTTACGTCCAATTTGGACACAGGTGCAAAAAGGTCATTTCCGGGCCAAAGCGGGTTCCATAAGTGGGCCCACTTTGCTCCGAAAAGCGTGTCAGGGTCAAAGGTCTCCAATATCCGCAAACTCAGTGTCTACAAGTCAGGAACGATGATACGAACCCAACGGAACTTCCAGAATTGGATTCCGATGAGCCGATCACAAAATCACCCGTCAAGTGGAGCCGGTAGGGCCCACGACACGTGATTTTGTCAACGTCCTCAGAATCAAACCAAACTTGGCTCACAGGACCAGCGTATTACTACGGATCCGATGGCGCAAGTTTCGTCTCGATCCGACGTGTGTACACGAAGTTACAGCAGGTTTCAGAATCGACGGATACGGGGTGTCGTAGGCGGATACGCGTTGATTCCGGGGTGCACGCACCTCCGAATCGATTTCTGCGAAATCCTACACGACCGTATCAACGTCGCGCACAGTTAGGTAAAGACCGCGTACGACCAAGTCGTCCCGATTGGCGGGGCGGACTCAGTTCTGAGGTAAAACAGGGCGTTGTTTTTCCTGTTTTTGGATCGCGGTGTACGATCACTACAGGACGCGATACACCGAGCGAGTTGCACGGGCACCGAGAGGGTTATACAGTCTACGCATAGCAATTGACAGAATCGAAATTGGAGTGGCGGGGTGGAAGAAATCGGTACCTGAACAGGGCTCCGTGAATGCTGAATTCCAAGTGTCCGAACGTCACCCCCGTGTCCTGGTTGAGAGCAGCGGGTTGTCGAGGTCGACGAGGGGACTGGAACTAGACGAGGGTCGAGCAGGGCCGGGTGGACGCGGGGGAAGTGGCTTGATCGACGACGGCGCCGGAGTCGTGTCGTCGTCCGATCCGCGGATGGCTGAGCGGAGGCTGTCGAGTGGAACGGGCAGCGCTGGAGTCGAGGGGGACAAGCGCTGCTGATCGGCTGTTCAGCCGCTGCGGGGGACGTCCAGACCGGAGCGGTCGGCGCCGGAGTCACAGTCGTGGGGGGAGCGGCTTGTCGAGATGGGAGGGAGTTGGGGCGGACTCGGGCAGATTCGCCGGAGTCGAACAGCGTGCAGCCTCGCGGTTGGAGTTCGACGGGGTGCTGTTGCTGACAAGGAGATGACGGCGGGGTGTTTTGCTAGGGTTGCGGCTGGGCACGCATGCCAAGGAGGGGGTTTTATACTGCTACAGTAAAATCCGGCGGGTAGGGGTTTTCCCTGCGGGTTTCTGGTTGGTTTGGTTCGGGTTCCAAATAGCTTTTGGTCCTCGATTCGTTGCTCCGGTGTCCAATAAATTTACCGAAAAATGCCATGCGTCCGGTTCTCCTTTATACACAATAAATTTTTACTTCCAGAATATTTTAACACCCTTTGGCACACTTAAAAATTCTTTAAATCACACTTATCTTGGTTTTAATTTCCAGAAAAATCCAAAAACGAAATAATTTATTCTAAAATTATTCTTAAAAATTTAGGGTGTTTACAACCTCCGCACCCTATCCATGTCCACCACCAGCCGCGTATCCGCCACCACATCCGCGACCAGCCCCTCTTCCGCTGCCACGCGGCCTATTCTCCCACCAATCCGGAAAGTCATGTTTCTTGAAGCAACTGACTTCTTCATGTCTGCTGTATTTGCAAAAATGGTAAAGCAACTCCGATTTACCCCGAACATCCAAACGAGATGGCCCACGGTTAACAAAAGAAATTTTCACCGTAAGCACCATCACCTCGTCCCTTTCAGAGGAGACTTGTGTGGACGTGCGCAATCGTTCCTCTTGTAGCATGGTTTGATAAGCACGCGCCAAAGTTGGGAACGGATCTTGTGCCAATAAAGTCGAGCGGACGTTGCCATAGAGTTCCTGAAAGATCCCATAAAGATACTGATGAAAGCGCTCATCATCAACCATTTTCTGCAGTTTCTTCGGGATATCACACGTCATTCTCCGTAGGTTTATCGATAGACCAGTCAATAATGAATAAACCCAAATTTTCGTCGAGCCCGTAAAGAAAGCCGAATAGATCTCGATCATTCCTTATAATTTTTTCCCCGAAAGACAAGTTTCGTAATTGTATTACCCGGATTGTCATTAGAACCAAGGTAATACGGGAAGATGAGATCGATCCGTGTTGCCGCCGTCACAGACGTAGAAAATTCGTCGCCGCCGCCACCGCTCGTCATACCACCGGTCGAAGGGAGACTCGCCGCTCCCGCCGTGGAGAAAAAATCGCCGCTGCTGCCGCCGCTATGGGAAAAGAAATCGTGTCCTAACCGTCATGCTCTGATACTATGTGAAGAAGTAGTAGGAGAGAATAATCTAGATCTTTCATTCATCATGATATTACATATATAAACATCCACATATCAACTTTAACCAAAACCATATAGACCAATCACCATATATATACAATTTAATCATACAATTTAATTTCAATACATATTTTTCCTCTTTTTAGGAGTTCAGGATCACACACCTTCCAATCACCATCGAGAGAAATCTTCCAGAAGATACCAAAAACCAATGGACCTCTGTAGCTCCAATTAAATCCTCACCTACTTGAAGCTTCCCCTTAGCTTCATACTGTAGGTGAAGCTTCCCCTTAGCTTCATACTACTGGCATGTGACCACCATTAAAGCCCACCTACTCAAAAGTATAACAAACATAACAGATTACATCAGAGGATGTAAATGGACAAATACTGGAAAGTTTGACAGAGCAACATTTCTCTCTCTCTTTCTCCTCATTGATATCTTGGACCAGAAAACTACAGCCTAGTTCATGAGTGCAAACTTGGCAGGGGATGGCCCTCTTCACCAATAGATGAGTGTACACTGTAAAATAAGTATTTCACAAACAAAGGAAAGGAAAGATAAGAACCAAGTAAGTATAAGAATATTAAAAACCAAGCATAAGAAAGTGTTGAAAAATATAGCTGTTGCTGTGAAATGGAGCTATTGATACTCCTATCGTATCAAAACCTGGTGACAAAGAAAGAAGTAGAGAATGCCATCAATCAGGAAGAGAACACCTTCTTCACAGTCTTATCAGTCAGTTTAATTGCAAACAATCTAATATCCGATTTTAAGTGAAAATGTCAGACTGTAGATTTCTTTACTGATAACAAAGTAACATCATGACGATAACAACAAATATTGGCTTCCACCTGTCTTACTCTTCCTTGTCGTCATTAGTATAAGTAGGAATGTTTCGTTGTCATAATCTTCTTTTCCGGCCTCTCTTAATATGGCAATTGAAGTGGTGGAGAGTATGTAAACTTCAATGGCATATTCTCCGTGACCGTCAATCACATATAGCAATTGCATGCACACTGACACATTACTGCCGTGACAAAGATGTAACTAAATGGCTAAATTGCAATTGATTCCCTTTAACTATTTCAGTTTTTCAACTTGATATCCTAAACTTTAAAAATGAGACAACATGATGTCCTAAACTTTAAAACTATAATTGTACTACTTAATATCCTAACAGTGTTAATAAAAAATAAAATGACAAAAATATCCCTACCTCCATTCTCTCTCTCCCCCCCCCCCTCTTCTCGGCGGTAGCGACGGCAACAGCGGTGCAAGGGAGCCGGGATGGGGGAGGGGCGCAAAGAGTGTTATTTTTTTTTTTTAAACGAAAAACTTAATTTCATGCAACACGCGTATACAACCCGAGCATAAAACGAGCGCAACAAAAGCGCACAAGCGCCTTGCGGTGATGCTAACTGCAAAGTGCTCCAACAAAATGCGTCACTTTGCGCCCTTGAGCCCGAGTCGCTAAGTCCCTTTGGGACTTAGCTCATATGGAATAATATCCAAGAGCATGACAAAAAGCTTAAAAGCTTTCATTGAGGAGTTAATCATTTTTTCTCCTAATAAAACACCCCCACATGGCACCGATGTCCTCCACCACACCCCATGTGCATACCTCAACACTTACAAAATATTATATTGAGATACCCACTTGGTGGTGTAGCCAATCTGGGACTATCTTCACTAGTCCAAAGGCAAAAACACCAACAATTGATATCCTTAACTATTTCAGTTTTTCAACTTAACCCTAAACTTTAAAAGGAGACAACTTGATACCCTAAACTTTGAAAGGAGACAACTTGATACCTCAACTATAATTGTACTACTTAATACCCTAACAGTGTTAATAGAAAAAAATAAAATAACAAAAATACCCTTACCTCCATTTTGTCCCCCCTCCCCTCTCTCTCCTCGACGGTAGCGACGGCAACAACGGGTCAAGGGGGGGGGGGGAGGGGGGTGGCAATGAGTGTTATTTTTTTAAAACGAAAAACTTAACGTCCGTCTGACGAAGGGTACCGAGCTGACAATATTAAATAGTTGATTGTATTAAGTTGTCTCATTTCAAAGTTTAGGATAAAAAGTTAAAATTTTGGAATAGTTGATGGTATCAAGCTGCACTTTAGCCTCTCTTTTTTCCTGTGCGCGGGCTCAGAATGTACCAGTCATCAGTACTCAGACTCGTTGTGTGGAGCCCGCTCGCACGACGCAAGGACATCCCCCACATGCAGCAGCAGCATCGCCTTTGCACACCCTTGTCTACCCGGTCCCGCCCAGCACCTCGCATGCGGAAGTGCCTTGCTCGGGACCGCCGACTTGGGGTTCGACTCCAGCTCCGTCAAACCGCTCACACGAGGCGAGGGCCGCCACGGGCCGATCGTTTTTCTCTCGAGCTTAGAATAATGTCTACTGTCATCAGGTCTCTGATGGTGCGCTCGTTGGTTCCCCGGACCACTCGAGTCGCATAGGCATCTTCACTAAATACACCAAACTTCAGATACTCTATTGAGAAGTCATTTCTGCTTTCTTGCCACTTATGTTATATTAAAATAAAAAAAATAAAAAAATTTGTCAGAACACAATCCCTCCTCCTCCTCCTCCTCCTCCTCCTTGGAGCTAAGGATCGACAGAAAGCTAGGGTTTTTCGTGCTTCTCCCTTCGTATCCTAAGGAACTAAGGAGTTAACGATGGTCTCCAATTCTGGGATAACCAGTGTCACGCCCCGGTTCCATGGATAAGGAACCGAGCCACGTGGCAATGGCCAGCAGTGTACTTCGGCGGGCAACCAATCCAATGGGCCCGTCGGAGTACACTTAAGCTGTAAAGTACAATGAATAACCCATCACACAACACAAGTAAACTCAATCTAAATCTCATCCACAGGCAGCAATATAAGAGCACAATAGAAGTAAATACAACGACTAATGTGCATGAAGGAAAATGTCCAAAATAGTATCAAGTACAACCACTAGAATAGTCACACGGGGACAAACCCGCTAGCACAAATAAACTGAAATGGAAATAAGCAATAAGATAACTTGGAACGGTAGCAGGTAACTAGGTAGAGATACCGTCCCAAGGAAAGAGTCACTACCAGCGATCAGGCGAAGTCCTCAGGAATGACCTCGTCCTCGGTAGTGGGTACAGCTGCTGGAAAGATGCCCGGTCCGTACTCCTCCGGGTAAATCTCGAAGCCTATACCTGGAAGGGAACCAGGTCCTCAGAGGGACGTAACAAGGTACAAGAAAATAACATGCCAGGTAAACAGATAGTACAAGTGCGACAACAGGGTAGACTAGTACAACCAAACAAGTGTGACACAGTTTAAAGACAACGTTCGACGCGTGGGCCGTCCAAAATAAAACCGCAGCTCCGAGCACAGAGACACACGGGTCGTACCGCAGCTCCGAGCACAGAGACACACGGGTCCTACTACTTCACCATGAAACAGGATTACTACATCTATATATATAAGCGCGTGCAGAGTAGCCCAAACGTCTAGTAACTGTCTTCCCCTTCCCAAGCGGTCAACGATTGTGCGTTGAACCTGAACCTCTAACTACAGTCTTGACACACACAGAATTTAACTCAACAGACGCGACCCTAAGGTCGTCCCAGTCTCTGGTCATGATGTCAGTATCAGGATACAGGAATCTGGCACGAACACAGTGTATGAGTGTGTCCTGGGGTATCGATGTACTCTGGTACGTGCATCGATGTGCTATGAAGCAACAGTAATTAATCTAAGTCGTTGAGTCGAATGTCAACACCCGGTTGTGAACCGGACACGGAATATCGAACATCAACGTAAACAAGCGCACAATGTACAATAAGAAGAACAATATCTGTAAACTGAAATACTGGGTGGCAAGGTACACTTGCCTGCGTGCGGCTGCTGATGACGGGGATCGGGTACTGCGTCCAAGTCCTCAGGTCCCGCAATACCTAGAGAAGAGATACAATCTAAATCAATAATCTATTTTTCAACAGACTGGTGTACTACACACTGCTATGTCTAGACTCAGTCTCTGGAATTACCTAATATTATTATCGTCCTCAATACATTGTCTCGTGATCCGATCTACTACTCATTCCGGAATAATTTACCTGCTCTCCATTTGCAGGTATTTTATAACCTCAATCAATTATTTTTTAACCATGTATATGCCAACAATGTAATTATCAATTCCCATCTGCTATATCTTCCTTTAATCCTCGATATACCAGATTCCATATATATCTCAAACATACATTTTCTTATTACTATCTTCTACTATGCAACCACATATATAAGCCAAAACCTTAGCTAACATTCTTAACCGCAAGATACAGGGCTATACTACCACTACATAAACATCCATTTAAACCTTAGCCAATATGAACCCATATGTATATATAAACATCCTCATTCCAATAATATTTGCATACCACAAACTCATATTTTCTTTAGTTCAAATGTTTTTCTACACTATCATTTATCATCATTAAGCAAACACTAGTAATATATTAACTCTTTTTAAACACTACCTCCCCCCTAGTCATTTTAACATCATTAACTCAAACTACATGTATATATACCTCAACCGTATTTTTAATTATCATACCATTCTATCCATCCACATCTATATATATAAGAACTCAAAACCCTAGCTAACAATCTTATTTCCATATATATATAAACATCAACCTCTTTCATGATATGTTAATAATCTGGAATCAAAACAAGAGGGGGAGTAATGTATACCTCCACGAGGAGTTCGTCGGCCGGAGGAGGATGGAAGAGTGGAGAAGGAGGAGGGAAGCTGGCCGGGGGACAGCAGCGGGCCGCCGGAGTCGCACGCGGCGGCGGGCCGGACGCACACAGCAGCTCGACCGGACGCGCTGAACTGCTCGACCGGACGCGCTGAACTGCTCGGGGCCGGACGCGCTGAACTGCTCGGGGCCGGACGCTGGCTGGAGCGGGGTGGCTGCGTCGGCGGCCGACGCGGCCGGAGGTCGGGATCTGGGGTCGGAGTACCGGTCGGGTGGTTTCAAATGGGAGGAGGAAGGAGGGAGGAAGAGAAGAAGAATGAAGAAGGAAGAAGGAGAAGCTTCCTTTGCATGGGAAGTATTAAATGGAGGAGGAGAGAGAGTGGTGTTGGGATTAGGGCCGGTGGAGTGTTGAGGGTGTGGGGAGAAGAGGTTACTTTATAGGGAGATGTGAGGTTTGAATGTGTGGTTAGGATTCTCCTAGGAAAAATGAGTGGTTGGAATTTAATATGAATAGGGGTGGGTTTCTTCATGAGGGAATTGGATTTGGGACCCCATTTTGGGACCCAAATTAATACTCATGACCAATGAGGTGTTGCCAACAATTTGCTAATTGCAAATAAGCCCCCGTAAATTCGGAAATTTGCATGGTCACATGAAATGACGTAAAAATTGCGGAGAAAAATATATTTAAAATTGTCATAGTGAGGGGGCGTTGCGCGTCAGGCGCGGGTCAAATTTGGAGGGCATTGGGATTAATTTAATATTAAAATATAATTTACAGAGCTGATAAATCCCGATTAAACTAACGATAACGCGTCCCGCGAATTTAATTTAATTGGGGCCCGCGGGGTCAAAATCTGGAAACGGCGCAAAGGCCAAAAATGGTGGGGGCTTGGAGTCAGTCTTGGACCCTTTAGTTGGTCCGGCTCAACGGGTTAAGTTGGTACTCCAAAATCGAGGGTAACGACACAGGTGTCCGACACGGAATAAAATACGGGTTACAATTTTCGGGATGTTGCGCAATTAATTTAGAGCACACGAAAGTTGATTTTTAACAGTCAGAAAAGTCCAGTGCCTAATTTGGCGAGTTGAGTCGAGTGTACATTATTTGTACGGAATTTTATGGGCTGAAAATGGGCTCCGAATAATTAGACAAAGATAGGGTGGAATAATGTTTTAATTAAATGGATTAAAATTCCAGGTAAATATCCTCAACTCCAAACCTCAATATCTTTTATCAAAATATTTCCTGGCCCACTCTAACTATCTACAGAATAAATTGAGGGGGTTTACATTCTTCCCAACTTAGAAAAATTTCGTCCCCGAAATTAAAAGTAAAGCACGATAATATCTAACAGAAATTAAAATAACTAAAAATTAAATTGCCGTATGTAAATTCATACCTTGCTCCTCAAATAAGTACGGGAATCGCTGCCTAATAGAATCCTCGCGCTCCCAAGTAGACTCGCCTGGTGAATGGTGCTTCCATGCCACTCTGACCAGTCGAATCGTCTGCCCTCTCAGAGTCTTCTCGCTGCGATCGAGGATCTCAACTGGCTGCTCTACGTAAGACAGGCGGGGCCCGACTGTAATCTCCGAATGATCAAGCACGTGGCTAGGGTCTGCGACATATCTCCTCAGCTGCGATACGTGAAATACGTCATGCACTCCCTCTAATGATGGAGGTAATGCAAGACGGTAAGCCACTTCGCCAACTCGTTCCAAAATGTCGAAAGGTCCGATATACCTCGGACTCAGCTTGCCTCTGCCTCTGAATCTGATGGTACCACGAGTGGGCGATATCCTCAAAAATACGTGGTCACCCTCCTTGAACTCCAATGGTCTGCGGTGCGCATCTGCCCAGTGTTTCTGTCTGTCCTGTGCTGCGCGCAGGTGTCTCTGAATCTGCTTGACCTTCTCTACTGTCTGTGTCACCAATTCCGGACCAAGTATCTGACGCTCTCTCACGTCACTCCAACAAACTGGCGACCTACATTTCCTGCCGTACAGTGCCTCATAGGGTGCCATCTGTATGCTAGCCTGGTAACTGTTATTGTAGGAGAATTCCACCAAGTATAGATGGTCCTCCCAAGATCCTCTAAAATCAATCATGCACGCTTTCAACATATCCTCTAATATCTGTACCGTGTGCTCTGACTGTCCGTCTGTCTGTGGATGATACGCAGTGCTGAACTTGAGACGAATTCCTAAGCTCTCCTGCATACTCCGCCAAAAATGTGACGTGAACCTGGAATCACGATCCGATACGATGCTGACAGGCACTCCATGTAATCGTACTATCTGCCTCATATACATGTCAGCTAGTATCTCGGTGGATTGCCCAACTCTGAAGGGCAAGAAATGTGCAGACTTGGTGAGTCTGTCTACTACAACCCAAACTGCATCTTTCCCGCTAGGGCTTCGCGGGAATCCTGTGACGAAGTCCATGGTAATGTGTTCCCACTTCCACTCGGGAATGGGGAGTGGCTGCAATAATCCTGCAGTCCTCTGATGTTCAGCCTTGACTTGCTGACAAACTAAACACTTCGCCATAAATCTTGCAATTTCTCTCTTCATCCCATGCCACCAAAAATGCTGTCTCAACTCTCGGTACATCTTCGTACCCCCGAGATGAATAGAATAAATCGAGCTATGAGCCTCTGTCATCAACTCTTGGCGTAGCTCGCCACTCGGAACATATAGGCGTTCTCCGCACCTCAGCGTTCCGTCTTCATGAATCCTGAGTCCCGTCTGCAGGCCGGCTTCTGTTCTCTCTCGCAGACGTCGAAATCTCGCATCTGTAGGCAATGCTGCCTTGATCCTCTCAATCAAAGTAGACTGAACCTCAAGACTGGCCATCTGTCCATCCATGCCTGGCAATACGATCTCTATCCCAAGCTCCTGGAGATCCTCTAGCAACTGTCGCTGCGTCGTCAGAAAGTATGCCATGGGCTTCCTGCTTAAGGCATCTGCTACGACGTTCGCCTTGCCAGGGTGGTACTGCAGCTCAATATCATAATCTGTCATCAACTCTAGCCAGCGTCTCTGCCTCATATTGAGCTCCTTCTGCGTGTAGACATACTTCAGGCTTTTATGATCTGTATAAATCTCAACACGCTCACCATAAAGGTAATGTCTCCATAGCTTTAGTGCAAATATCACCGCAGCTAGCTCCAAGTCGTGCGTCGGATAGTTCTTCTCATGAACTCTCAGCTGTCTCGAGGCGTAGGCTATCACCTTGCCGTGTTGCATCAGTACACATCCCAATCCGCTCCCTGACGCATCACTATACACTACAAATCCTCCTGATCCGGAAGGTAGTGTCAAAATTGGTGCTGATGTCAGACGCTTCTTCAGCTCATCGAAAGCCGTCTGACACTCGTCGGTCCAGATAAACTCTTCGCCTTTACGCGTCAGTCGCGTCATAGGCGCAGCTATCCTCGAAAAGTTTTTCACGAACCTCCGGTAATATCCGGCAAGTCCGAGGAAACTCCTCACCTCTGTAACTGATGTAGGGGTAGGCCAGGTCTCTACTGCAGCTATCTTCTCCGGATCCACTGATAGTCCATCTCCGGTGATTATGTGTCCCAGAAATGGTACTCTGTCCAAGCAAAACTCACATTTGCTGAGTTTGGCGTACAGCCTCTCATGTCTCAGCGTCTCTAACACAATCCTGAGATGTCTCTCATGCTCCTCCTGGCTCTTGGAATATATCAGGATATCGTCTATAAATACCACCATGAACTTATCTAAGTACTGGTAGAAAACATTGTTCATCAAACACATGAATACTGCTGGCGCGTTGGTTAAACCAAACGGCATGACTAAAAACTCATAGTGGCCATACTTCGTCCGAAAGGCCGTCTTCTGGATGTCCTCTTTCCGTACCTTGATCTGATGATATCCGGATCTGAGGTCGATCTTCGAGAATACACAAGCACCGCTAAGCTGATCAAACAAATCATCGATGCGCGGTAGTGGATACTTGTTCTTTATCGTTACAGCATTTAGCGCCCTGTAATCGATACACAAGCGTACCGTCCCGTCCTTCTTCGGTACGAATAGAATGGGTGCTCCCCAAGGAGATACACTAGCCCGTATGAAACCCTTTTCTAAGAGATCATCTACCTGAACCTTCAGCTCAACCAACTCCTTCGGTGCTAGTCTATAAACGGGGGAAGTAACTGGCTCGGCTCCTGGGGTCAACTCTATGGTGAACTCAATCTCTCTGTCAGGTGGCAGTCCTGGGAGATCCTCTGGAAACACATCCTCGAACTCTGCTATAAAGTGAGGGTACATCGGTTCACCTTCTGCAATGTGTGTCGCTAGGGTAGGTTGGACACCATGCTCTCGGGCTCCCCGAAGAAACTCAAACTCTAGGTGATCTGGGGGTCTAAAGATGACACAACCACTATGGCAGTCTAGGGTTGCGTGGTACTGGCTCAACCAATCCATGCCTAGGACAATGTCATAGTCCGGCATGGAGAAAACCAAAAATCGGGCACGCATCTCTCGCCCGCAGACAACTACTGAACATGACCTACAAGTGTCACTAACAGGTACTATTCCACCTCCCGTAAGAATCCTCTTGACCTTCGGAAGGGGTGCAGTGGCTATTCTATGGGTAGCCACGAAACTAGCAGCTATAAAAGAGTGTGTGGCACCAGAATCAAATAGGACTAATGCTGGTAATGTAGCTACTAAAATTGTACCTGCTATCACTTCTCCTGCTGTCTCAGCCTCCTCGATGGTCATAGCATAGGCCTGTCCTTGCCTCGGTGCCGGTGCCCTCTGCTGCTGCTGCTGAACCTGCTGGTATCGATCTCCCTGTGGAGCCAAGGGTGGCCTCCTCTGGTTCACTCCTGGTGCTGGGGGTCGCTGCGCTCCAGCTCCTGCGTAAGGTGGCCTCGGTCCAGGAGGCTGCTGATAAGGCCTCGGCGCTGGCGGGGCCGGACGGTGTACCATCTGCACTGGGCCTCTCTGCTCCGGGCAATCTCTGATGGCATGCTGGGCCGATCCACATCTCAAACATACGCCCAACCTCCGTCTACAGTCCCTCATCAAATGTCCCCTCTTGCTGCAGAAATGACATGTGGGTATGACTGCTCCCTGCTGCGGTGCTGCCCCTTGGTGTTGCTGCTGTACTAGAGGACGCTTCGCAGGTCCTCCCTGCGGGGCTCGGACTGCTGATGTCGACGCAAAGGGGCGTTTCTGACTAGCCTCCAACTTGCTGATACGGTCTTGACGTCGCGCTGCAAGTAGTACCTCGGAGTAAGTGGTATAGGCTGTGGACCCGATAAGCCTCTGGTTCTCATATCTCAGGCCCTCAAAAAACTTCTCGGCCTTCGCTTCTTCATTGGGGATCAGGTAAGGTGCAAATCTGCTCAGGCGGAGGAACTCAGAATTGTATTCCTCTAAAGTCATACTCCCCTGGATGAGGTTCTGGAATCTGCTCCGAAGCTCTGCTCGGGCGGTAGAGGGTATGTACATCTCCTGGAAGAGTCTGGAGAACTCTTCCCAGGTGACGCGATCCGGTCCCAAACGCTCCTCCTCGGAGAGCCACCAGTGATGAGCGTTGCCGGTGAGCTGCATCCTGACAGCCGTCATCCATCGGTGTCGGGGGAGGTCAGTAGCCTCTAGCTGGTGCTGAATGCCGGTGAGCCAAGCGTGGACCTCCGTCGGCTCCTCGGTTCCCGCAAAAGGTTGCGGTGTCAAACGACGGAAGTCTATGACAGACCCTCTCGTCGGCGCACATGCGGGTGGTGTCGCCTGCCCCAAGGCCGTCACGATGCTCTCTCTCAAGGCCTCAGCCTGGTGCTGCTGAGCCTGCTGGGCCTGCTGCTGAGCCTGTTGCTGGGCCTGCTGCTGGGCCTGCTGCTGGGCCTGCATCATCGCAAACATCATTTGGAACATCTGGGTTCCGTCCATCGGTTGCCCTGTGGGGAATGGCATATAGGGCATCTGGGGCGGAAATGGTGGAGGAGGTGGTAGCTGCTGCTCCTCCTGACTCGGGATCCTCTGATCCTCAGGTCCTGCCTGATGTGGAGTCTGGTGTCCGCCCGATGGCATCTCGGGATGTCCTGATGACTGTCCCATGGGAGCTGGAGTCAGTAGAAGGACCTGCTCCAGATCCGGTTCCCCGGATGATCCAGCGTCTCGGGGAACGTCGCCAGGCTGCGCGATACGTCCACTGCGGAGATTCATAACTCTGAAAAGAAGTCATGACTGCGATCAGCGTTTGAGGAAAATAAACAAGATGCAATTTGGTAAACGATATCGAGATAGAGGTGTCATGTGAAGGTTTCAAACTTTGCAGATGAGATTTCTAACTCTATTCCTAATTTGCAGGCTCGCTTGGCACAGTCAGGTGACCAAGACGATTTAAAATTTGACCTGCATGGGCTACCACAAAAATCTTGTCACGCCCCGGTTCCATGGATAAGGAACCGAGCCACGTGGCAATGGCCAGCAGTGTACTTCGGCGGGCAACCAATCCAATGGGCCCGTCGGAGTACACTTAAGCTGTAAAGTACAATGAATAACCCATCACACAACACAAGTAAACTCAATCTAAATCTCATCCACAGGCAGCAATATAAGAGCACAATAGAAGTAAATACAACGACTAATGTGCATGAAGGAAAATGTCCAAAATAGTATCAAGTACAACCACTAGAATAGTCACACGGGGACAAACCCGCTAGCACAAATAAACTGAAATGGAAATAAGCAATAAGATAACTTGGAACGGTAGCAGGTAACTAGGTAGAGATACCGTCCCAAGGAAAGAGTCACTACCAGCGATCAGGCGAAGTCCTCAGGAATGACCTCGTCCTCGGTAGTGGGTACAGCTGCTGGAAAGATGCCCGGTCCGTACTCCTCCGGGTAAATCTCGAAGCCTATACCTGGAAGGGAACCAGGTCCTCAGAGGGACGTAACAAGGTACAAGAAAATAACATGCCAGGTAAACAGATAGTACAAGTGCGACAACAGGGTAGACTAGTACAACCAAACAAGTGTGACACAGTTTAAAGACAACGTTCGACGCGTGGGCCGTCCAAAATAAAACCGCAGCTCCGAGCACAGAGACACACGGGTCGTACCGCAGCTCCGAGCACAGAGACACACGGGTCCTACTACTTCACCATGAAACAGGATTACTACATCTATATATATAAGCGCGTGCAGAGTAGCCCAAACGTCTAGTAACTGTCTTCCCCTTCCCAAGCGGTCAACGATTGTGCGTTGAACCTGAACCTCTAACTACAGTCTTGACACACACAGAATTTAACTCAACAGACGCGACCCTAAGGTCGTCCCAGTCTCTGGTCATGATGTCAGTATCAGGATACAGGAATCTGGCACGAACACAGTGTATGAGTGTGTCCTGGGGTATCGATGTACTCTGGTACGTGCATCGATGTGCTATGAAGCAACAGTAATTAATCTAAGTCGTTAAGTCGAATGTCAACACCCGGTTGTGAACCGGACACGGAATATCGAACATCAACGTAAACAAGCGCACAATGTACAATAAGAAGAACAATATCTGTAAACTGAAATACTGGGTGGCAAGGTACACTTGCCTGCGTGCGGCTGCTGATGACGGGGATCGGGTACTGCGTCCAAGTCCTCAGGTCCCGCAATACCTAGAGAAGAGATACAATCTAAATCAATAATCTATTTTTCAACAGACTGGTGTACTACACACTGCTATGTCTAGACTCAGTCTCTGGAATTACCTAATATTATTATCGTCCTCAATACATTGTCTCGTGATCCGATCTACTACTCATTCCGGAATAATTTACCTGCTCTCCATTTGCAGGTATTTTATAACCTCAATCAATTATTTTTTAACCATGTATATGCCAACAATGTAATTATCAATTCCCATCTGCTATATCTTCCTTTAATCCTCGATATACCAGATTCCATATATATCTCAAACATACATTTTCTTATTACTATCTTCTACTATGCAACCACATATATAAGCCAAAACCTTAGCTAACATTCTTAACCGCAAGATACAGGGCTATACTACCACTACATAAACATCCATTTAAACCTTAGCCAATATGAACCCATATGTATATATAAACATCCTCATTCCAATAATATTTGCATACCACAAACTCATATTTTCTTTAGTTCAAATGTTTTTCTACACTATCATTTATCATCATTAAGCAAACACTAGTAATATATTAACTCTTTTTAAACACTACCTCCCCCCTAGTCATTTTAACATCATTAACTCAAACTACATGTATATATACCTCAACCGTATTTTTAATTATCATACCATTCTATCCATCCACATCTATATATATAAGAACTCAAAACCCTAGCTAACAATCTTATTTCCATATATATATAAACATCAACCTCTTTCATGATATGTTAATAATCTGGAATCAAAACAAGAGGGGGAGTAATGTATACCTCGACGAGGAGTTCGTCGGCCGGAGGAGGATGGAAGAGTGGAGAAGGAGGAGGGAAGCTGGCCGGGGGACAGCAGCGGGCCGCCGGAGTCGCACGCGGCGGCGGGCCGGACGCACACAGCAGCTCGACCGGACGCGCTGAACTGCTCGACCGGACGCGCTGAACTGCTCGGGGCCGGACGCCGGCTGGAGCGGGGTGGCTGCGTCGGCGGCCGACGCGGCCGGAGGTCGGGATCTGGGGTCGGAGTACCGGTCGGGTGGTTTCAAATGGGAGGAGGAAGGAGGGAGGAAGAGAAGAAGAATGAAGAAGGAAGAAGGAGAAGCTTCCTTTGCATGGGAAGTATTAAATGGAGGAGGAGAGAGAGTGGTGTTGGGATTAGGGCCGGTGGAGTGTTGAGGGTGTGGGGAGAAGAGGTTACTTTATAGGGAGATGTGAGGTTTGAATGTGTGGTTAGGATTCTCCTAGGAAAAATGAGTGGTTGGAATTTAATATGAATAGGGGTGGGTTTCTTCATGAGGGAATTGGGTTTGGGACCCCATTTTGGGACCCAAATTAATACTCATGACCAATGAGGTGTTGCCAACAATTTGCTAATTGCAAATAAGCCCCCGTAAATTCGGGAATTTGCATGGTCACATGAAATGACGCAAAAATTGCGGAGAAAAATATATTTAAAATTGTCATAGTGAGGGGGCGTTGCGCGTCAGGCGCGGGTCAAATTTGGAGGGCATTGGGATTAATTTAATATTAAAATATAATTTACAGAGCTGATAAATCCCGATTAAACTAACGATAACGCGTCCCGCGAATTTAATTTAATTGGGGCCCGCGGGGTCAAAATCTGGAAACGGCGCAAAGGCCAAAAATGGTGGGGGCTTGGAGTCAGTCTTGGACCCTTTAGTTGGTCCGGCTCAACGGGTTAAGTTGGTACTCCAAAATCGAGGGTAACGACACAGGTGTCCGACACGGAATAAAATACGGGTTACAATTTTTGGGATGTTGCGCAATTAATTTAGAGCACACGAAAGTTGATTTTTAACAGTCAGAAAAGTCCAGTGCCTAATTTGGCGAGTTGAGTCGAGTGTACATTATTTGTACGGAATTTTATGGGCTGAAAATGGGCTCCGAATAATTAGACAAAGATAGGGTAGAATAATGTTTTAATTAAATGGATTAAAATTCCAGGTAAATATCCTCAACTCCAAACCTCAATTTCTTTTATCAAAATATTTCCTGGCCCACTCTAACTATCTACAGAATAAATTGAGGGGGTTTACAACCAGGAAACCAGGGAAATCGTGCACTCAAAGGAAGATGTCATCGAAGAGTTTCCAACATTCATTCTCGAGCGGGGAGCGAGTGCAAGACCAAAGAAAGCCAGAGCATCTCTTCCCTTTCGCCTTGCCTCGAGGGCTTACGGGTCCGTGGGCACAGTTGAACCAGGCTCGTATTCCTCCTCCTCCTCCTCCTCCTCCTCCCCTCCCACCACAAATACATGTGGCAAGTACATAGTTTCTTTTTTAATCACTACCAACTACAAATAGGTAAAAGAAATCTACATTTGCTTTTAATATAACTGGTATCTTTTATTATCTTGTTCTCATCTTGTTTCACGAATTCTATGATATGCTAATATTAAATGAGAGAAAGATGCTCTCATATGTGACAGATTAAAACCACATTCTTTTTTCACATACAAGATCTCATCCTCTGTTGATTTCCTATAGGCAAAGTTTGGGATCAACCACATATAATTTCTTGGGTGGGGATCTCTGGCCAGAATGAATCAGAGAGTTCAATCAGTTATGGGATGAGTGCTACTTAGTCACCGACATAGTTACTGCTGTAGTATGAATTCACAGCAGTAGATGCCTAGATGGGTTTAGCTATGCATGCTGGTAGGGACGAGCATTATTCCGTTCCGTTTTGGACACGAATCGAATAATAAATTGAGTTCGGCTTGGAAAAAAAATCGGTTCGGTTTCAATTTTCAAAATACTAAATTTTTTTATTCAGTTTTTGGTTTCGATTTCGGTCCAAAATCGAAAATTTAATAAGATTTATACAATTATGTCAATATTTTCAATTCTATGTATATTTTGTGATTAACGATGTATATATTTTGAAAACAACAATTATAATTATATATAAGTGTTTGAAGTCCAATTTCAGTAATTTAACAACTAGTTCAATTTTGGACGCAACTTTGAAATACAACAAATGTGTGTATAAAAATTATAATTTTTAATATAATTTAATCACGATTCCAACTTTGGACTTGAGCCATTAAACAATAGAATAGTTCAGCCGAACAAATTATTCGATTTCGATTTTGACTAATTTCGGTTTTAGATTTTTAGAATTTTGACTTATTAATTTTTTGTCGATAAAAGAAGTAACACTCAATTATTAGTAAGTATAAAAGAATACCATCCCTAAAGTTGGTAAGATCCATGGTAAAGCGCTGATTAATTACAAAAGAACTGCATGCAGATAATATTCCATTATATAATATTATACCATCGGAATGATCTTAAAATACGACTACTATAGTCTATACATGCATATGATTATTGATTACTGAAGTTCTCTGGACAGAGTGATATGTGATCAACTTCATATACTGCATGTAAGTCCTAGTGAAGCTTATGGGGTTCCTAATGTATGTATGTATGTGTGTGTGTATTGGTTGGTGGTTAGAGAGAGCAGTGGGCTCATGTGTTTTATTTCTGGGCATTCCTACTACGCCTGTGCATTCATGTCATCATTAAATAGCCTTACTGTTGTGTTTAATGTCTCTCTAAAACCTAGAGAGCCGTATATTATTTTCCAGAGTCTGGCTTCTATATATATACACACACACGCCATGTGGAAGAAAGAGAGGCAGAGAGAGTGAGCAGTAAGTAGCAGGGAAAGCTCCATGGCTTCGGAAAGTCTAGCTCTTTTCCTCAAGATCTTGCTCATTTTCAGCATACTTGGTTCATCTCAAGGTTCTTTTTTCCACATTTGCTTCTTTGATCTTGCATCATTTTTGTTATTCTACTATTACTTCTTTTGTCCAAGTTGAGAAAGTTTGTGACTTATGATTGAGATTTGTGATGTGTGCTTCTTCTGTAAAGTTTTGGTGAATGTCTTTGAACCCCCTTCCACACTTAAAAAAGCCTCTGCCACATGCTATTTTGACCTCCATATATATGTGCCGGATGATAGGCGGCTATATAAGTACATTTTGTCACCTCCCTTTTGTACGGTTGTTGTGATGTTGGATCATCTTAAAAAGGGAATCTCCAATTTCACAGAGCTTAAGCTTTACAAAAAAAAAAAAAGAAGCAAAGTTTTTAAGAAATCCCTCCAAATATGCCCACATTATGCTTTGATATCTATATACGATGAAGTCCTAATCGATTTGTTTTCCAAGTTTGGTCTCTTCTACTCTTCTTCAGCATTGAGACTGAAATAAAAGACATTTCATTCCAATCTCAACGATGACCTCTTTCAACTCGTATGAAACTGTTTTAGGGGGCTGGGTGGCAACAATTTAACAACAGTTATTGTTATTTATTTAGGCTGTTGATAAGGGCACTACAACTTTTACTTGGGGCTAGTCCAGAATTGGGACTAGTCCATTAATGAGCAAAGCTTACTAACACTAGCCCATTAGTTTACTCATACTAGCCCACTTTGAAACCCTACTTCCCAAACACTCCCAAACCCTCCCCCCCACACCGGAGCCCTCCCCCTTCCCGCCGTCCTCCTCCGCCTCCTCCCCCGTCCTCCACCGCAGCCTCCCGTCGCCGCGCCTCCCGTCGTCGTCGCCGTCAAAACCAAAAAAGAAAATGAAAAAATAAAAGAACCGTCAAAATTTGACATATATGTTGATTTTTAGGACTGTCAAAATTTTGACAGTCCTACCAATTGGAAGTACTGTCAAAATTTTGACAGTCCTGATTATATCAGTGGGCTAGCCCCGAGTAACTTTCATGATGGCAAACTTGTAATTTTTTCTAAATTTTCAATGGATTAGTCCCGAGTAAAATGTGTAGTACCCTTATAATTACCCTTTATTTATTTATTTATTTATTTATTTATGTTTGACAGGGAAGGACTGGAGTAATTTGGGGCAACCACATTTCTTGAGGGCGAGCAGCTTCTCGTCACACGAGCACTATGACTACATCATAGTGGGCGGTGGCACAGCTGGTTGCCCCTTGGCTGCCACCCTCTCTCACAAATACAAGGTTCTGTTGCTGGAGAGGGGTGGCTCTCCCTATGGCAATGCCAATGTCTCTTTGCTTCAAAACTTCCACATTGGCCTAGCCGACACCTCCCCCACGTCGGCTTCCCAGCCTTTCATCTCCACCGACGGCGTGATCAACGCCAGAGCTAGAGTCTTGGGAGGTGGAAGTTGCATCAATGCTGGCTTCTACACCAGGGCCAGCACTAGGTATCTGCTCTAATCCTTTTGGACTTTGTTCATTGGTGCCTCGTGTAGTTTCAGCGATAGATAATAATGGTATGTATGAAACGTACATGTTTAATTCTCAGTTACAAATTTGGCCGGGGGGGGTGCCACGGGGGAGGGTGAGGGTGAGAGCATTTTTGAGAAAAATATATTTCAGGGTATTAAGTTGCACATTTTGAAAATTTAGGATATCAAGTTGAACATTTAGAATAGTTGAGGGCATCGGAGTGAAATTTAGCCTTAAACGTAAGTCTCTGACTAATCTGTATCATCTCGACGCGTTCTTTTGAGAGATGCACATCTACTTTTAACTAAAATAAGCAACTTGCATCTACCCGCTTCTGAGTAAATTGAATGAAATTTATTACACTTGCAACAAAATCAAACTCTTTAGCTCCCAGGACACTGGGACCATTGTCATGGCCCATCCGTCCTGGAGGCAGAGACGTGCGATCTGGCGAAGGTTTAGGGGTACTGGAATTAGTTTATGGTCCATTTATTTCTTGACAGTCGAGTGCCAACTCTTTGTATTTAGAATTAGTTGGTGAGAAATAAATGGTGCTGGTGGAAGAAAGTTTTGTGTATAATTTAATTTATGTTTTTCGCTCTTTCTTCTTATTTCAGTATCGATGTAACGTACGATGCAGATTAGATTAGATATTGCTTGTTTGAGCTGTGATCTTAAGAAGATACTGTTCATTCATAATGATTTACTTGCTTGTTATTTATGGGTATAGAATGACAAAGTACAGTAGGCTGGAAAAAATAGGTGAGGGGAAAGGCTTCTTGTTGCTTGCTTATTGTGATAACTGCCAGTTGGTTTAGGAAGAGATCCATCCATGTCAATTATGTACCTTTAGCCTTGGGAGGGACCAAGTACAATACAATCAAAGCAGAACATGAGGTGGCAGCTGGAAAGGCTTATGAAGTATAGGAATATGCCAATCTGGTTTTGAATACCAAGATGAAAGTACTTCAAAGTTCCTTATCCTTTAAGTAGTTGACATCCGGTTTGCATCATAGTGTTATTAACATCAAATTTTTTGTTGAGGCAAACATTTCCACATAATCCTCCTTTAAGTTTACATACAAGTAACATTCCTACGTCTTTCTATCAAGAACTTGCCTTTCCAAAATTTACTTGAAGTCGAGATCTGAGAGAAAGTCGATTTATGTGGATTAATTGGACATATGCAACAACACAAACTGATAGATGCTCCCATGAGGAGGAGGAGGAGGAGGAGGAGGAGGAGGAGCAATAATATCGTAGTTAATGGGTAGACCTAGATGAACATGTTTTGGAGTGTTAAAGAAGGATACGGCATTACAAATGATATGACCCTTTGGAAGAAGAGATTCAAACAAGTGACCCAATAAATTTGGGATAAATGCTTTGTTATTGTAGGGTCTGAAATTTCTAGAGAAAGGGTTGTATCATATATTTGGTGAAAAACTGTTGCATCTTAAGTTGATGATGATCTGGCCCATGTTGAAGCACTGCTAGAAGCGCATGCTTATTACAGTTGTCAAAACTAGAGTGTAACGAGTTGATATGCCTAATGCATGCTTTCCCGGCCTTTGAGTAATCTGGGTTCTCATGACTGCAACAGTTATGTAAAGGATGCTGGCTGGGACGCCGAGTTGGTCAATGAGTCCTATCCCTGGGTCGAAAAGCAAATCGTTCACCGGCCCAAGGTTGCACTGTGGCAGGCAGCAGTCAGGGATGGACTACTGGAAGCTGGAGTCGACCCGTTTAATGGATTCACCTATGATCATCTTTATGGGACTAAGGTCGGAGGTACCATCTTCGATGAGCGAGGCCTCCGTAGCACTGCAGCTGATCTGCTCTTCTCTAGCAACCCCAACAATCTCAGAGTCCTGCTCCATGCCACAGCCCAGAAAATCCTATTTCATAGACAAGGTTAATCTTGTTCCTCCTGGATCCCCTACTATTTTTTCTTCTTCTGCAGCTAAGCATGGTTGGGGGACGAAATTTGCACTGTTGGATCAAAATGTTGGCATTGACTTATTTCGGTATGTTGAATTGAAACAGGGAGGACACCCAAGGCGGCCGGGGTTGAGTTCAAGGACGAGTTTGGCAATCGGCATTCTGCGTATCTGAAGGCTGGGAGGAGAAGCGAGGTTGTCGTGACATCGGGAACGTTGGGTAGTCCTCAACTGCTGATGCTGAGCGGAATCGGTCCCAAGAATGAACTGAAGAGGTTGAACATCCCACTGGTACACCACAGTCCCCATGTCGGAAAACACTTGTCAGACAATCCGATGAACAGCATCTTCTTGCCGATGAAGAAGCCAGTCAAGCAGTCCTTGATCCAGATTGTCGGTATCACCAAGATGGGATCCTTCATCGAGGCTAGCAGTGGATTCGGCCAGTCCTCCGATAGCATTCTGTGTCACCATGGAATCATGTCTGCTGAGGTTTAGCATCACTTTCTTCGCTTGTTTGTTATCTACTTTTAGCTTCTCGTATAATATTTAAATTTTGTGTTTAGGTCTCTATATTGTCCATAATGTGTTCGGGTCTCGTCCTAACAGGTATCATCCAAAGTGCAGGCCTAAACTCAAAATTTTAATATTATACGAGACCCTAGAACTAAACGAAAATATGCGAGGGTTGTGTGACTTGAGTTATTTAGCTCTGCACGGTTGGGAGGGAGTTGTGTGACTTGGGTTACTTAGTTTCGTCGAAAATGGTACTTATGACACTATATATTGTTCGCTTCTATCACGATCGATCTCATCAGCCTCCTGACGACAATTTCGATGGGGACGGCTCCAGTGTCGTCAGATATCGCTCTTTCCATTCGCATCGTTTAATGCTGGCAACTCAAGGTCGTCTCGTAGATCGATGACGATAGAAGCAAACAATAGTGCCGCAAGTCTGGTCATCGATTGGTCGGTCCGAAATGCCTGCCATTGCTCACGATGCTCTTTTTTCCAGATTGGTCAGCTCTCTACAATTCCTCCGAAGCAAAGAACTCTTGAAGCTGCCAAGGAGTATGCCCGAAACAAACACACTCTGCCACACGAGGTATTCAAGGGCGGATTCTTGCTAGAAAAAGTCGACGGTCCCCTCTCGGCCGGCCACCTCACCCTCGTCGACTCCGACGTGGAGACCACCCCCAACGTCACCTTCAACTACTTCAGCCACCCCCAGGACCTCCGCCGCTGCGTCTCCGGCATCCGCACCCTCGAGAAGATTGCCCGCTCCAAGCGCATGGCACAACTTACGGAAGACTACGGCTACACCACCGACATGCTCCTTAACATGACCGTCAGGGCCAACGTCAACTTCGTACCGAAGCACACCAACGACACGGGCTCGCTCGAGCAGTTCTGTAAGGATACCGTGGTAACTATCTGGCATTATCACGGGGGGTGCAGTGTCGGGAAGGTGGTGGACACGGATTACCGGGTTAGGGGAGTAGCTGCATTGAGGGTTATCGACAGCTCCACGTTCTTGAGCTCGCCGGGGACCAATCCACAAGGGACAGTAATGATGTTGGGCAGGTAATTAGTAAATCTAATCTAACTACCATCCGCTCCGGTCCATTAAACAATATTTCGGTTCGGTTTTAGATTTTTAGAATTTCGATTTGTTCGCTTTTGAACTTTTGATTATTTCGGTTCGGCTGAAACCGATAATAAACGGAATGCTCGTCCCGTCCAAATCTTAACATGGAAGGATACAAATCTCTAATCCTGCCTTCTAATTCATGCTTGTTCCATGAACAGATACATGGGAGTGAAGATGCTCAGGGGAAGGTTAGGGAGAGCAGCAGGAGTTTAGGTGTTGGTGTCATATCAAAGAAGCTATATATCGGCTGGAAGTATGTTTAGATACAAGGAAAGAGAAAAAAGAAAGAAAGAAAGAAAGAAAGAAGAAGAGGCAAATGGAAGGATTTGTTGTGTACTCATGTCCCAATATTGTTTTGATGGTTATTTACTAGTTTCATTAAGGAATGCCATCTTGTACTAACATTGTCTCCCAGGTGTATATTGTTTCCATGTTTTTTCATCTATCAACTGCTTAAAAGCAACTTTTACTTTTGGAAATTTTTTTTTTTTTAGGGCCACTACAAAAGTTATTCATGTTTGTTTAATTTTTTAGAACTGTCAGATTTGTTGACAGTGTTTTCAATATATAAGACGTCATGACAGTCCAATTGCTGTTAAATAGATATTCTATCAAAAAAATTGACAGTCCTTCAAATAGGTAGGACTGTCAACAAAAATTTACAAACCTGCAATTTTTTTATTATCAAAAATGTTAATTAAATATTTTATTTGCCAACTTACCCTAATTATATATTAATAGCAAATACATATGTTAATTATCTAATTAGTTTGATAAATAATTTTTAATAGTGTATTCTTGACTAATTATTAATTAATGTTAAATAATTACTCTAACAATTTAATACTAACTAAGAAAAAAAATTACTAAAAAATAATTCTAGGAATTAAATATTATTTTTAATTTGCTTTTAACTATTAATTAGTTACCTTAACTATTTAATAGTAATTGATCATCTTAATTAGCAAATAATAATTAATGATTATTGTTAATATATTATTAATTAAGTATCTTACTAATTATAACATAAATATTAATTACCTAAGTAATAAAAATTATCTAAAAACCAAAACTCCACTTCCCAACCAACATTCTCTTTTTTTAGAGAGTATGTAAATATTGAAAAGTTGAGGGGAACACAAGCGGGACGTTAATACAAGTAATGATTATGGAGGAGTTTTCATCCTAAA
The DNA here is from genome assembly GCA_036927795.1 of Iris macrosiphon. Classification (NCBI taxonomy): domain Eukaryota; kingdom Viridiplantae; phylum Streptophyta; class Magnoliopsida; order Asparagales; family Iridaceae; genus Iris; species Iris macrosiphon. The sequence continues at coordinate 185,872,773 of JAYESA010000012.1, forward strand.
TCCAAGCCCAACCAACATCGAATTTGGAATAACTCTTCCAAATTCATGGAAATACCACTTTTTCCTCCATTTTAGGTTGGTCAAACAGTCCTTAAAGAAGTTTACTTCAGCAAAGTTATTGAAGTTTGTTTGGGCCAATAGTAGGACACTACACAATTTGTTAGAGGCGACACAGGTAGGGACAACACACTTAAGTCAAATTTTTTTTTTTAATGACAGAGGGTTAATACCACTATCCTTCTTCCCTAATACAACATCATTTTATTTTATTTTTCTTTTTTTCCTCCTCCAACCATAATCTTGTAATAGATACTCCAAAATGAGACTCTATGGCCAACTTAGGTGAAGTTTTGAACTAAATACAAGAATTCTGAAATGAAAGTTGACACAGTTTCGTTGGAGACGATGTATGACTGCTAAAATTTTGACAGTTCTGACAATAGTGTAGAGAACTCTGTATTAGTACCGCAAAATTTTTGATAGTCATAACAATAGGAAATATAAGAAGAATACTTTTTTCTATTTTCAACACTCAACTAGAATGGTCGTTTTATAGATTTACAATAGAATGCCAAAGGCCTTAGGTTATAGAAGCCAAAGGCCATAAGTTAGATTATATAAACCAAAGTTCATAAGTTATGGAAGAACTTTGGGTATCCATATTTACAACAAATTCAAATAATTTATTTAGTTGCAAAGTCTTTTTATTTCATAAACTAATTACTACGCGTTCATGAGTTGGTCATGAGTTGGTCCATACATTGTTAGGTTGTTTCTTACTGGAAGCATGACCATGATTGTCAATTGTTTGTAAAGATGTACAACTGAGTGATTCTTGTGGTTACCGGAAAAAGACATAAAATTCTAATCGGGTGATGGAAAATCAGTAGATCGAGCAACGAGAATATATTATTTCTTTTATTTATAAATAGTAGAAGTTGGAGATAGTGGGTCCAAAAGTCATGTAACGCAACGTACACAAAGTCCCGAATGTTACATCGGACATCGAAAAAAAAAAAAATAGTTTGTAAAGGTTTTGGACTTTCGCGAAAACTAAGTTAATTGGGCCATGTCGTGGTTCCGGTTTACGTCAAATCGGAGTCTGGGCTTAACAGGCCTTATGTTGGCCCAAACCAAACATATCCCTACCAGTTTATTAAGAACTGCGGATATTGGCAGACTGATCGCTCCTCCCCCAAAATTCGGTTCTTTTGGTAAGAATTAGGGTTTCTGTGAAATTTCCCCAAATTTATTCCTTTGTCAATTAAAATTTTCTCAGTCTTTAGTTTCATCGATCACCTACTCCTAAATTAGGGTCAATGCATTTGGATTATTTTGTCAATTTGGGATAGAGCCGATGGTGTTGGCTAAAGATTCGAACTTTGAAGCAATTTTATCAATTTTGTGAATAATTCATAGATTTTAGCTTACTTACGATCTCATACTTATTTCCAGGTTTATATATAGGAAGAATCGAAGATGGGGATCATCGAGAAGATCAAGGAAATCGAGGCCGAAATGGCCCGGACACAAAAGAATAAAGCCACAGGTTGGGTTTTGTAACTATATACAATGGCATTCCTTTTCAGTTGCAATCCTGAACTGAACTTTGCTTACTTTGGTGTTGCATGATTGTGAAGGAAATTAACTTTTATTTAGAGCTGGAAGTTGTGATCTGCATTAAAAAAAATCCAAGAATGAAATCGTTAAAATCTGGATATGTTTAGAAAATAGACGAAATTTCTGGCTTGATAACTTTTTTGGTGTATAATCAAGTTCCATATCGTAAACGAGTTTCTGTATTTTTATTATTATTATAAATGAGTTATATTTTGTATAGTCTTTGAAATTGGTTCTTTTTTTTAATGCAGAGTACCACCTTGGGCAACTCAAGGCTAAGATAGCAAAACTAAGGACACAGTTGTTAGAGCCTCCAAAGGTATTATAAATAATAAATTTTGACCTTTATCACTCATATAATTGATTTCTGTGTTCACTTTTCCTTTTTCTGACTCCACCCAATGTTTGTTGGATTTCGTGTTGCAACCATTGGTAAAATTCTTTGCCATTGTTAAACTGTTAGGACCTACTACATGAACTTAATAACCATTACTGACTTGGGGATATAGTGTACGATTGAAAACTGAAATGTGATTGCTCAGGAGTAAACAAGAATAGTTGGAGACCTTGTTCGTACATTATACACTTATGATATTCTTTTTAGTCAGCTATTGCTGTGATTATTGAGGTGGTAAAAGGAAGAATTCTTGTTGGCATCCATAGTTTTTTTTTTTTTTAACCTGTGGAAAAAAAAACAGAATTTGGAGTTGTTCCCGTGACTCGAGAATACATTATTTAACAATTTATACCAACTCCACCCCCTCCCCCTTCTTCTGGAACCACTAACCAGCAACCTCCATTTCAAACTGGAGCATACATCCACCTAATTTTGTCTCACTTTTGTGCTTTAACCCCATTCAATACCAACTATGATTTGCTCAAAGTGCATGGGGATGTTTTATACTTTTAGAAAGGAGGCCTTGGTGCCATAGTCATGACATTGAAGGTAAAATGTGTGCATCTTATTAAGGTTGGGTTTGGGATTGCTTGTCATGTCTGCTTCTGCATATTCTTTTGAAAATAGCCCCAAAACCTGTTTGGTAATAGCAACTTATCAAATTATTTTTGAAAAGCTAGTTAGGTTCTGAGACAGCTAGTGAAAGCAAATGTTAGTCTGCTTTCAGAAACTGCTTCTGCTGCTGCTTTTGAGAAGCAGCAGGAATCCCAAACCCAGCCTGAATGGTTGAGAAACATCTAAAAGTGCGCATTTAATTTAAGGAGAATGATTATTGACATTGGTTGTAAATATCATAAAGTTGGACGTTTTTCCTGGACTGAGGCTTGTGATTTGGATGATTCTAACCTAAAGCCTTGTGATTTCAAAGCAAAACATATTTTACTAGTGGCTGGTTGTCCGTCAACTACCTTTCTATTAAGACACCTCCATCATTAATGCACCTAATTGAGTATTAGCTGCTTGGATATTTAGTGCATGAAATATTATCAGTCCATTAGTCTTCTATTTAGGCCTTCTTAAGTACTTGTGGCATATTGCATGGATACATAAAGCCTGTCTTATAATTTTCTTTTACTCGATCTTTATTATCTCAAGTATAGGATGATCTTATTATGGCTATAGTGAATGAACTAAATGAATGGTGGCACTGTGCTATAAGGTGGGAATTTATTGAAGAAACTATGTCTAGTAGACTAAAATATGTTTTCTTCATTGCAAACTTGTGAGGAATCCAGTTCACATATTGAACTTTAAACTTAACTTTTGACCCCAAACAATTCTTCTATTAGTCAATATCCTTCAAATTTCAAGTTTCAACCGAAGCAAATCCTAACCGTATTTATTTTTATCTTTTACTGTTTGTCAGATTCCATTGCTAGGAAGTCTGTATTTTGTTTTTGGCAATTAAATTAAGTAGTTCATATCTTTGTTGCCTATATAATGCAATTATCTAAAAGAGAGTACTTGAATGTTGCACTGAACTTGATGTTACATAGTTCCTACTAAATATGTCTAGTGGCAAATAAGTGGCACATAGAGTTTTCTTTTATTGTTGGACATATTTAGTTATTATCATGTGTTGCTTTGTTTAGCTGCTTATTTGCTGCTACAAAATTTATTGTCAAACAGGGTTCAAGTGGAGCTGGAGAAGGTTTTGAAGTTACAAAATTTGGCCATGGTCGAGTTGCATTGATAGGATTTCCTAGGTCTGCCTTTTTATCCTTGACAAGTTATGCATATTTCATATCTTGTTAAGAATAACAATTTGTTCCTAATTGCTTGTTATATGTAGTAAAAGATACTCCGAAGTGCAAACATGTCTAGTGTGAAAGATGATTCCTAGCAGGTGAGTGTGTTGGGCATTGCATTTGGGTGTGGGGGTCAATTCCAGGCGACCGGCTAGATCCAGATACCTTTCTCTTTGCTTGTCTCTCTGGATTATGGAGTCTCCCTACTCCACAGGGTAGTTTGTGTCCGTGGATATAGTTAGATCCTATTTCCATTTTTCTCTAGTTTGGCAGGGGTACCAACAGTGATCGATGAGTGGCAAGAAAGTTTTGTTATTTTTTAATAAAAACTAAAACGTAGGTTTTTATGCTAGAAACACGGTGGAAAAAGGCTATAATGCTGAAAGTTTGATAGCTAAACTAAGAGTTTCATTGTTATTAAACGCCCTCCAATAACATGATTAGTTAGCTTTAGTGGCAAGGGAGTGATAATGGGTTTTGAGTTACGCAAGGGGTTTTACTAATTTTGGAGCAAACATTGGGGATTTCCTGCAATTCCCCAATATCTCATCCATGAGTTGGTAGGCATATACATGGTTTATTTTCTCTTAATGAACCAAAACATTAAGTACTCAAAACTTCCTGTTTTATATGTATGGGCTTGCGTTAAATCTCTTCTTTGAAGGAGAGAGATAAAAATTCGTGGAGTGACAATTACCAATTACCAATAGAGGACTTGAGTAGCCATTCTCTACATACTACCAAACTCAGGAAATAAAAATATAAGTTGACTATAGCTATCCTTCCAAGATAGAATTTCTTGGCCCTGCATTGTAGCATGATCTATGAACAAACTTTCATCAGCCAAACCACATAACTCTAGCTATTCCTCAACCTAAATTATTACCAAAAGGAGAACTTCGTACACCAGTTCCTTTCTAAGTGAACTCATGGAAACAAAACAATGTCAGAATGAGCCAAGATGATTATATAGTTGTTTATTTATATGTTAATCACTTAATCCTCATTGTCTTGCTGATTTTGTCATGCTTCAGCATACTCAAGAGGATTTCTTGCATTTCAAACTGTATCAGAGTGATGACCTTGTTTTCCCCCCTCTCTACAGTGATAATTTTAAATTGTTTGTCTAATTGACTTTATTGCATGATGGCAGTGTGGGAAAGTCGACACTTCTAACGATGTTGACGGGAACACACTCAGAAGCTGCATCATATGAGTTTACAACACTTACTTGCATCCCTGGGATCATCCACTACAATGATACCAAAATTCAACTACTTGATCTTCCTGGAATTATTGAAGGGGCTTCCGAAGGCAAGGGCCGCGGTAGGCAGGTATAAAAATGCCATCTATCTTAAATCCTTGACTTGCTAATTGTTCCCCATTAATAATATTCATCATCTCACTGCTGGGCTTTTCCAAATATATTTTATTCTTTTGTGCATAACCATGGAAGTTGATCATATAATTCTTTCTCAGGTTATTGCCGTTTCAAAGTCATCAGACATTGTGTTGATGGTTCTTGATGCCTCAAAGGTAAGCCTTCTAATTTAATTCCAAAAAAATTCTGTAAACGCTTTTTCTTCGATGCAGTTTACAAACTAAATTTTGTCCATCATTTGTTCTCTTCTCCGCTTGATTTGTGCTTTAGAAACTCGCTTTTCTAAGGATCTTGGTTTCTTTGTGTTAGTACCAGTCCTTTAAACATCCTCATTGTTCCAAAAAGAGTTATATCCTTGAATAAAGTCCAATGGCCTCTGACTATACAATGTAAACTTTTGTTCTCACTTGCTTAGGGCGTGTCACAATGTTTTATACTATGACAAATATTTTAATATATAGATTTCTTTTGTTACGATAGTGTGAATCTCCTTGCATAGTTTCTGTAACACTAGCATCAGATTCTTTCTTGTACTTCTCAGGTTGTATGTTTTGTTGAATAAGTTGTGATGTTTCCGTTTCTGCAACTTCTGCTGTCTTCTGTGTTCCTAATGTGTCATTATAAGATTATTTCAGAGTGAGGGACATCGTCAAATACTGACAAAAGAATTGGAGGCTGTTGGATTGCGTTTGAACAAGAAGCCGCCTCAAGTAAGTTTCATAATGTCCTCTAATGTTCATTGAATCCAGATTTAGTAGTATTTTTTTGTAGTTCTAAGTCTCAACTTTTTTGTTTCAATGCCAGTGAGTGCAGAAACAACATCATTATTTTCTACATAAAATAATTAGTCTTTTCAGCTTAATTCATTTTTAAACAAATGATTAACCTGTTCAGCTTTTAGGATAATTGCTTTTCATCCTTTCGGACATCAATTCTTTTACAAATAATTGTATATAAGCTTGTCACATTCCAGCTGCTTCTGCAGTATATATTTAAAATGTTTGTTATCTCATTTTCTTGATTGTCATTTTTTTTTACTGTTGACTCTTGAGGTGTCATGAAGTAGTGAAATCATTTAATCCTAGTTTAAGTGCGAAATCACCTTTTCCATTCTATATAGTAAAATTTTCTTTTTCTTTCTAATAAATGGTATCGAGTATAATGGCATAATTTTGTTCTTGAAGTTACAATTTGACAACGTTCCGTATCACCTTACCTTTGTTGCACTTGCACAGACATGAATCGTTACAACAGAGTAATGACATGGAGGACGATACCCATTTTGGTTTGTCCGGGTTGTGTCAGACACGTGTCAGACACGACATTGGCCCAAAATTTTTGGGGGATCTGTGCTTCCTACCACCTTATCCATTCTAATGTACATTGTAAAATTGGCGATTTATTTTATTTAAAGAATGAAGTTCTCTTTTCTCTCTTTTTTCGCGTATGTATTCATGTCTAGCGTTCTTGCTTAATTTCAGATTTATTTCAAGAAGAAAAAGACTGGAGGTATTTCTTTCAATAGCACTTGTGCTTTAACTCATGTTGATGAGAAGCTTTGCTACCAAATCCTGCATGAGTACAAGATACACAATGCAGAGGTACACTCAGTTCAGTTTAAATCCACTTCATGCCTTTTGTGAAGACAAAGTATATTTTTTGGGGGTCCAAAAGCCAGTATAATTTTTCCAAGCATTGTGTTAAGGATTTATCCAACTATGATCTGCATAGTATGATCCTCATGTATCGAAAATAATTATAAGATAATATGATCCTCATGTACCGAAAAGAATTATAAGATATCTATTTGTTTATTTTACTTCTCATTTCGGATCAAGTTCTTTTAATATGACAGCATATATGAAATAAAAATGAGAAAGCATATACCAAATACTGCATAATATGATCCTCGTGATCCCAATGAGTACTGAATGAAGGGTTTGCTCTGATATATATATTCCATGCACAATGCTGGTAAAATTTAATTGTTAATGTCACAGGGACATGGCCCTTAACAGAGCTGAATGGAAGGAAAAAACAGCCATCCCCAAAATTTGGGATAATGGCTTTGTTGTTCTTGTTTGCACAATGCTGGTAAATGTTAATTAACAGAAAAAGCTGTTGTTACTTCCTGCGGTTTTGTAAAGCTACAGCAGGATTTTGAACATCTGCTGTCTTGGAGCTGATCAGAATGTTAATATAATGCAGCAATATTATAAAAAGAATAACCCAGTAAGACTACTGCAAATTTAGTGTTCAAGTGTGGCTCCTCTTTCTTCAATTGTTTAAAGTGGGACAACAATTATGTAGGATTTAAGGTTTTCTGGCTTTGTTGGTTTCTTGATGTAGGACTGACTGTTGCTAACTCTGCGTGCTTATTTGATCCTGTATTTTAGCCGGTAAATTTTCTTTGTAAAAGACATGATTATTCTATAGTTTTTATGCAGTTTCGCTTTTAGTTTTATTACTAACTCTCCACCCACCTTCTTCTTTTGGGTTTTTCCTCTCCTTGTAGTATATCTCCATCCTCTTATCGACTTCTAGTTTCGTTCTTGTGTCCATGGGCCAGCAAATCCAAAAGATCTAGTTAATCATGATGTGCTGATAGGGTCCTGAAGTAAAATATACTGATCCATATTATTTCTGGTTTTTGGTTTGGTTGAGACTTGGGTGGCTGTTGATTGTAGTTTAACCCCTTTCCTATGTTCTTGATTATTTAAAGCGTGCCTAGGCGAGAAGCTCAATGCTAAGAGAGGTTGCTCCTCCCTTCAGCTAGAGACACTCCTTCGCTTTTGTTGGGCATAAGTATGACCTTATACAAGTTAGTCAATGGCATCATCAACCCTCCCCCATCTAGGACTCAAGTGACATTGAAACTTCCCTTTTTTTGTTGCAAACAAGTGTAACTTGGAATAGAGCAACACAGTGTCGAGGCCGAGGACCTCTGTTTTTCTTCTTCTTATACATGTGCCTTGATTGCTTGGGCATACGCCTTGGTTTTGCACTTAATGCCCGGGCCTCATGTGGCCTTGGCACCTAATTGTGGTTTTCTCCTCTGACAACTATGTTGGTGAGGCAGCCATTATGCTGCTGGAAGCCTGGCAAGTTAGTACTGTGAATGAAGACCTCTGTTCTACTAACAGATGGAATTTTTGTGGTACTCCAATTGACATGATTAATAGTTTCTCCTTACAGTTATTGAACTGTTGTACTGTCCATGTACTTTCATTCTGAAAATATCTTTTTTTAGGGTCAATGGACTTTTGATGGTTTCCTTGTTTATTAACCACTAACATCAGTAACCACAACTGCAAGCTTTGATACTTGAGGACAGATTTATGCCCCTATGCGGTCCCTTCATTTCAATAAGATATACATCCCTCCGGAAGCTAAGCCCTTTTTTGACCCCAAGTCACTGCTGATGGTCGAGAATTTCTTGGTTACTGCATTTCTTGCCAACTTCTCTACCATGGACTTCCTCTGTTTAGCGCCTACTGACATATGACATGCAGTTGCGGAAACCATCATTTGCTTTATCATCAATTATTTCCTCTCCTATGCTCGCTTACAGTGCTCAACTTAGGAGCAGGAATATACATATTTCCAATCATTGTGGTTAATACAGTGTTCTGGGCTTTTCCGTAGTCTCCTATCGAACAATGCTTGGAACTTTCATGGTCTCCTATCAAACATTAGAATAGTGCTGTGAGATTTACTGTTACTCGGAGGACTCAATGTTGCTAGATGTCATCATTGTGTAATCCTTCATCAACTTTGGTTTTTTATATTTTCACTGATCCTCTAGGTAGTTGCATGGTTGGAGGGATGCTTGATTTTCTGGTATCTTAACTCATAATAACACCATAAATTGGATTCTGTTGATTGTCTTATGTAGGTGTTATTTCGTGAGGATGCCACAGTTGATGATCTAATTGATGTTATAGAGGGAAACCGTAAATACATGAAATGTATTTATGTCTATAACAAGATTGATGTCATCGGTATTGATGATGTGGACAAACTAGCCAGGCAACCGAATTCAGTTGTTATCAGCTGCAACCTGAAGGTATGTTCTTTTGTTACAAGTATTTGAATATTATTTTTCTCAGAGCTGGGGTCAATTCTGGTCGGTTAGGTGTATAATGCAAACCTCTTCAAGTGGAAAGTCGTACTAACTAATTCTGCTACATTTAGTTGGGCTGGGTTAGGGATTGCTTATCATGCTACTTCTGCTTATTTTTTGAAAATGTCCCTGAAGCTGTTTGGTAACTTCCTTGTCAAAATATAAAAATATAAAAATGAAAATTGTAAAGGTAGTTCAGTTTTGGGGTAGCTTTTGAAAGGTGGGAAGCTGCTTTTTCGAAAGCAGCATTGATCCCAAACCAGGCATTAGTCATCTTGTTTCTTGGTGTCAACTATCGTTGTGTAGCGTGGCGTGATATAAAACTGATGTGATTGTTGACCAGATAAAGCTTAACACCCATCCAAGCGCATTTTAGACTTATCACTAGCCTTTGTCTCTTTTTGTTGCTGTTTCCAGCTCAATTTAGACAGATTACTGGCTAGAATGTGGGACGAGATGGGACTTGTGAGAGTCTACACAAAGCCACAGGGCCAGCAACCAGATTTCACAGATCCTGTAGTACTTTCCACGGTAAGTAAAGTAACTTGCATACAACATGCATTGTTTTGGGTGCTGAGTATTTGATTGCCTAGTCATTCAAATGTGACCTGTCTCTTGATTGGGCTCGAGCAGGATAGGGGTGGCTGCTCAGTAGAAGACTTCTGTAATCATATACATAGAAACTTGCTGAAGGATGTAAAATATGTTCTCGTGTGGGGAACTAGCGCAAGGCATTATCCACAGCACTGCGGGCTTGCTCATGTACTTAGCGACGAAGATGTTGTTCAGATAGTGAAGAAAAAGGTAATGTTGATATTTACACTAACTAGTGCTCACTCTTTATATGGCAAACAGAATTTTTCTTCTAGGGGGAGAAATTTAGTTAAAATTGCATGTGAAGGAAAAAGTTTGGGTATTAGCAGTTGAGGGGATGAGTCGCCAAGTCATTTGGCGAGAGGGGAAACAAGTCGCCAACTTGGCGAATTTGTGATGAGGAAGGACTCGCCAACTGAGTTGGCGAGTTGGCGTACCACGCCAAGTCAAATGGCGAGAGGGAGAGGTGCAAGCATCAGTAGCAAGGAAGTTGTATCCACATCAGTACAAGCCTACCAACCAAACTCTCTTCTTTTTTTCCAAGTTACTGAATTTTGGAGGAACTAAATTTGGGTAGGGTAGGGGGAGTTGGCTCCAATGATTAAGGGGGACGGATGGGATGAGTTTTGCTGTCCACATGGCCAAGCACATCGACAGAGAATATACCTTCTCCTTTTTGACCTTTCAGAATTCGGAGCAAGAGTATCTGTCCTCCTCAATAACTGATCCCCATTCAAACTGTAAAATATAGGATTTCCTTTTGATTTGGCGGACAGTACAACTCGCCATTTAATTTGGCCTGGTCTTCGCCAACCCGCCAACTCAGTTGGTGCGTCCTTCTTGCTCATTACAAACTCGCCAAGTAAGTTGGTGACTTGTTTCTTCTCGCCAAATGATTTGGCATGGTCTCCGCCAACTTGCAGTTGGCGAGTCCTTCTTGCTCGTTACAAACTCGTCAAGTAAGTTGGCGATATGTTTCTCCTCGCCAAATGATTTGGCGACTCATCCCCTCAACTGCTAATACCCCAATTTTTTTTTCTTTTATATGCAATTTTAACTTATTTTCTCCCCCTAGATGAAAATTTCTGTATGGCAAATGTGCCTAGGTTGGAAGGAGTTTTCAGTGTCTTCATCTGTATCCGGTTGCTCTGCTCTTGAAAAAGTTGCTTTTGCTTTTGCTTTTTCTTCTTTCGTTTGATTTTTAGACATCCCTAATTTCACCAGAGCATGTATATAATTGTAATCTATTTATTACTCATTTTCAGGAGAAGGACGATGGTGGGGGAAGAGGCAGGTTCAAGTCTCATTCAAATGCCCCTACTCGCATATCTGACAGAGAGAAGAAGGCTCCTCTGAAACAATGAATGCCATTGGACTGCATTCTTCTGCAGTTGATGTGGGGGATCAACAGTTCATCATCTGTAGTTGCCCGAGTGTCTCATGAAATCCAAATCATCATCAAACGACGACAACAATGAAGCTCTTATCCCAAAAATTTTGGGTTGGCTACATACCTGCAAGAAGAAGATCTTGGAGAAGAGCTATCCGATCTATATTTTGCGAGTTGGCATCTCATGTTCCGAATAATGAGTTGCAGCAAGTTTTTACGTCTAGGCAATATTTGATAGATTTTTATTTGTAACATTACTATAGGCAGGTTGGCTTAAGTTTGAGCACTCAGTTGAATTATGGACTACCAAGCTGCTTGACTTTGATCGATATTCTGGAATTTATGTTTTATGAGATTGGCTTGTTTGTGATCTATTAATATCATTTGCCATTGTCGACAGGTTGGTTTATGTGCTGACATATGTGTACTAATATAAGTTGGCTTCAAACGATTCAAAATTGAGTCGTATAAGCCATTTTTAAATATTCTACTAATTATTTTTAAAAATTTAACTACCTAATATGATTTACTTATTATTAAACAACTTTAACTCAAGTAGATAAGGTAAGAGATATTTTTTGGTTGTCTGAGTTCAATTTTTAGGAATAATAGTATTTATAATAAATTTAGATTATAATTTTTTTTTTTGAAACGTTACTAGCTAACATAATCTTTCGGAATTTGCCTCCTGTTACACAGCAGTTATGACTATCGAAATTTTTTAATACTAAATTATGTAGGAATGGACTCCTGTATACCATATGTACCCATGTGTACTAGTACATTTCCATTTTATTGGTCTACATGACTCATCTAGATGAATCATATTCCTCTAGATGTGACTATGACTCATATTTCATATATACATAACATTTTATATATATTATATGTATCCAAGCATTCTCAACCACACATTTTTTTGAAATGTATGGTTATAAAGTATGCTGACGTGGCAGTAACTTTATGGAATAATTTATGACCACATTTCAAAAAATATGTGGTTGAGATTGCTTGGTGCAATATCCTGCACACACACGCACATACATATATATATATATATATATATATATATATATATATATATATATATATACGGAAAATTTCGTTTAAAGCAAAATATTTTGCTATATTTACATGAAAAACATTATATTTTAAAAATTTACATTCAAAGCATCAAAACGCCCTTTGTAAGGGCGTTTTATGTTTTTCCGTTAACTCCGTTGACGGAGCAGATTTGAAAAAAATAATTTTAAAAAAATATATATTTCCTCTCCTCTCTCTCTCAGCCGCTGAAAAAATAATAATTTTTTTTTTCCAGTTTCCTCTCTCCTCTCTTCTCTCCCTCACTCTCTCCTCTCTTCTCCTCTCCTCTCTCTCTCTCTCTGCCCTCTCCTCTCTTCTCAGAAGAACCAGGCCAGCGCGACCGAGCTCGTGTCCCGCCCGGCTAGTATGAAGCTGATGCAGAAGTCCTTCAAAAACTTGTCCGAGAACCCGGTCTCGGCCTCCATGAGCCGAGATAGCAGGTCGGACAGCCCGCCGAGCCCCTTCTCCCTCCGCAGCGACCGGCGGTCCCCGACCGTCCTCTCCGCGAAGCCGTGCACCACGCGCAGCGCCTCGCGGAGCTGCCGCTCCGTGCCGACGTCGAGCAGCTTCATGAGCTTCCACACGAAGGGCGGCACGACGAACCGGAACAGCGTCAGCTCCGTCGCCCGCTCGAACGCCCCTGCGAACTCGACCTCGGGTAGGTCCGCGTCCAGCGCGGCCGAGTGCTCCGCGAAGCGGGCGGAGTGCATCTCCGCGGTGGTGGCGCGGCGCTGCTCCTTCCACAGCTCTCCCTCGGCGTTGAATATGCCGTCGCCGAGGCAGTCGGAGAAGCACTCCCGGTAGTACCGGCCCTTGGGGAAGTTGGGAGAGGAGAGAGGAGAGAGGAGAGAGTGTGAGAGAGAGAGGAGAGAGGTTTAAAAAATTAAAAAAAATTAAAAAAATTAAAAAAAATTCATTATATTTTTTTTCCAGAAAAATAATTAAAAATTTAATAAAAAAAAATTTTAAAAATTTTTTTAAAAAAAATGTAAAACGCCCCTAGGAAGGACGTTTTACCTATATATAATTTTTTTTTTCAAATTTGCTCCGTCAACGGAGTTAACGGAAAAACATAAAACGCCCTTACAAAGGGCGTTCTGATGCTTTGAATGTAAATTTTTAAAATATAATGCTTTTCCTGTAAATATAGCAAAATATTTTGCTTTGAACGAAATTTTCCGATATATATATATATACGAGATATTGTATCAATATTATTGCACCAAACAATCTCAACCACACATTTTTTGAAATATGTGGTTATAAATTATCCTGTAATGTTGCTGCCATGTCAGTATACTCTATAATCATACATTTCAAAAAAATGTGTAACTGAGATTGCTTGGTATAATTATGATACAATAAACCTTGGTGTAATATTATGTTATATATATATATATATATATATATATATATATATATATATATATTTGGAATGCTTGATAGTAAAAATTGTGATTCCTCCTCATATTAGGACTATTATAAAGGTTTTTTTCTCTCTTTCAAACGGTTAAATTAGATATTGACCATCTCTGCAATCACGTTACAACAAACTTTGATAATTATAGATAATACATAATATTTATCTTTATGCAATTATAGAGATGTGTCAGACTATAATTTAGATTCTAAGTTATATTTATACGTTTTATTGTTTAAATTTGTATTTTATATTTTTTATTGGTAAAAATAATACTATTCATCTCTTCAAAGTGTTCTTCCAAACTATTTCTCCTTATATGACAGTAAACGTTGACAAATTTTAAAATAAAAATAAAAATAAAAATAAAAATAAAAATATATAATTTTGATGATTAATTTTTGGATTAAAATTTATCATGTTAGCTGCCATGTTAAAGAGTTTTTTTATCGGGACACTTAATTTCTTACTCAGTGCTAGCTAGGATTGTGGCTAGTCCAGTTTAGAGGAACTTTTACTCGGAACATCCTCGATAAAAATTTCATGTTAAATGAAGTGCCTCGATAAAAAAATTATGTTAAATATTATTTAACATGTCATGTCATGTTAAATGTCACATAATGCTATTTAATAATTCACGTCAACTGTCATATAAGAGAAAAAAAAAGGTTTGAAAGAACACTGTGAAGAAATTAATAGTAGGGTTATTTACACTGACACTCTATATGTTTTGTGCTTATTATGCAAATCTTTTCTAGTTTAAAAATAACGGAAAATTTAACTCAGAGCATAAATATTTAATATATTTATAAAAAAAGCAACGAAGTTTTTAAATTTACAGAAAAAGCATTAAAACGCCCTTTGGAAGGGCGTTTTACGCTTTTCCGTAAATCATTCTTAACTCCGTTAACGGAGAAGAACGATTTTTTTTTTTAAATATAATAATATAAAACGCGGCGTTTTATATTATTTATTAATTTTTAGCTCTCCCCTCTCTCTCCTCTCTCCTCTCTCCTCTCTCCCCTCTCTCTCCTCTCTCCTCTCTCCCCTCTCTCTCCTCTCTCCAACCTCTCTCTTCTTTTAATATCTCTCCTCTCTCCTATCTCCTCTCTCCTCTCTCCTCTCTCCTCCTCACTTTCCCGCTCCCCTCTCTCTCCTCCTCTCTTTCCCCCTCCCCTCCTCTCCTCTCTCTCTCTCTCTCACACGCCTCTCTCCTCTCTCCTCTCTCCTCTCTCTCCTCTCCTCTCCTCTCTCTCACTGCAAATTAAAATATATATATTCTGTGATTTTGTACTCTCACTCTCTCTCTCTCTCCTTCGTACATTTGCGCTCTCTCTCTTGTCACTCTCATTTTTCTCTCTAGGAAAGTAGATTATGTGATTTTCTACTCTCACTCTCTCTCTCTCTTCTTCGTACATTTGCACTCTCTCTCTTGTCACTCTCATCTGTCTCTCTAGGAAAGTAGATAGGAGTAGTACGATAATAGGTAACGAGTAGTACGATAAGAGGTAACGTTTATATTGTAACCGTTGGATATAGTTGAAGTAGATAGTAGTAGTAGGATAGTAGCTAACGTATATATTGTAACGGTTAGATTTAGTTGAAGTAGATAGAAGTAGTAGGATAGTAGGTAACGTTACATTCCAACGATTAGTTTAGTTTCTATATATAGCTAACGTATAAGTTATTGTTGTTCTCATCCTCTTTCTTTAATATCTCACCCTCTCTCTTTATTCTACTTATTTTACATTGAAGTCAGAAGAAGAACTTTCATCCCTATTCTATTCTGCTACCTTTTTCGTCTCAACTTTTTTCCGATAAAATTCTGTAAGTCTTATTTTACATTGAAGTCAGAAGAAGACGAGAGTTTTTACTATGGATCAAAATTTAGTAATAATTTGCTATCATGGAGGTATACTAGATGGATTATCTTACCATGGAGGTAATACTCATCTTATACCCACTTATAGAAATATTACTTTAGCTAGTTTGCGTAGTACAATTTGTGATCGTTTTTGCATAAGTTATCAATTTACAATAAGATGGTTTTATGAAGATACGTTGATAATAGTAGATTGTGAAGAAACATGGAATTTTATTGTTCAAAGTAATTTAGTTTCAGCTTGTATTAAAATTTACATCATCCCATCACAAGTAAATATGGACACAACTATCATATCAACTAGTGAACATTTTAATGATAACCAAGATTTTAATGTTGGTCCTAGTTGTATAAATGACACTGAAAGTAACTCTGATACAGAAAACAATGATATTGACGATGAAAACAGTGATGATTTGGTTGAAAATTTAGATTACTATTTAGATGATAATGATGCTAATGTACATGGTTGCATTTCTGAATAATTTGTTGGCAGACATTTTGATTCTTCTAAGGAATTTCGTAATTTTATTAGCGACCTAGCAATTACATATAAATTTAGTTGTTCATCTAAACATAACAATCACCAAAGAATTGTGTATACTTGTGATTCTCCAAACTGTTGTTGGAGAGTATACGCTAAAGCTATTGGTGATGGTAGTTCATTTGAAATTCGTACATTTGAAGGTAGACATTCATGTTTAGGTGGATGTACAGGAGGCAATCATCCACTAGCCACCACCGCATGGGTAAAAAATAAAGTAATTGGTAAAATTAGAGATAACAACTCGTATAGTCCGGCACACATTTTACACGATATACTTAGAGAACATCGGATACATATTACATATTCCAAAGCTTGGAGAGCTAGGGAACTTGCATTATCTGATATTAACGGCAGTTACGTTGATGCGTATGGTAGTCTTGAGAAATATTGTTTTACAATTATGGAAACAAATTCCGGTAGCAAATGTTTTTTAAAAACTGTAGAAAATAATATCTTTCAAAAAATATATATTTGTTTCAAGGCTTGTATGGATGGTTTCTTAAGTGGTTGTTTACCTATTATTAGTATTGATGCTACTTTTCTTACATCTAGATTCCAAGGTAATTTATTTGTTGCTTGTGCCCACGATCCAAACTATCAACTCTATCCTATCGCTTATTGTGTTGCTGAGAATGAAAATACGGAGTCGTGGACATGATTTTTAAACTGTTTGAAAATGTCTTTCGAAACTTATTTTGAACGTTGGGATAGTATTTCATTTATATCTGATAAACAAAAAGGATTAATTTGTGGAATGCGAACAGTTTTTCCAAACTTTTCCCACTTTTTTTGTATACAACATTTTAAACAAAATTTAAAAAATATGTGTCCTCGTACACCGACATATCTACAATGGTTAGACAAAGTTGCACGATCTTATAATGAGGTTGATGCGAATGGTTGGTTGGAAAAAATAAAATCTGCAGATGTAAATGTTTTCGATTGGATTGTAGGGTCAGGCGATGAAAATCGTAATTTTTCTCACTGGATAACAGCTTATGCACCGTGCCCACGATTAGATATTAACACCTCGAACATTGCTGAATGTTTTAACAATTGGATTAAAAGTTTGCGTGATAAACCTATATCAACATTGCTTGATGGTATTAGAGCAAAAATAATAACACTTCACGACAAGCATCGAACAAATGCTGAAAAGATGGAAACACAGTTTTGTCCAAGGATGATGAACACTATAGCACGTATTAGACGGGAGTCACACCATTTTCAATTATTGCGTTTTAATAATAATAAATTTGAAATATGGGATCATGAAACTAGTAGATGTTATGTGGTTGAACTAGACCATAAATGTTGTACATGTGGTCGGTGGCAACATACTCTATTACCATGTGAACATGCTTTTTTTACATGTCATTCTTCTAACGTACCAATTGAAAGTTTTTATCCAGTTGAATTTTTTGTTGCAACACTTAGAGCTGTGTACATGCCATGTATGGAACCGATTCCAATCCCCTATAATCCTCAAAGTGAACCTATAAGAGGTCAAATTGGAGTACCACTTCTTGGGCGTAGAGCTGGCAGACCGAAGAAGAATCGTATAATGACAAGAGAACCGTCGACAAGAGATCTTCGTTGCAGCAATTGTGGCGGGCTGGGACACAACAAAAGGAGTTGTAGAAACCAACCGAGGCAGTGAATATCATTATTGTATCTTTTTCGAGTAATTATGATTTTGATCTAACGTTGTTACAATGTTGTACTTGAAGTTGCTGAAATTTTGAATAAAATAAATATCATATTACTGAAATTGTAAGACAAAAAAAAGATTGTCATACATTTATTTATGGATACCAAAAAATTTACTAGCCCCCTCTGTCATCCCTTCTATAATTTCTACGATCAACTCGCCTAAGACCGAGTCTATCTCTCCTTTCCTCTGTACCCTCTGGTGGTGACAAATATAAATGGGAGTATGGATCAAGGGTGGCTGAGCCAAACAACGAAGTGCCAGTCTCCTGCATGTAGTAATGCCAATCCCATTGTTGAGAAGCACCCTGTGGTGTGGCATCGCTGCTCTGGGATGTGGTCTCGTAAGTCTGGGATGTGTCACCGTCATGCTGTGGCCGACCTTCGTAAGGTTGTGACATGCCAACATAAGGTTGTGACATGCCAGCGTAAGGTTGGGAATATCCCTCGTAATGTTGTGGCATGCCAACATAAGGTTGTGACATGCCAGCTTGGGATGTTCCCTCACCAACCTGTAAGACTCGTGCCTCTGTATTGCTCGAACCAACTCCTCGTTCACGTTTCCTACGAGGACGTGCCTGCCTCTGTCTCACGTGGCCTACCGGATGGCTGTCTGGTATATCAAATGGAGTAAAACGGGGACCCAGTGGTGCACGCATATATTGTACAGCCGTCCCTATAACTCCTTCTGGATCTCTTTCGGGATCCTCAGCTATATCAGCCAGTGTCTCCGCCTGAATATTTAAATCCACAATCAATAAATATAAAGTAACATATATAAAGATGATATTTTTTGCAAATAAAGAAATATACCAGAAGAGCATCACATGCCGTCCTATCACGCAAGCTCATATCATCTAAAGCTCGTGGCTGGAACCGAGCTTCTTCAAATTGATACCTCCTATTTTGCACTAGGGGGCATCCATACCAACGTACAAAATCGGCAGTACCTTCCACTGTAAAATGTAAACACAAAATGATATGTAAGATATAATACCGTATTATTTATTTGAAATATTTCTTAACTTACCATCTGCCGCCGATGTCATCAATTCAGACATGTGTTCCACGCCATGCGTGATAAATCTGGATTCCCAACCAATCATATACATTCGAACCCGCTCTTCCATATTTGATTTTGTACTGCTAGAAGCCAAAGGCTCCAGGGGTATCATCTGTTTCAGTCCGAACTGTCGCATAACACGATCCGCTGGATGAAACATGATAGATCCGTTGTACATGATATAATACCTATGGAGACTGCGGGCACGTCCACTATCTCTCGCACCTTCTGGCACACTTAGAGGTTGCCAAACAACCTATTTGACATTCAACAAATAATAAATGGTAGCCACAATAATATATTTTTAAATTTTAATTTAATAATTAGATACTAACCTCATAGGCGGTTAATGTGTCAAATTGATGCCGGTAAAGAGATATCACTTTGGTCATACAATGTACATAATCTGTATTTCCAGTAATCCAGCGAATGCCTGCTGGCCATACTGGAACCTCAGCGCTATATCTACTAGTTGGTCTACCAATCGCGAAGTGCTCGTAACACCAGAACTACAAAGAAGAACACAAATAAGATACAAATAAATATAACATATATTATTCATTTTTATTCATACCTGTATAAGTGTTAGACATCCACTTATATTTTTGGCGGTTCTACCCTGTGATACCTTACTCACAAAAGACGTCATAGAGCGGTATAAATTTGCTAATACTGCTACACTCCATGCGTGTCTTGTGTAGGAATTAATGTCCGCCAAAAATGGAAGCATTCGCACGTTGACCATATTTCCCGTAGCGTCGGGGAATAAAAAAGCACCGCATAGACACAATAAGTAAGCCCTGGTGCAACATATTACCTGAAAATATAATTGAATATTCATACCATTTATATTAAATAAATATTAACAATAATTAATACATGTAAATTATTACCCGCGAATCATCGACAGGAACTTTTGTAGACCCGATATGATCAACATGCATGAAAGTTGACCGGAGCCAAGTGAGTTTGACCGTGCTGGCTTGTCCCATGTCAGAGGGGGGCTCCACACCGAGGTATTCTCTGATGAGCTGTTTTGCTTCTATTTTTTCGTCGAAATATATAGGAGAACCTTGGATAGGTAATCCTAGAATCTGTGCCACGTCTGCTAACGTGATCGTCATCTCCCCGAAGGGTAACTGAAATGTGTTGCGTGTTGGCCACCATCGCTCAACGATACTTAATATCAGGTCTCTATCGTGACGCTTCATTCGTATAGTGTCAACATATTCAAAACCAAAAGCCTTCACCAACATATTTTGTGCTTCAGTCAACTCCCATGATGTCCGCCATTCACCATGCTCTCTTAATTTGACATCTGGATAATCATAACGCTATAATATATATATATATCGTTAGTACAATATAATACACTTAAAAATAATAATATTTTTTATCCAGATGTAAAAAACTAATTACCGGTCCTGCAAAAACCAGACTTGAAATGTGAGACTCTCGTTCACGTTGAATGGCCGGAGTTGTAGGTCCACCGGGTATGCGTCCGTCATTGTGAGAAGCCATTTGTATTTCGATAGCTCTAGGAAAAAAATTTCTGATGTTGAACTCTCCTTCTGTGAAGAATGAGTTTTTTTTTCTAATGTGAAGTGCTTCTAATGTGAAGTGCTGCTGTGAAGAATGGTTGCTTCTTATAGCAATGTGAAGTGCTCTAGCTTCTTATATGACAAAAATAATTCACGAGGTTTCGATCAGTAAAGAAAAAAGAGACAGGGACAAGAGAGAAGAGAGGTCACGGGTTTGGGGGGTGGGGAGGTCACGGGTTGAGTGTTTGTGAAGTCCTTCTGGGATTTTGGGTTGGGGGAGGTCACGGGTTGGGGGGTAGCATGTGTGGACAAAAGAGAAAAGAAGAAAGAAAAGAAATGAGAGTACAGACGAGGAAAGAGACAAGAGAGAGAAGACAGGAGGAAAGAGACAAGAGAGCAGAGGGGAGAGGGGAGAGAGGAGAGAGGGGAGAGGGGAGCAGAGAGAAGACATGAGGAAAGAGACAAGATAGCAGAGGGGAGAGAGGAGAGAGGGGAGCGGAGGGGAGAGGGAGAGAGGAGAGCGGAGAGAGGAGAGAGGAGGGGGAGAGGGAGAGGGAGAGAGGAGAGAGGAGAGCGGAGAGCGGAGAGAGGAGGGGGAGCGGGAGAGGGAGGAGAGAGAGAGAGAGAAGCAGTCTGAGGAGGAGAGAGAGAAGCAGTCAGAGAGAACTGTTTTAAAAAAAAAAAATATTATTAAATGGAAAACGCCCTTATCCTGGGAAAAACGCCCTTCCTAAGGGCGTTTTCCATTTAATAATATTTTTTTTTAAGCAGAAAGAGCGGCCGGAAATTATAAATAACTGATAAAAAATATATTATAATATACAAAACGCCCTTTGGAAGGGCGTTTTGCTTAAAATATTTTTTTTTTAATAATATATATTTTTTAAAACAGAAAGAGCGAGCGGGAAGTATAAATAACTGATTAAATAATTATTATAATATACAAAACGCCCTTTGGAAGGGCGTTTTGCTTAAAATATTAATTTTTTTTTAAAGGGAGAAGAGAGAGGAGAGAGGGGAGAGAGAGGATATCAATAAATTAAATTATTTTAAAAACATAAAACGCTCTTTGGAAGGGCGTTTTGTTTTTTTTATTATTTTTTTTAACGCGAAAATTTCCACCGTTAATTACATGGACGGAAAAGCGTAAAACGCCCTTCGGAAGGGCGTTTTAATGCTTTTTTGGTAAATATTAAAACTTCGTTGCTTTTTTAAGAAATATATTAAAGTATTATGCTCTGATTGAAATTTTCCGTAAAAATAAATATACTGACACCTCATGTTCTTTATATATATATTTTTTAGAGTAGGGATATTTATTTTTAAACTAGGGAGGTCCGCACCCTTAATAGTAGGCTGTTGATAAGGGCACTACTAAAATTACTCGGGACTGTCCAAATATTTACCATTGATAATTACAAGTTTGCCACTCCCAAACATTACTCGGGGCTGCCCACTCTTGATTTTTTTTATAATCAGGACTGTCAAAATTTTGACAGTCTACCCATTGTTAGGACTGTCAAAATTTTGACAGTCCTTCCAATTTGCAGGACTGTATAAATTTTGACATTCCTTCTAATTGGTATGACTGTCAAAAGTTTGACAGTCCTAAAAATATAGTCCTTCAAATTGGTAGGACTGCCAAAATTTTGACAGTCCTTCCATTTTTTCTTCTTCTTTTTTGGTTTCCTGTGTGCTGTTATTTTTCTTTGTCATTGTGCTATTATTCATGTCATCTGACCAATGTCTATGTGACTGTACAGTATTCAGTTAGTAAAAGGATCAGATATGGTTTGTTGAAATTAACTTATTTGTTACTGGTTTTAGATTGCATTTAAATGCATTTTACTGGCTGTCTAAAAAATTAGGACTGCTAAAATTTTGACAGTCCTCCACGACGCTGGAGTGGAGGATCTGGTGGTAGCGGTAGAGGAAGGAGGGGAGGGAGGAGCGGCGGACGCCGAGGGTGCAAGGTAGTCGAGCACCGAAAAGGGCTACGAGGTGGAGGAGCGGGAGGGGAAGGAGGCGGCGAGAGGCGGGGGAGGAGGCGGAGGCGACGACGGGAGGCGGCTGTGGAGGACGGGGGAGGAGGCGGAGGCGGAGCGCTCACGTGGTGGAGGACGAGGCCGCAGCTACGCGCGGGGGCGACTGTGGAGCACGGAGGGAGCAGGTGGAGGGAGGGAGCAGGAGGAGGGCTCTGACAAGAAAGGGAGGAGGGGGGAGGGTTCCGGTGGAGGTTTGAAGGGTTTGGGAGGAGAGTTTAATGTTTGGGCTAGTACGAGTAAACTTCATTCATTAATGAACTAGTTCCAAACATGAGGTATATTTTGTAGTGCTCTTATCACCAGCCTAATAGTATTACTCTGTCTAGAAAATTTACTGTAGCGAAATAAATTTATATTAAATTTTTGTAAACGAAACAAGTTTGGAAAATTTGTAAAAAAAGTCATAGTCCGCCAACAGTGTTGGCGGAAAACACAATTACTGTACACGTAAGCAGCAAAAGAATTAAAAAAATTTAAAAAGTAGGTCCCACGGCCAATTTCCGCCAACAGAGTTGGCTGAAATTGGGGGGGGCCAATTTCAGCCAACTCTGTTGGCGGAAATTGGCCCCATGGGGCCCACGTTTTTTTTTTGGTTTTGTTTGGTTTGGTTTGGTTTGATTGGTTTTTTTCGTTGGTTTAGTTTAATTAGTTATATTTCTGTTTTATTTATTTAGTTTAGTTTAGTTTTGTAATTAAATTTAAGTAAAAATATTTTAATGAAATAAAATTAAAATAAATTATTTGGAAGGAAAGAAATATTTAGAATAGACATTAAATATTTCTGAATTTTTAATAGACATTAAATATTTGGAAGGAAATAAATTATATTTCTGTTTTTTTTATAATAGACATTAAATATTTCTAATTTTTTTTTTGTAGATCGAAACATCGTTTTAAATCCGTGGGCCCCCACATCCAATATAAATTTATTTTCCTACAGTAAATTTTAAATATTCAAAAATAATATTATCGAAAGTCAAATTTGGAGGTCAAAACATCGTTTTTTGACGATTCTAAAATTTTTCGAAGTCCGTCAAACGGTAAAACCGTTTATCCCGAAGTATTTTTCCATACGGTCATTTTGGCTCAAACTGGAGCTTGTTTCGATCTCCCAGTCAAAAGTTATGATAGTTTGAAGTTTTATATTTTATATTTTTGCCTGTAACATATGCGTCTTGTTTCGGATAAATTTTTTTTCTACATGATTTGTGTTACTCTCGTCGAAAACATACAAATCGACTTATTATTTAACGAAAAACGATTTCATAACAAGTACTTATGGTCGTTCGAAGTCTGCGACGGCAGACGTAATAATCTTACGACAAATTATTATTATTATTATTATTATTTTAACGTCTGTTAACGACGAAAAAATGTACGATAAAAATATAATATTTTCATATTGATATTTTTTTCGTAATTTTTTTAAGCTTTTATGCTTTAGATGGAATTTATACAAAACTTTTATGCTTTAGATGAAATTTATACTAAATATTTCTTTTCAATTAATTTATTTTAATTTTATTTTGTTAAAATAATTTTACTTAAATCTAATTACAAAACTAAACTAAATAAATAAAACAGAAATATAACTAATTAAACTAAACCAACGAAAAAAACCAATCAAACCAAACCAAACCAAACCAAAAAAACCAAAAAAAAAAAACGTGGGCCCCATGGGGCCAATTTCCGCCAACAGAGTTGGCTGAAATTGCCCCCCCCCCCCCCAATTTCAGCCAACACTGTTGGCGGAAATTGGCCGTGGGGCCCACTTTTTAAATTTTTTAAATTTTTTTCTGCTTACGTGTACAGTAATTGTGTTTTCCGCCAACACTGTTGGCGGACTATGACTTTTTTTATAAATTTTCTAAACTTGTTTCGTTTACAAAAATTTAATATAAATTTATTTCGCTACAGTAAATTTTCTGTACTCTGTCGGTAAGAATTGGTAAATATTAACATATTTAATTACGCTAAAATTTAGGAGAAGAAACAAAAGGGAAATAACGATTTTATTCATCATGGCGAAATCCCCATTCACCACCGCCATCATCTAAACAACTCCTCCCATTCCCGCCACCACCTCTCCGCGAAGAATGGGAGGAAAAAAAAAAACTCCAGTTCCGCTTCAGCACATCACCGCCAGCGCGCCGGAGCTGGAGCACTACATGGACGCGGAGCGGTTCAACGTCGCCCACCGGCGGGTGGAGCTCCTCTTCCCAGCCCAGACTCGACGTTGCTCCGGCTTACGGAAGAGCTCATGCACCGGACTGCTAGGGACATGGTGATGGGCTCGTCGCATTGGACCGAGCTGGAGGCTGAGGGACGATAAAGGTCTGATTTCTCTCTCTCTCTCTCTCTCTCTCTCTCTCTCTCTCTCTCCTTTTGATACTTTTTGTTGTTGAGTATTTAAGTTTGATTGTACTGAGACAAACTTTTCTTAGTTCAGATTGATTGAGTTTGAACAAATATCCCGATTCATTCGATTTGAACGAATATTCAGATTCGTTTGGTAGAACTAATTTTAATATGAGTTATCTGTATTTATCTCCAAATTCATAATCATAACTCCACTATCCTCTCAACTTTTTTTAAATTAGCACTACCCCAAATTCTCTAAAACTAGACTTTTTTTTTTTGGTAACACTAATTACAATTAACATGTTATAAAGGATTGGAGGTAGTGCTAATTAAAAAAATTTGGGGGTAGTGGAGATATGATTATGAATTTGGGGTGGGGGGATAAATACAAATAACTCTTTTAATATTCGTTGGATTTTGGGTGTGACTGTTAATTCAGATTTATTCACTTTCAGATTCGTTCCGACTATTGGAGAGGTATACCTGTTCATAAAAAGGATTGAGAATTTCTATAAATATTTGAGTATATCCAAGTCTCAAATATAACCAAATCGCAAGCATAACACGAATTACTACTACACAACTCAACAAGAAGAAAATATTCGGATTTGCTGTTTGAATATTTTGCTCAAGACTTTGTTGTATACTGGGAGAAGTATACGTCTGAATTTGGTAGCAAACTATTTTCGGGTGGAGGCGAATAATTTTCTATAGAATGTGTCGACATACAGATACGTCTCAAAGCCATTTTCGTTTTATGTTTTTTTTTTTTTTAACAATTTTAGAAAGTTATATATCTGCTACTATGAATGAGGAATTGTATATGGAACAACCGAAATGATTTGTTCTTCCATGTAACGAAAATAATGTTTGTACTAGACCATATATTGATTTCGAAAGTAAGTAGATTTACTAACAATCCAAGTGGAGAACATTAGAAGAAGGTCATAAGTAGAGTGTTTGGTTATCTTAAGAAAATCATTGGACTTGGCCTATTTTATAATAATTTTCAGCAACACTTGAAGGATATATGGATTCTAGTTGGATCACAAATACCGGAGATAACATGTCCAAGTCTAGTTGGGTTTTTCTCCTTGGTGGGGGTGCCATTTCGTGGACATCCAAGAAATAAACTTGTATATTTCATTCGACTATGGAGTCAAAATTTATAGCCTTGGCGGCTACGACTAGAGAGGCTAAATAGATTAAAAACTTGTTATTAGATATCAAATTGTGGTATAAATCAATGTCTCATATTTCCATCCATTGTGACTGCGAAGACCATATAGTAGTACTTACAATGGCAAGTCTAGACATATAAGTCTAAGACATTTGTTTGTGAGACAATTGATATTGGATAGAGTGATCACATTAATGCATGTGAAGACCATTAATAATTTGGTAGATCCTTCTACTAAAGTCCTATCTAGAGAAGTTGTAAAAGGAACATCCAAAAAAATGGGACTAAAATTTCTTATAAAAAATTATCAACAATGGTAACCCAATCTTATACTAATAAATCAATTAGTACAAAGTTTAATGGTAAAAACAAATTGTTTGAAGTGATTGAGAATCTGAGATATACTGAATGACAAATATAGCTCTATTTGATAATGACAGAATCAATGTGACCACTACGATGACGATGGCGAGGTTTGTTCTTAATGAACTTAAATAAATAACTGCGTAGTTGGGATGTATAAATTAACTTTACCTATGTGAATGTAGGAGTGGTGTTGCTACTCATGGGACTTTAGAGGTTCACTCTTTGGATCATTCGCGAAACCAGGAGATTAGCACATGGCCATAAAAATGCTAAAGCGATGTTTGAAATTGTTGTAATCGAGATGTGTGTGTGTACGATACGTCCGGTTTTATTGCAAAGAGTAATTGGTTTAAAAGTAAGGCTACCAATAACTTTAATAAAACTTTGATGTATTTGTACTGATTGAAGGTTTAAGTTATCAACACATTCTTGTATTCATTATAATATTATTTTGTGTTGTGTTTGACATGCTCAGTTATACAATCAAAGTAGGGGATTAAAAATAAAAGTTTGATTGTACAATCAAAGTGGGGGATTGTTGAGGATTAAAGTTTGATTGCACAAACAAACTTTCTAGTTCAAATTAATTAAGTTTGAACAAATATCAGATTAATTGGATTTGAACGAATCTTGAGATTGGGTTTAAATGAATCTTTAGATTCATTTGGTTGAACGAATTTTAAAATCGTTGGATTTTGGATGTGACTGTTCACAGTGTAGTCAAAGGCGCGCCACAGGCGCGCCTTGCTCCTAGGCGCATGGGTAGCGCCTCAGGGCACTTTAGGCGGGGCACAATTCTTAAGGCGCACCTAAGACGCGCCTTTTCCGAGCGCATTGGAATAGTTAAGGTGCGCCTTGAAAATCTTGTAAAAAAAACATGTTTAGACTATTTTTGAACTGTTGTACTATTTTTAGACTGTTTTTTGAACTACTGTACTTTTTTTTTACTGTTTTCTCTCCCACTCATTCAATTCAAAGTGATTGCAACCTAGACATGAGGGAATTTGAAGCACATATGTTTATCATTGTAGAATATATATATATATATATATATATATATATATATATAAAAATTTTGCGCCTCGCGTCGCTCGGGCGCGTGCCTTAAGTGCGCCTTGCGCCTCGGGCGATTTGGACCCTTTGCGTTTCGAGTGCGCTTTGCGCCTTTGACTACCTTGACTGTTCATTCATATTCATTCACTTTTAGATTCGTTGTGACTGTTGGAGAGGTATACCTGTTTATGAAATGCATAAGAATTTCTATAAATACCTGAGTATATCCAAGTCTTAAATATAACCATATCACAAGCATAACTCAAATTACTACTACTCAACAAAAAAGAAAAGATTCAGATTTGTTGTTTGCATCTTTTTCTCAAGGCTTTGTTGTATCTTGGGGAAAGTATACGCCTAAACCTGACGACTAACTCTTTCCGAGTAGGGAGTGGGTGGGTTTGGGAAATAACTTTCTAAATAAAGTATCGATATATAGATACGCCTCAAAGCAATTTTCGTTTTATCTCTATTATTTTTTCTAACACTTTTTGGTACAATGCTTGAAAAAAATGAGCCATCTTGGGTGCATTAGAAGGTAAGTGTAGCGAAAAATACCAATTTTTAAGAGTGATGTCCTATAAAAGGCTAGGAAGCATGGACGCTCCAACAGCTGGTGCAATGTTCGTGTCGCGTGAGACAATATCAACACGATGTAGACACTCCAAAGTACATTATGCATTGTAAAACCACTGCTATATCCATATCTTTTGTTGTGTCGTATTCATGTCCGATGTAACACCTCTTGGGGTTTCTTCAAATTGGTCTCTAGAAATAGTCCCACATCTATATGGCCACCCCAACTGTGTATTCAATATTAGATTATTCTTTTATTGACTTGTACACATAGGGAGTAGTAGCCCATATGGTTGGTATGGTGGGATGTTTTACTAGAGGACAATATTCAATACCTTCAAGAAATATTTATGTTTTTGTCACTCATTTTTTTGGAATTTTTCTTTGGAGCTAGGTCTCGATTTGGATTCAGATTCGAATACGGACGAGGGCGAAGGCCGCAGGGTGGTGCTTTGATGACGCACTTTGCACATTATATCGGGCACGAGATAACGCTTTTGCGCGTCATTACGTTGTTCTGTGCTCGTTCCCGTGGGGATTCCGCTAGGGAACAACGTGGGGCACACGAGTCGTGCAGGGCGCAACAGGGCTTCAGTTCTGCGGAGAGGCTGTAGTGTCTCGTTCCGCATGGCGCACTATGATGGCTGGGTTGGCTCGAAGGAAGCCAGTTGGACTTGGGTTATGCGAAATGATTAATTCAGAAGGCTATGAGATCGTGCTGGAAAGTCCCTTCAGATAAATGTGAGTGGTGTTGGTTTTTCAATCCTTAATCTTCATGTATAATAAAAAGGATTAGTTGTTGTTGCGTAGTATTTTGTATCAAAGATGCCATGAAAGAAATCACAAAAGATAACAAAGATAATAATATGTCTATTAACCTTAACCTGCTGTTGTTTTAGAATGTGGATTTTATATATACTGTGATAGAAAATGTCGGTACCTTGCATTGTGAATTATGGTAAGTCCTAATGATTGGGCGGTGAGTATGTCGGGCTACGGCTCGAAGGATTTCGGTAACACAAGAGAGTAATGTCCCGGTCCCGTTGTTGAGCGCGGTGAAACCGTTGCTGAGTGTGGTATGGGCTAGCGGCTGGATTTGCCGAGTCGGATAACAATAGACAAATGAGAACTTTGGTATTTCAATTAAGTTATATTATCATGCATTCTCTGTTTTCTTATAGCTAAGTTGCATATGTATGCATGGTCATGGACAACCTGTGCACAAGGTAGATTCCTCGAACGATAATCCGGGGGCCACAGACCCATTTGTCCAGGGGGAATAAGATCATGTGCTAGTTGCACGGTGATTCGGAAACCTCCAAATGGGCTCGCTAGCCGTCTAACCACTCTAGTCTAAGTTGACGCGAAGTCAGTGACCTTCATGTAGACAAGGCGCATGCTAACATTGTCTTATGCAGGCAGAGTAAGTTATTACTCAATTTCAGGAATGGCTAAACGACCGTGGGTAAGAATCACCGAAGGGTGATAACAATACATATTTTACATATTTGTGGGATATGAGTAATATGCATGCTTCAGATTTCTCTTAGTTATGAATAACTATATGCTGCTTTATTGCCCCTTGCAAATTATTGCATGCTTGCTTTACATTCTTGTCGCTATGAACTGAAATGGACCCTAAGGCAACAAATCAAGATCACACTTAATAATGTTCCTATCACATGATTACTTAGTGTTGATTTTAGGGGAGTGGGGTCAGCCCTCTTGCCAGTACATGTGGAGTACTGACCCACGTTTATGGGCACAATTTCAGGTTCAAAGGTACGAGGACACAACTTGACAAGTCTTGAGGCATCGCAGGACTGTTGGGTGTGCATAAGTTCTTCTCCTGGATATGATGACTTCTGCTATACATGACATAATGTATGGAACAAGGCATTCATTGTACCAATGATGTTGTAAGTCGAGTTAACAAAGTTCATTGTAAGCCTAGATGGCATGTACTTCAAGTTGGCTATTTGAGAGCTTTATAATACATTCAATATCAATAAAAGAGATACTTTTTTTATATCTAGTGTGACTTCAATTTGTCTTCTTACTTCCGCTGTAATGTTGTTGTTTCTGAGTCATACCAATGTTTATTTTCTCGCCTTGTACAAGTGCAATCTAAACTTGTACGACATCACGTCCGGTGGCTACATTTCGACTATACGGAGCCGGGGCGTGACAAATTGGTATCATAGCACGGTTTTACGCACCTGGATTCAAATTCATTTCAATCAAAGTTGCTTCTGCGATTACTCAACGTTGCTTCCCCGAATACTCAAAGTTGCTTCAGTGATTATTCAAAGTTTCTACTGCAATTAATCACAGGCGCTTCAGTGTTTGTTCATGGATTGCTTTCGCAAGTATTCAAAGTCGCTTTCGCGATTATTCAATATTTGCTCCCGTAATTGTTCTAAGTGCTTCCACAAGTGTTCTGAGTTGTTTCGGTAGAAAGTTCTTTGACCTTCGCTTACACTCACCGGATGTTCCATACAATAAGTTTAAATATGCTACAATGCCATAAAAAGAATTTATTGATTATAATGATGCCTACAAACACCAACAATGAAACGATGCATTAATAAACCAGTAATCGATAATTGATGCTTGTCAGTCGGATTCAGAGAAATGATTGATGGGTGGCAATCAATAGTGGGTACCGGTATGGTACGCAATGGAGAAGTGGACAGTAACATCAGTTATATGATCAACAGGTATTGAGTTGATCAGCACGTGGGTTTGGTTATATTTCGGAATGGGACAGTTGGTACGGTATTTGTGGTCGGCAGAGCCACCAAGGGAAGAATAGCTTGGTACAAATGTTGAATCGTTGCAAGAAAATTTTGTGGGAATGACTTGGTTCCTGAGTGATATATCATTTATTGTCCCGATTTCGTTGTTGAGCGCGGTGATCCTGTTGCAGAGCGCAAAGTGGGCTAACAGATAAAACAATCAAGTTGGAAACCAAGGAATGGGGAGATTATATTATGCGGTTATGTGACTCGAGTGTCCCTTGATAAAATGGATTCAGATGATCCATAGTAGTCGGTGAATGAAAATATCTATATTGGATAATGGGAAGCATACGTGAATGCCTCGGTTGGGAACAATGATATGAGTTGCATAACGATTAAATGGGTATGTAAATCAGTCAGATGAATGTCAGGTTGGAATTGTATTTTGGTTGGAACAACATTATTGAACGGTAATAAGAGCTTGAACAGTTGCGAATGACGATTGGAACAATTACGACAGAAATCGATAACCGGTTGCGTGCTTGGATGGTTACTTAAATTGTTGCGAGAGACTCAATAGATAACGAGGCATTGGGAAAGGTAAAACATTGTTCCTTGGTTGGGAATAGCGGCATAACGTTTGATATATTCAGAGGATGGCTGAACCAGTTGGGTAAAAAGTTGGGCTCCGATATTGAGAGTGCGGTATACTGTCATTGACTTATGGAGAAAATGATATTGGCCGTATAGTGACTGAAAAACTTGTATTGGTCGGATAGAAACTTCACGTTGGATGAAATGTGTTGGAGGCATATGAGAATTATATAGAAATATTAAAGATGAAATTGAATTTTGGGGAACGGTACCTTGACCTCAGGTGCGTAATGACAATACATACCTAGTTCAAGGATAGTACCAACGATATGGAAAATGTACTTGACGGTGATGGATAGTACCAACGATATGTGAAATGTACTTGACGGTGATAGAAGAATCATATTCGCAGAAGCAGAATGTTGCTCGTATCTATGAGTTGTACGAGTTATTGTTTAATACAAAGCAAAATGGGAGGTATGTGAATGAATATTTGGCTTCAAAGAAGGCTTTGTGGGAGGAACTGCTACAATATCATACTGTTACTACTGATTTGATTGAAGTTCAGTGACAGAAGGAAGAGTTTCATGTTTCACTTATCCTAGCCGCTTGGATCGTACGCTCGAACCTTATAAAGCTCAGATCCTTGCTGGGGAGCAGTTACCTACGGTGACAGATACTTTCTCCAGTCTCAATCGTTCATTTCTAGGACAGAGTTTTGTGGTGCCAAGTATTGACTATTCTGTCCTAGTTTCTAGTGCTAGTGGTCGTGGTGGTTGATATAGCGGTAGAGATGGTGGTCATAGTTTTGGTCGAGGAGGAGGCCGTGGTGGTAGATACAATGGTCGCGGTGGTGGTCGCGGTGGTGGTGGTGGTGGTGGTGGCCGTGGTCAACCACGGAAGTATAACTATTGTGGAATGTTCGGTCATATCGAAGACTATTGTTGGGACAAACGGGACAAACCAGAATATGCACATCAAGTGCATGGTGAAAATATGCAGTCCCATGTCACCACTTCTGCTCCCAGAGATGATACTTCTAGTTTCAGTCAGACTTCAATGTCCGATACCTCATTTTCATTTGAACAGATCCTCCAGAAGTTGAACGCACTTGCTAGTACAACCTCCCAACCAACTGCAACCATGGCACATATAGGTGTCACAAAATGAAAGGATTAATTTAATGGTGCGGGGCCCAATAATAATTGGCATGAGAGTTAGAGAGTTTCTAGCAGAGTTTCTACATGTAGAAACCCTCATAGAAATTCTCCATCCGACATCAATGCCACCTAGGATAGAAATGGAGATATAAATCATCCTTGAGAGAAGTTTTTTCTATAAAAAGTTTCTACCATAGAAATAGGGGTTATAGAAATCTCCATTGCAACCTCGATAAAACCGAGCTGTTCAAAGTTACTCTTCCTCCAATAGGCAAGTATCTCTCTTTCCAAACGGATATCTATCCTTCCTTTTAGGGTTATTTACAGTGGCACTCCCTATGTTTTGTGCTTATTACGTGGATCTTTCCTAGTTTAAAAATAAATACACTGGCACCCCCTATGTTTTGTGTTAAATACACGGACCACCCCTAAGTTTTATAATTTATGTAAATGATTTTACACTGACCACCCCTACTTTAAAAAAAAAATTATATATATATATATATATATATATATATATATATATATATATATATATATATATATATAAAGGGCAGGAGGTGTGAGTGTATTTATTTTTAAAGTAGGAGAGGTTCGCGTAATAATCACAAAACATATGGAATGTCAGAGTAAATAACCCTTCCTTTTAAGTTTACCGGCTCTCAATAGAATACCCAATAATTGATTGGTAGATCTTCTACCTTGCAATGGAAGAAGGATGATGCTGGCCTAGAAGAGAGAATACCACACTCTTGTGGTAGTAGTATTTTATTTTATTTTATTTTATTTTTTTTAAGTGCCGACCATGCTTCAAAGTCATATAAAACCCATTGTAGTGTAACCAATTATAATTTCCAAATAAAATTGTGTCGTCTGCATATTAAAGGATGGAAATTCCGTTTTATTATGCCCCCTCCAACTCCTCTCAAAAGACCTGCATTCACACGTCTCTTGATTATTCAATTGAGACCATCAGCTGCCACCCCTTGACATAGTCCGCGTCTACATCATGCCTCACCATTAACGACAATGGAAGCATTTCCAGTGTGCAAAATTAGGTTGCTAGTTTGGCTTTGATAGTTCTCATCATCTGATAAATACCCACGGCACGGCACTATGCCTTCACATTGGAACATTGGCCTAGTCACTTAATCCATGATGCAGTAAGTATGTTCGACTCACCAGCAATAGTACTGCCAAACTGATGAAAATACTAATTGTCAAGGTTCAAAACTTGTTTTCCGTATAGGTAGGTTTCAGTTTTGGGTTGGCCCATGAGATACGATATTGGATTTGACCCATATGTCTTAAAAAAGAATTCCTATGTAAGGTCTGAACTAATCTCAATTATCTACACCTCATAATCTCACTTCCTAACTGATGTGGGGTTAAATTATCAACTCCATTGTCACCCCCTTTTGAGCGGTCAACCGGAAATGAGATACAATCCAACATTCAGAATCTTTCTATGAATATCTGTTTATGTAGTTTTGGTTCGGATCGATATTAATCCCTTATTGTGCATGCTCGCTTTAGGTCTACTATTTCAAAATCCCATCCTTCCTAGAAACAAGAGTATTGGAACAATCCCCTCTGCTTCTTTAGCAATCTCAATGCCATAGCTCTGTACTTCGTTTCAGCTGTCGATCTGGCCACCACTGACTGCTTCTTAGTCCTCCAAGAGACCAAGTTGCCTCCTACAAATATGCAATGGCCCGAGGTAGACCTGTCATCAGCACATCTAGCCCAGTCAGAGTCACAATAGCCCTCGATGCTCACGTGATCATTCTTCCTGAATATCAGCCCATTTCCGGGGGCACCCTTCAAGTATCTCAGAATCTAGTACACTGCGTCCATATGACCCTTCCTTGGGTCATGCATGTAGCGGCTCACCACACTTACTGCAAAGCAGATATCAGGACGTGTGGCTCAAATAGATCAGCTTGCCCACCAGTCTCTGGTATCTGTTCCGGTCAAATGGTTCTCCAGCCTTAGCACCCAGCTTGAACCTCTGATTGATCGGCGTCGCTGCAGATTTGTATCCCAACATCCCTGTCTCTGTGAGAAGGTCCAGCGCATACTTCCTCTGAGAAAGAACAATCCCCTCTGCTTCTTTAGCAATCTCAATCCAAAAGAAGTACCAAAGAAGGCCAAGGTCCTTCACCTCAAACTCCTTGTCAAGCTTCCCCTTGAGTCCTGCTCATCATCTCCTGCTCATCATCTCCTGTGATAATCATATCGTCTACATACACCGCAAGCATGGTGATGTGGCCTCTACTCCGATGGAAAAACACAGTGTGATCAGCGTTGATATGTCGATATCCCATTCCTATCATCGCCCTCCTGAATCTGTCTAACCACGCTCGAAGAGACTGCTTCAGTCCATAGAGGGACTTCTTCAACCTGCAGACCTTGCACATTGTCTTATCAGTGCAGAATCCTGGTGGTATCTCCATGTACACCTCCTCCACTAGATCTCCATGAAGAAACACATTCTTCACATCCAGTTGGTGTAGCTTCCATCCACCATTCGCTGCCAATGAAATCAGTGTCCTGACGGTGCTCATTTTCGCACTGGTACAAAAGTCTCGTTGTAGTCAATGTCGTACGCCTGACTGAATTATTTCGCCACCAGTCGAGCCTTCTAGCGCTCAACCTGTCCATCTGGGTTCTGCTTTACAGTTAAGACCCACTTGCATCCGACTGCCCCCTTCCCCTCTGGCAGTTTTACCAGTTCCCAAGTGTGCTTCTTCTTAAGAGCTCCTAACTCGTGCATTGCCACTTTTCACTTTGGATCGTTCTTGGTAACCTGTCAATTGTTAGGTACAGTAATACTATCCAAAGACGCAATAAATGCTCCATGAGAAGAAGAGATATTATCATATGAAACAAACTGAGCAAGGTCCCAATCATATCTATCAGGATAATTTTTCGTATTGCTGCGAGTGGTCCTCTGTACTGATAATGGTGTGGGAGGGGTAGGAAGAATGATATCACCTGAAGAGAAATCTGGTGGTGGTGGTGTAGGTGTCTCAGGAGTCGAGACGGACGCAGGCAAGGGACTTGGCACTGGCACTATAGGTACTGGTCCTGCAGTTTGCTTCCCTTTCCTGCTGTAGGTAAGTAACTCCCCCTGAGTCGTGGGCCTAACACCTCTCATCTCCCCCCCCTCCCCCCCCCCCCCCCCGTTCCTCTTCACTCTCCTTCCCAACCGTTCCTCCATGCCATACTCCTAAATTGGTCACCAAACTCTCACCAATCTCCCTCTCTCGCCTCATACTCTCAGTGTCAGGTGAGTTGCCCATGGATGAGGTTCCCTCCTGACGGTAGTATGGCTCAAGCTCCATGAAGTGAACATCCATGCTCACAAACCTCTTCTTCTCTACTGGGCTCCAGCACACGTACCCCTTCTGAGTCGTCGAATAGCCCACGAAGACACACTTGACTACTCTAGGGTCAAGTTTCCCAACAGACGGTCTGTAGTTCTTTACAAAACATACGCAGCCAAACACCTTCAGCAGGAGTATCCCACTATTATTTTCTTGCAATATCTCACATGGAGACTTCCATCCCAGTACTTTCGAGGGCATCATGTTGATCAGTTGAGCTGTTGTCAACACTGCATGCCCCCACAGACTCTGTTGGACATTCATGACGATCATTATGCTCCTTGCCACCTCCAGAAGATGTATGTTCTTCCTTTCTGTCACTCCATTATGTGCTGGTGTGTATGCACATGTGGTCTGATGTTGTATCCCTTGGGCTGACAGGTATTCCTTAAGTGCTTTATTGGTATACTTTGTCCCATTGTCAGATCTCAGTACCTTCACCACTGCTCTGTACTGAGTCTGGACATGTTTATGAAAGTCCCGAAAACAGGCAAAGACATCACTCTTATTTTTTATCAAATACAACAAGGTGACGCGAGAGGAACAATCAATAAAAGAAACGAAATACTTGTAACCATTCATAGTAGTTGTGGCGCACGACCCTCAAACATCATAGTGTATAATATAAAAAACAGAAGAGCTCCTATGGCCCGCACTAACATATGAGGTCATAGTAACTTTGCCTAAATCACATGCATCACATACTAGTTTTTCCTTATTTGCTTTAACATAAATAGATGGATACAACCTACTCGAAATACCAAAAGAGGAGTGCCCCAACCGTCTGTGGTGGAGTATCAGTGTATCCTCGGCACTCATCTTCGGTCCTCCCATTCCTGCCCTCTGCCACAGACACCAATGCCGAATCTAGGCCTTCCCGGTCCAGGTACCACAGTCCATCATACCAAGTGCCACTCCTAAGTCTTCGTCCCGTCTCCTTCTCCTGGAAGATCACCTTAGGAATATCAAAAGAGACAATGCATTTTAGTTGGAAGATTATAGAACTAATGGACAAAAGACTGACTGGAAAAGAAGGAGCATGCAAAATATTGGATAATTTTACTGAACCTGTACAATCGACAACACCCTTACCAACCACTGGCTGGAAAGTACCATCGGCTGTTTGAATGTTGTCCGTCGATGCTAGGTGAGTGTGGGAAGAGAACCCACTAACATTCCATGTCACGTGTCGAGACGCACCCGAATCGACAATTCAGTCCGACGATCTAAGGGAAGACATAGATGCAAGGGCGAGTGAGTCGTCAGTACCTTCCGATGGATGGGCATACATGACAGCGTTGCCTCTGGCGAAGACTGAGGTGGACGTCTCCTCAGTCCCACTCCTCCTGTCTCCATCGCTTGACGCTCTCTGCTTTCTCCTGAGTACCTCCAGCATGCCCAGCAGTGCCTGATCCTCTTCAGTATATGCGCCATCAGTTCCCTCCTCGCCTTATGCTACCAGCAGGTTCGTCCGATAAACTCCTCGACCACCTCGTCGACCCCCACGTCCTCCAAACTGTCCACGTCCTCCAAACTGTCCACGTCCACCATTCGAATCTCTCTCCTTGGGTGGTTTGGTGCAAGTATACCTCAGATGGCCCACCTCCCCGCAGTTATAGCACTGTCAGGGGTCTCCCTTAGGTCCTGTGCCGCCTGAATTAGCAACCGCCAGTGCTGACTTCACTTCAGGAGAACCACATGTCCCTGCCTGCAGCTTGATGCGAGTCTCCTCCTGGATCATGGCCGAGATAGCCTCCTCAAGTGTAGGGATCTTCGGTTGGGCTAGAAGTAGTGCTGTCCTCTGAGAAAATACTGCGGCCAGCCCCTTAAGAAACTTCATCGTCCTCTCCTGCAGACATACATGTCTCTCCTTACACTTCGGGTCCTCGAAGCTCGTCCGATCTGAGGAGCGATCGTAATCCAACCATATACGCTCCAACTCCGTGGCATACTCTTGCACCGTCTTCTCTCCCTGTACGGTGTCGTCGATCTCCCCCTTGATCTGGAAAACCCTCAAGTTATTCCCCACACCATCGTAGGTCCTCCTTAACTTCTCCCACACGTCATTTACCATTTCAAGGCCATCCACTGTAGCGGCGATCGACTGGACTAAGAATTGATGAGCCAAATGTATATCACCATATGAGTAGACTTTCACTCGCCTCGTCCTGCCGAGCCCTCATCCGGCTCTGACTTCTCTCCTGACAAGAAATCCTCCAGGCTCTTTCCTGCGAGGGTTCTCCTCACCCGTCATGACCAACTCAGGTAGGTGGCCGGTCCATCAAGTTTCAGATCGATGGAGGGAAGCTCCAACTTCTCCGGTGTTCGTGTCGCGCTCTCACCAGCCGACAGTTTCATCATCTTCATCAACGTTGCGACCTCCACAGGGTCCAACTTCTTGATGATCTCCTCCATTGATCCCTCTTCTCCGATCACCTCACACCCATCCTACGATTCACGTTCGTCCTCTTTGTCCTCTCCTAGACCCGATCATGCCTCTCCCCCATCGGATCTAGGCCTTCGATGTCAACGTCCGGAACGACCCGAAGGAAACGCAGGGAACCGCGACAAAAGGCTCCTGCGGGCTCCACAAGAGTCGTGGCTTCGCGGTGGTGGCGGAAGTGTGGTGGCGGCGACGGTGGTGATGGGTGAGCGGTGCGGCGACAACGGTGGTGGCGGCTAGGGTTTGTGTTGTGATACCATGTAGAATATTTTGGAGTTCTATTTTTTTATTATTAATGATCAATTGGCTATATATATATATATATATATATATATATATATATATATATATATATATATATATCCTTACAACCCTCCATCTTACATAAAACCCCTAATACATTTTAATATACCAACAAAAATTATAGCAAGATGCCTCAGTAACTTAAATTCAGTTCGCATTCATGCACCTGTTTTTTCTTTTGTTGGCAGGTTTAGATGCAACTTAGATCAAAACTCGTCTCGCTTAAAATTAGTTTTAGGTTTTATCCTTTCATTCTGTTTAATTGATGGAACCCAAAATAACTGAAGTGCAGATTCCGACCATCCCTCGATGTCAAAGATGTTGCTAAAGAGGACTATCGCTGCCGATGCCGACCACAGATCTGTAGATTGGTAGAGGAGGAAACAAGTTTTTCCATTTTTCTCTTTTATAAATCAGCAAGAGAAGTTTTTGCCGATGCCGACAGCAGATATTGGGAGAGGAAGAGACAAGTTTTTCCACCTTTTTCTTTTATAAATCAGCAAAAGAAGTTATTATTTTTATTTGCCCCAAATTATAGATCTTGGAGAGGGCAGTAGGGAATATACAGTATCAATGAGCACTTTTTGTGGCATATATATGACATACCTGCTATCCTGGATTTTTCTAAAATCTCCGAATCCCGTGTCTGTGTTCGTGCAACATAGATGGATCCTTATCTTACATTCAGCTTGGTTAAGCTAGGTTGACATTAGAAGAAGCAAAGACTAAACTCAAATACTACGATTTTGTATCTTCCAGAACAGAGTATAGTAAAAAAGTTGATTTATGTAATCTATTTGTTAACTTAGTTTTGTATTTTTGCAAATAGACCTAGTAAGATCCCTTGTGTAACTGTTACTGATTATTGAATTTTGCCTTTTCCAGGGAAAGGGATACAGATAGAGATGGGAAGCTTAACTTTCAAGAGTTTTTTCTTGGACTTTTTAATACGAATTTATGATGAAGTTTATAACGAGTCTGATACTTCAGAGTCAGCACCAGCTAGACAAATGTTTCAAAATCTTGACAAGGACAATGATGTGTACACATCAGGGGAGCTGTATTTTATCACATAGTATAGGAGAAAATGTGCTCATGCAGAATGCTTGATAATTTCTTTCAAGATTTTTGTTTCATGATGAACTAAAACCTGTTATTGGCAACCTTCATTCTTAAGCATTGCTATGCAAAGCTGCATGCTGATTTTGAACTATCAAAGGTAATGGTTGTGAATTTGTTGTGTTCTTTCATTCTATCATGATAAGTATATCCTTGTTTCTTAAGATTATCAATTCGCCGTTGAAGTCAGTACTGTGGACCTCTACTGGTTCAAAATTCTGGGTGTTTTTCTATGCTTCAAGTATTTTCACAGTTTAAACTATTTCCCTTTTCTCTCAAGGTTTGTCTTTACAGTTGGCAATGATCCAGGATTTATGGTTTCTTAAGCTATGTACTATCAAGGCTTACGAGTTGAAGCATGCCTGTTAATCATGGCAGCGTTAATATGGTGGCTTCTCTCTCCAACCTTAGTTTTTACCTCGCTTTATCAAG
The DNA here is from genome assembly GCA_036927795.1 of Iris macrosiphon. Taxonomy (NCBI): domain Eukaryota; kingdom Viridiplantae; phylum Streptophyta; class Magnoliopsida; order Asparagales; family Iridaceae; genus Iris; species Iris macrosiphon. Next base: position 185,913,094 of record JAYESA010000012.1, read on the forward strand.
AAATCTTAAGTCATGGAAGTGGAAAGCAACCTCTTCGGGCCTTGAAACATAATCCATGAATGGAGACATTAGTTACTACCTCAATTCTCAACTCTCGACTCTTTTGTGATTGGAACTTCAGCTGAAGATATGCCTGTTCAACTTAGGTTGTGTTTGGAACTATGTATATTACTCTATGACTGTAGTTATAGATAGTTACTGGGCTCTTTACTTTTCATACTCGATTATGTTTGGCATTAGTGTGACTGTGTCAAATTACTTTCAGCTATGTATGGCACGTGTAGAGGATGCATCATCTCGGATACATGTCATACACAGATTTCAGTCCTTTGGAGGTGTCTATGTACCGTAGCTTGGAATTATATGAGAATTTTTTTTTTTTAGCTTAATATATTTTATTGTATTCTTCAACTTTGTTGAAACCATGCTCATTTTTCGTTTTCAATACTTTTCATACTCTTTTGAAATAGGTTTTCCTGCTTATTTGTAGATCATAGTGATAAGATATCTAATACATTTTTCAAGCACATTTCTTTGAAAACAAGTTGTGTGGGATATGATTTTCTTTTAACCAACTTTTGTGCAGTACTTTCACGAGAGCACGTGCTATGAGGTTTAGAGTTTGATTGATTTACTCCAAAAGTTAATGTTGATGTATTTTACTGTTAGATATACTTTGTTGTAAGTCAGATAGGCAGGATAGTTTTCCTGTGAATGATCTGCGATAAAAGAACCCTGTATCATATTATAAATGTTTCTGTTTCAACTGTCCGTCTCTGTTGAATTGTAGTATCTAATTTCTAATGTCCTTGACCTAACTACAAAACATCTTGGGTTATGATTATTGCCTCTATTTAGTTCATATTTTTGGTTAAGTTATGCAAGCATTGATGAGTTCCACTAATGTTCTCCAGGTCTGCTTTGATATCATAGAAAAACAATTTGTGTTTGAATACTTCCATGTTACATAATTGTTACTTCCACAGGAAAGCGTTGTATTTATAAAACTTAATACACATTTGATTTAAACTTCTGCAAGACTCTATGAGCATCAGGTTTTCTGATAGGAGTAATTTTTAGGTGAAACCCTTCGCCCTTCTCTTTTTTCTTTTAAGGTATCTTTGGTCATAATTATTAAGGGCTAGGTTTGCTGACCTGGAATATGCTTTTTTTATCCAGTTAACTAGCATTAACACTTTTTTTTTATAAATAATATGTTAATAGGCATTGTTGTGTCGCTGATATATACCAATATCTTATTATCCGATATGTAGGTATAGGTCAATGAGCTATACCAACATTTTCCAATACATCGTTTAGGCTTTTATTTGGTCAGTTTCAGCAGACATGCAACTTTGGGAATTTTACATAATGTCACTAAGTTCATGAGAATGGGTGACAATTCCACAAAGAATATCTTTCTTTTCAATGTGCAAGAAATATCCAAACCTAAATGTTGGAGAAATATCCAGCTAGCTACACAATTGTAACATAATATCTTTCTTTTCAATGTGCAAGAAAGAATGTCTTTCTCCTCTCCTGCACTCATTCTGGTGTACTGCCCCATATTTTTCACAGGTCGGAATGTTAGCGAACTTCAAGTAGCAGTCTGGATTTTGATACACAGCTCAACAATTTAATTTCTGTATGTTATATAGTATGAAGACCTTTTGATTCCTAGCTTGCACACTTTAAGATAAACACATTGTAGTTTAAATATTTAACTGATTGATTATGTTGACATTCTTTCTTTTTCGTTCTTGTAACATTGAAGAAACATTGACTGCAACAAATTTCTCATTAAGATAGCTACTAGTGGTTTGATTTCAGTGGAGATTTTTTCTGGTCAGATGCATCCTCTCCAAACCTTTTAAGGGACAGCCCACATGTTCTATCCCAACTCCATAAGCTTTGTTTCCTTATTTGTAAACTGAATGTTTTGATACGTTTGTGAGCAGAAGACAACTTGGAAGCCACTGGGCCATGTCGATTCCTTTCGCTTTCGATGCCACCTCAATCTTTACGAGATTTGTGCGAAGAAGCGTCTCACTAGTTTATCAATCTGTCCCAACAAACAAATTCAACTTTTTCATCAACACATATCGCCACTTTATCGTAGCAGCATTTATTGTTTCTGGACCACCTTGCTGAAAATGCCATTGATATTGGCCCCTCATGATCTAATGTATCTGCTCTAGCTATAATCATCAGTCTGTGAAATTATTGATAGCTTATTGAATCATTGTAGGCCATGGATATTCCTTGACTGCTGTATGTGCATGAACAAAGGTGATTGACTGTGATTACAACTGTGGATGTGAGTCAAGATGCCACTGATTACCACTACTACATTTACAATGTCAGGGACGAGGTGAGTTCATTATCTCTATGCAATGATCCTTCTTTAACTGTCGATGCGAGTCAAAATGCCACTGATTACTCCTACATTTATTCCAATGTCAGGGACAAGGTGAGTTCATTACATCTCTATGCAATCATCCTTCTTTAGACCACACATACACACACACACACACACACACACCCCTCCATATGTTGGCCCTTGCTTATTTCTTCTCATGCCTACATTATGAGAGACAGGGCCGAGTTATCAGTGAGGAACATGGGTTTGTGGGTGTCAGTCAGATCAGTTCCTTTGCTTTCATTCATTCTAGCCCTGACTTGCATGATGGTGGTGGGGCTGAACACCTTTTTTCCCCTTGGAAACAAAGTGGGAAAGTAGTACCAAATAGAGGCAAGCCAGCATCAACATTTGCACATCTCATTCTACTGTAGGACAGTGCAGGTAAGGACCATCCATGCTGAAAATCTCTCCATATCAAAAGCCTAATTTTAACTGCACATGCCATCTCTTTTTTTATTTTCTGCTGATGTGCACTCTTATCACAGTGGTCACAGGTGAGCTCTACCAATAACATTGTGATACGAGTGAGGATGAGTAAGGGACAGGTGAATATATGCTACTTGAGGAGAGTTAGCAGCAGAGCCACAACTAGCAACGAAGTGTTGTCCGTGCATGCTAAGGAGAGTTCGAGTTCTGTCCGTGTTGTTCGTGCAAGAGTGATCAAAGGGAGCGTTCCAGAAGTTCGTGTGTTTGAACCTGCTGGTTCTGGGAGAAAATTGGCGGAATAAGGTCAAACTTTGCTTTGAGCAACGGTGATCGTCATCACCCCAGCCATTCAAGTTCTTTTTGTGCCCATTAACAAGAAATGTAATAGCTATTCTGTTGCAATTTTTTGCTAGTTTTACATTTCCAGAACTTGTAATCTTTGTTTCCGTTGTTGCGTCTTTGTAACAAATTGTAACTTTCAGTTTTCTACGTACAAAGTATAACGGAGGGAATAACAAGGGACACAGGTGGGGGGCCTTGAGGCCAAAGGGAATCCTAAGCTGCTCCTATTTTTTCCCTACTCATATTCTGAGGATGTTGATTTTAGAGAGAGCATACAAATCACAAAGTACCATGTTTCCTCAGCCAAGCCAGAAAACTACATGTGAGTGCTGGTACTGAAGAGTGTAATAGAAAAGAAGCAGAGGTTATCATAATTTTTCTTCATTGGCATATGTGGATGTTGAGAATGTTAGACACTACTGATATAAATGCTTGAGCATGATGTTGTGAGTGATCATCCTCAATTGATCACTCTATTTTTGTTGCTCTCATATATACTTTTGTTTGAGAACATCTTCTTTCGAGTTTAGTCGTAGATCTCGTCTTGGTTTTGTGATCATTGTTATCAAATCACAAAACCAAGACGAGATCTACGACTAAACTCGAAAGAAGAAGTTCTCAAACAATTACTAGTCTATGTACCACGGCTTCAATTGTTGAGTACCATTCCTTGTTATCAACACATGCAAAAATGACAACAAAATCTGTATTATAGTTTATATATGTCATTTGTTTCGGTTTATGTGCTGTTGCATCCACATTGCGTGCTAATTGCATCAACAAAGTCACAATGGGAATATAATTGGAGCGAAGAATTTTTCTAATGCTATGACTATGTAAACTTATTTTTCTTCTGTCTCCATTGATAATTTGACAGATGCTTTTATTCTCATGTACATACATGGAACCCATAAAGCGGCTGTGGGAATGTAATTCCAGCTACAATTCTATTCCTCTATATATAAATTTTATAAAAATGCTTGAAAACGGTTTAAAATATGACGTCTAAGTCGTATTTATAAATTATCCAATTTTTCGCTAATATGTATGGTTAAAAAAGACAAACAAATAACTGCTATTTGGAGAACATTTGAAAATGCTTAAAATTGGAGATTCTGATCCCTTAATATATATATATATATATATATATATATATATATATATATATATATATATATATAATTTGTTATTGATGTATGTGAATAAAAGAGGGTATAAGATTATGTAGAAGAAAAGAAAGAAAGTTTAAAATTATAATATTTCGTAATTTTTTTAATTAAATGATTTGAGGATTTACAAAGGATTTGGTCGGTTCAATTTTGATCCGTCGTTTCCAAGCCGCATTATAGTAACACTTGAGACTTTGTGCACGCTGTTTTACATGCTTTGAGGTCCATTGTCCCCATTTATAAATTGAAAGAATAATACATCTTTATGGATCGATTTACTGCTCTTCTGTCACCTAGTCATGGTCTTATGCATCTTTCCGATAACCACAAGGGTCATATGCATCTTCCTGATAACCACAAGGGTCACTCGAGTTCGACGAAAAAATTAATATTAATAATCGAAATTTGGGTCACTAATCGAACTCGAGTGACTCTTGTTGTTACCGGAGAGAGGTATAAGACCATGGCTGGGTGACGGAAGACCAGTGGATCGTGTTACGGGGACGTATTATTACTTTCATCTATTTGCTGGGAGTTGGAGACAGTGGACCAAAAAAACATGTAACACAGCGTGCACAAAGTCCGGAGGCATCTCAAAAAAAAAAAAAACTTTTTGGGTTACTGGGATAGGGTGCTGACATAACATCGTCTTCTTCTCTATCACTCTCCACTGTTGGGAGACTGGGAATCCCAATCGCATCGTCCCCGAAGGCCCCGACACCATCAATGATCTCCTCTACGTCAAAGAAAGCGACAGACGAAGAGGAGGATGAGCTGTCGACGCACTCGACTCGATTCGACTCGATTCGACTCGACTCGACGCGACGGGAGGCGCTGAGTCCCACCCGGCCGGAGACGCTGAAAGTTAGGGTTAGCAGTACTATTCAGTCCTCAACTATTGATCAGTCCTAATTATTTACTAAATGCATGCATGCTCTCTCTATTACTATAGGATATCAGTGTATATACTTGCCTAGTAATTCTCTAGTTATAAGTTCCGTAAAATTCAAAAACAAACTCATCAACCACATGAGTATTCTTTTTTTTCTTTTTCTTTTTTCCGAAGAAGGTAAATAATATTGATATCGCCAAAAAATTTACAAGAACTATAATCCCACCCGGAGCACAAAAGAAATCATCTGGGGACAAGGATAGCTATGTCAGATTCAATGTATCTTTGTACAATATATCTACAAGTGGCAAGGCCCTCAAAGATACGTCTGTTTTGTTCCCTCCACACGTGCCAGACCACGGCCCAGAAATTTAGGCGTATACGTCTATACACTTGTCCCTTTACCCGTATGAGCTTTGACTTCATTCAGGATAGACGAGAGATCCCTACTTTGTGTGGTCGGCAGCCCAAGGATGGTGCAATGGTGGTTTCAGATCTCCCAAACGTAGTCGCACCAAAAGAAGAGATGATCCCTGGACTCATCCATAAGGTCACACAGGCAACACTTTTTATCTGTGCATTCTATCCCAAATCTACTCAGGCGATCCCGAGTAAGGTGTATTGTTAAGTATATACATATTTACAAAACACAAACATATATAGCCGTGTCTCGTGTCCGGCGTTTGAAGAGCTGGCGTATCAGATACCCGTGTCCGTGTTCATGACTCGTAGGGCGAAACAGGATTTTGTAGCTGAGCATGCCCTGGCATTGAACGTCTTGACAACCTTATACTTGTGAGAATTGATTTGTTTCAAAACAGAAAGCAAACATCTTGAAATGTAAACAGGGAAGGGAAAGCAAACATTCTGAGGCAAGAAAGAATAGCCTGAATGCACAACTAAGTTATTTTAATGGAAAATTTTACCAAGGTTTGCTGTATCGGAATCGGTATCGGACCATTCCTATGGGTATCGGGGTCGACAGTATCGACAATATTGGCGGTTTCGGATCGGAGTATCAGATTTTTTTGGTATCGAAATCAAATAATTATTAATAAACTATTAACATTTTAAAATATAATTTATACATTTAGGCATAATTTTAATTATTACCAGTATTGTTTCTTAGTAGTTTTGAAATTAAATAAAATAGTCACCATTGCCGATTGGTTTACATGCGATATATAATTTTTCTTCTTTTACATACTTTTACAACTTTATTATGCTTTTACACCCTTACTGATTGGTTTTTTTTATTCAATTTTCTTTGCCGAATTGACCGAAAAAAAGACCCTCAGTGTCGGTATTGGTCAGTATCGAATATCGATCGGTATCGGATCGAAACATGTCAAACCGTATCGGTATCGGCCGTATCGGATCGGTATCAGCCGATACTACAAACTATGATTTCTGCTACCTAAGTATATTCAAGAGAGGGAAAGAAAATGAAAAAAAAAAATATGGAAGAAACCAAACATTATGATTTACAATGACCAATCCTCCCTTTCATGGTGATGCTTGAAAGGATAAACAAAACTAAATTCTTAAATTGACAATATTATTTTTCAATATTTTCCAAGTCTTTATGAAGACTGCAACCATTATTAGCCAAATGGACGCTTTACTGGTAAAGGATAACAATTAATATGATTGGCCAACTTAAAATATTTGTTTGCCCAACCTTGGAAAAGGGAAATTGTGATGGTGCAATTGTTTTGAATAGATATTGGCTGCAAAGAAACTAATAAGCGGCATTCTTGCAAATTGATCATAGATAAAGAGAGAGCCCACCTGCAATTCTTTAACTGAGCTTTCTCATACAGTCTTCCTAAATCACCACTTCCAGAATTAGAAATTGTTGGCATGAAGTGCAACACAATTGGCTATAGAAAGAACTTCATGAATGTAATTGATAAAAATTGCTTATGATACTACGAAGCAACATGATACTGAACACTAATATTTATAGCATCTTGCATATGGTTTTTGACTATGCTTTACTGTATGAAATATGTACAAAATAATGGAACAACATGGAAGCAGAACACCTTTTTCATATTCTTGAATGAACTATATAAACAGTCAAATTTCAATTTACATTTTGATGTGGAAAGTCAATCCTATACGGTATATTCAAATTATTAATACTTCTAATCTTCTAAAACCTCTCTAGCTAATAACAAAGTCTGTGTGGGTAGTTTTCCGTTGTTACCTACTTTGGATGGCCTTTTGAACCTTGATCCGCATTCCAAAGGGCATCCATCCTTTAAAAATTTGGTCCTCAATAACATATTCGATATCGACACTCGACTGGTATCAAGAACCTGAACCCTGGAATAAAGCTTCATGGGTAGGTAAAAGAACATACAAAAACAAGAATCAACAAGAAAAAGTAGATAGGAAGAAGATAAAGGCAACAGTAACTAAAAAACCATAGTCATCTCCTGGATAAAATGATTAACAAACCAATAAATAATATGATACAGAACAAATGGTGGAAGGAACAACACTTATAACTAGGCCGATTTGAATAAATTTAAGGCTTTTGTGCTATGTTAAGAAGTCTAGACTATTATAAGAGGTGGAAATTAAGAGGAGAAAACCATATTGTATAACTTTCATCAGTATTGCATATTGGATCCTAACCCATATCTATATTGTACCGGTATAACCGTATCTATAGTGTACTGGTATCCCAAAAGTTTCTAAATGCCGTATCCCGAATCCATATCGTCTCCGTATCCAAATCCTTGTCTGTGTGTGCAACTTAGGTTGTTAGTAAAGGTACTATGCACCTCCTTACACTAGAGGGGCTATGCAGAGTCTCATCATAATGAATGCATATTAAACCAAGTAAGTTTCATTCTCCCTGCTTCTGAACTTGGTAGCAAGCATGTTGACACCAATAAAGGATCAAGCATATTCGACAAAAGGATAATTATGCTATCTAGTTTTATTATTCTAGCCCGCTTTCTCATCTATGGTTACGCTTGCAACAAGTATTTTGGTTTTGTTGCACGCTTACAGTCTATTGCCATTACAAATTAAGCTAGTAAATATTTTCTCTTGTATTTAAGCTGCTTCTTATACTAGTGAAGTCACTTCTCTTTTCAATGGAATGCAGCAGAAACGTTGTTTTTGTATTTCTTTCGTTTTGCAGGCAGTATAGTTTCAAATAAGTTGTATAAACCTGCACTCAAGTTGGGCTCAGTGCAAGTCTTGAAAATATACTGCTGTAAACAATGTTGATATGGAGCTGATATAGTGATAACCACATTTGTATTAGTTTCTTATCACTGATATGGCAACGAATAAGGATACAATTCATATATATATATATATATATATATATATATATATATATATATATATATATATATATATATATATATATCTGTTGTCACATAATGAAAAATAAAAAGAGAATAAAAAATTATTATAATCCCACTTTTATCCCACTTCAATCTCGAAAGGAAGACGGGAGATCCAAATTTTTTGAAGGAAACAAACCCACTTTATGTCACATGTAAAAGTGAAAATCAAGCTTCATTTGCTTGTAACCAAACAACAGAAGTTGCAAAAGTGCAACAACAAAAAAAGTGCACTTTTACCACTTTCAATTTCTTGCAGCCAAACACACCATAAATAATATCTAGATCTTATCATTCATTACTATAAAGTTCAATTTGATGGTACAATATACCAACTGTTGTCATGAACAAAAGAAGGATTTGAATGAAGAGGCTTTGGTTGTTGCTGAAGGGGCCTTTAAGGTTGTTGATGGAGTTTCGGCTGAGGTTGGTGGAGCATCAACTAAGGTTGATGGGAACAAGACGGAGGAATTATCACATCCTTCCCATAGGACACAATCTGGACGAAGGTAAAACACCGGGTGAGGGGATTCTCAATGGTTACCCCTCCGATGCCTAAATTAGTGAGTCTTTAAAAGGTAAACTGGTATTCACTAGGGATTTGTGTGTGCATACCTTATCCATGGCTATTGTGCTATTTATAGCATGTAAAAACTAAAAAGTAATGGCTTGGAATCAAGCTTTAATGATCAATTACCCTTTAGAGTGTCTATCATAAGTCAACTTAACTTTTCTGAAATTGGATGTTGGAGTTAATAATAATAATACTAATAAGATGATAGCCACATTTGTATCCATGGCTTGTTTTTAGCAAGGTTCACACTATTGGTATTGGAATAGATATCAGATCCTTCCTATGAGTATCGGGATCGGCGGTATCGGTGGTTTCAGATCAGAGTTTCGGATTTTTTGGTATCGGAAAGCAAATAATTTATTAATAAATTATTATAAATTTGAAAAAATATTTTATACATTTAGCCATAATTTAATTATTTCTTAGTAATTTTGGAATTGTATGAAATTATAGTCACCCTTATCGATTAGTTTACGTGCAATAGATAAGTTTACCTGCAATAGATAAAATTTCTTCTCTTATGTGCTTTTACAACCTTACTATACTTTTACACCCTTGTTGATTCGTCTTTTTTGTTCAGTTTTTTTGTTGTTGTTGCTGAATTGACGAAAAAGAGACCCCCATTATCGGTAGCACGTATTGGATCGGGACATGCCAAACTGTATCGAAATTGGCCGTATCGAATCCTTATCGGCCGATAATGCAAATTATGGATTTTAGTTCTCTTGAAGTTGCAAATGACACATCTTCAATGTTAGTCATGTAATGAGCATTTCTTTCTACATAGAGAATTAGAAACTTATCATCCGGGGGGAAAAATTGTATGATGTTTCACCTTTTCTTTCTTTTACTCTGCTAGAAGCAGCCCAACCACTTGCGCACTAAGAAAGAAAATTCCCTATTAACATCACTTCTTGGCTATCCGGTAATTTCTTGCTGGCAGTCCTCCACTCAACACCTTTAGTGTTGTGCATCTCATAGTTTGCCATCCAACCGGAGCATGATTTGTTTATTTTTATTTTTTATTTTTTAAGGCATGGATGTGTAGTCAGACATGTCAATTTGGGGATACGTGAATCATATCCAGTAAAATGGATATATCCAATGACTGCTTGTTGAGGTTTTGGTGCAAGGATACAAAGGTCAGGTTCATCTCAATGCTTAGTGATCTAAAGTTGTGGACTTGACTTTGATTTTCTCCTGAGCCTTAGGCTCAGCTTTGAATTTTTTATTCCTTGTTTGTTTAAAGTATTCTAACCACCAGTCAAGGAAAGACTCGATATACCATCTCTGATGACAAGGAGTTTCTATCTAAATTGTTTGAATCAAACTAACAACCAATGTTCATCTTTGTTAATCACCGTCAGTTAGGTTTCGTTTGTTGTACTTGTATCATCCATGTATGGGATCCAGATTGCAAAGAGTCAAAATCGGATTAGATCGTAAGATCCACGATCAGGATCGTAAGATCCTGACAACAAGGCTTGTAGTGTATAAATTGAGCACCCTTAGTAGCTGTAGAGGTGCCCCACACTGATGTTTTGTGTACATTATGACATATTTGGTGGTTTGCAGCTATTTAATGACCTTGATTATCTGAACTAATAGTCTTATTCCAGAGCCTATTGATGGTTAAATGTTAAATAAAGTCAATCTTTTCAATCATCATAGGTTGAAGTTTTTTTTTATCATAGGAAGCATTTTGTTGTTTCTAACCTCAACTTTTGTTCCGACCTATGTTGGCCTAGTGTTGATTGCAGTGTTTTAAAAACCAGTTCAACCCGGACGGTTGGACCTTGACCCAAGCACCTTTTCTGGTCAGTTCGACTGATTGAACCGCTTCAATGGTTCAAACACCCTAAACCGGGTTGAACTGGTCAAGTTGATGGTTCAAGTGAACTGCTCGGTTCTTTGAAATGAAGAAAATTTGTAAAAATTTTGGTGGCACTACAGATCAAACCACTGATATGTGGTAATTGGTAAAAGGGATGACTGACTTGGCCATTATTACCATCAAGCTTTTAGTGATAAGTGTTGTTTTTTTAATTATTTTATTCAATTCTTGGTTGCCATATTGAGAGTAAATATTGACTTTTTTTGTTGGATTGTGTCCATATGAGTTAATTTGGTGGTTTGTATTAGGACAGGTTCCGCATTATGGCCTTGTTTAGTGTTTTAAATTGTGAAAGGTTGATTGCTATTTTATAGGATTGAAAATTTGCATTTGTTAATAGTTTTGAATAGTACATTAGGAAAGTCCGTGTTAATTTTTTAAGTCTGTACAAGTATAGAGTATATATATATATTTATTCTGTTGTTTTTGAACCGGATGGTTGAACCAGTTTTTAAAACACTGGTTGATTGTGTTCCATAGAAGTTCTTATGTGGGACTTTTTCTTTAAGATGAGTGTCTCTTGAAAATAAACAATTATGTAAAACTTGAATGAAGTCGAGCCCCGTTAGAGTTAATAGAGTCATGTACTCGTCAAGCTTCGTGAGTCGAGCTTGTTATTGAGCTCATGAGCCAAGCTTCTCATGTTCAAGCTCAGTTCGTTAAGCCAGTCGAGCACATTTCCGTGTCCAAGCTCGTCTCATTAATGAAACCAATCGAGTTTTTATCGAGCTCACGAGCTGCTATGTTCATTTCTCTCATGGCTTGGTGCGTCTGCAACTACGCATTTGAAGCTTATTATCAAGTATTCACTATCAGATATCCTTCAATTATTTTTGCAAAGCATTATCTCACATAATGACTTCTAAAATGTTTTAATTTTTTTGTTATTCTGTGTAGTATATATATTGCAAAGACTCGAATATGACATGATACTAAATGGAGCCAGTGGCACAGATACGTTATTGCTTTTGGCATGTCCTGATGTACTTTAGAGTACTGTCATGTCCAATACATGTCTGATACAGTGTCAGACACGACACGGATATGGCAAACATTTTGGAGTAACTAGGATTCTATAGCGTAGTCCAAAATTTTACTTTGCTTGATGCACAAATCACCATGTTTACAACAGTTCTAGGATACTCTTATATATTGTATTCGTTATTGCAGGATATAATAGGGGCCAAGGAATTCTTGAAGATTTTGATCTTATTTCAGCTTGACACATGAGACCCCTTCTGTAATTTCTTAGTTTTGACAATTTTTGAAAGATATATTAAATCATTCATATACATGACTTGTACAGTCTTAGTTCCAAGTTGGTCTTTGTTCTCCGATTTGTTCTTGGAAATATTCATTTAGAGGTTTTTATTGTTGAATATGTAACATCTTCATATTAATTTCCCCATCATCTCCAGTTTCAGTTTTCAACCTTATTGCATTTGCCAGCTATTTTCGGCAACAATTTTACTCTTTATATGTGTTCTGCTTCTTAGACATGCCATCATATTATGAATGCACTGACAAGTTGTAAATGTTTATGCCTCAATCTTTTATTTCTGACACAATCTAGTTATTATAACCAACAAAGGAGAGTGGAAGAAAATATCTCGTTGCATTTTCCTGAAATATTGTGACTGACACTAGATTCATAAGTCTACATATCATAATGCATATATTTAGCTTTTGGTTATTTATGTTTATGCAGACATATGAGTTGTATCTCAATTGTTACATGTTATGGTAGCATTATTTGGAAGATTTAGGGCTGAGTTCTGTCAGGTGTGCAGCTACTCCAGGTTGGCTACGTTCTGTCTTTGTATATTTTGCTTCTTTCTACATCATAAATAAATCTTATATATATATATATATATATATATATATATATATATATATATAAAAGATACCAAAAAAAAAGAATACCAAAATACAGAAATTATTATATGATATTGTAGTCTAAGATGACTCAGTTTTACACGGTTTATGTTATTTCCCGAATTTTGAGAGAAGGAAAAGGAGAAATATTGGGAAGGAAAAAAAGGGGACGAGAAACGTCTTTTAGTGATGCTCCATACAAGTTTAGTCAAATTCATTGAGGATTGTAGGTTAACCTATTAGAGATTATAAGTCAGTTGATTATGATTTTAGGTTATATGCTCTAGGCCGTGACATCTGGTATCTTATGAGTCTAGTTAGAACCTTAGATAATGAGTAGTACAGTAAGGTTATATGTATAATATGATAGTATATACATAATATAGATATAGAATATTCTTGTGTCTGTTGGAGTTTTTTTTTGGGAAGCGCAAATGTATATAGTGACTTGTGTATCCATCTGCATATTTGTATCATATTTTGGTATGATGAATGAAATCTGCAGTTTCTTTTTTTTTCCTGTCTTTTTTTTGCTTCTATTTGACCATTCGGTTTATTATTCTATTGACTATTGTCAATTATTTTCTTTAAACTCACTGGAATTGTTGTATATTATTACCTAATCATGTTTTTGGATTTGGTGTACCGAATTATTTTTATGCGTTTGTAAGGATATTTTACACACTATTTGTTAGTAAATATACAATCGTCTCCTTGAACTTGGATTTCGGTAGGAAATTTTGAAAATTTTGGATTTGCCACCAAAATTCCCCAAAAACTTGATCTGTGTAGAAAATTTTCTGGAGTAATTATAAGCGGAAAAAAAATAGTCATGGACATTGACATCAAACCAAGGAATGCATCACTTAAAGAGGTCAATAGCGGCCCAAAAAAGTCTCAACATATCGACGGTCAGTCAGAAGGCTGAACCACGATTGACGTGGCTGGTTCTCATTGGCCACAACACCCTCTCCCCCTCCCTCCACTAGCGTGGGCTATCCTCCGTCTCATCTTGTCCAATGGAAGATCGACACGTGGTACGTGATTCGCGTCGGTCCTCCTACAAGGAATGTACGTAGAAAAATTTATGAAATAATTATTGGAGAAGGTAAAATAAATAGTCATTGGCATTTACACCAAAACAAGGAATGCAACACTTAAAGAGGGCAATAGCAGCCCAAAAAAGCCTAACATACCGACGGTCATCCAGAAGGTGAACCACGGCTGATGTGGCCGGTTCCTACTGGCCATACCATCCTCTCCTCCGATAGTGTGGGCCATCTTCTGTCTCATCTCGTCCAATAAAAAATTGACACGTGGTCCGCGGTTCGCATGTGTCCACCTTATCGATTTGTTAAGCACAGCTCATAGTGGCCAGGCCAAGCATGAACTCCCAACAGTGAATATGTCAAAATTAATTCTCTTCCATTATGCATCATATATGTACTCTCTCTCTCTCTCTCTCTCTCTCTCTCTTAAACAGAGCTGTAGTCCTCCTCTTGGAAATAAAGCATTGGGAGTTTCTCCAAATTTAGTACGTAAAAATGAGAGGTTCAGTACTGCCATAAAATTACTGTTGTCATCGGATCCTCTCCTTCAATGTTCTATGCCATTGACCAGCGGCTATTGGCGGATTTGAAGTACGAAAGTGATCAAAATTTAAATTTAAGACTACTTCACATATTTGATAGAAATATTTATAGATAAAATTTACTGTAATTTGATATGAACAGTAAATTTTGTCTGCCATAAAATTAAAATTTTAATATTGAAATTTTTTTCCTTTGAAGTGGAGCATGAAATTGAAAAATCTCCATTCCTACTTCGAACGTTTGGTTAGAGGACCACTTCTTCTCTACTTAAAAAAAAAAAATTTGTTATTCATGTTACTTCAATAAAAAGTTACATATTTTCACTTACTTCAACAATTAATCAAACATCAAATTTTAGTTTTTTTTATTTTTAGCCTCCATTTTTCCAAAGCATTAAAAAAAAATTTTACTTTGTCCCACTTCGTTTTACTTTACCACAATACGTACGTAAAATGTCGATTTTTGTATATTTTTTTTTTCCTACTTTGTTGTACATTGCCAAACGAAACAGTGTGAATCAAGAGTGAATAAGGCTCGACTTTTTATATCAAATTTTTTTAAAAAAATATTTTCTTACACTTAGCTTGTTACTTCTTTTAGGGTCTAAATAGGGATTTGTGCAATGATATATTTACGACCATAACTTCTGAATGTATGTAAAGTCGATGAGAACTAAACTCTTGGATGCAAATCAAATTTGCTTAGAGAAATAGAAAACAATTAAAATTGTTAGTAAAGTGTAACAGAGCTGCTAGCAGCACTATATTCAGCACTATATTTCCACATGCTGATAATTAGAGTTAGAAGATTTGGACTGAAGAACTAATACATAAGCAATGACAAAACTACATTCTGCTGAAAACTTCAAGAAATTTAGTATAAACTTTTAAAGTATTGTAGTGTATTCATTTACATAAAAGATTATAATAATATGTGTGTATGTTTTTTAGCTCATCTTCACTCAATTCTAACTATGTTCCTTTATTTGACCATAAAAGAACCATAAGACCGCAAAGGCAAACTGGTTTAATGTATAATTATGGGCTAATTAAAGTTTAGATCCTGAATTTTATACCAGCTTAGAGTTTAATTTTTGACACGTCCAATTGAAAAGTTTAGATTAAAAATTTTTTTTCCCTTCTATTATACTCTCCCTTGTTTATATAAGAAGGTTTCATTGGAAGGTATGGAAGGGAGGGTCTAATAGAAAAAATGAAACAATTAAAAAAAAATTAGTCCAACGCTTGTAGCTCAAGTGGAAAGCAGCGCGGACACCGGATGGGGCCGACAGGGTTCGAGTTTTTCCAACCGTAAAGACGTGTAGGTGTGTGTGAGTTGTAATAAAAAAAAATCATTATAAAATTCAGAATCTAAACTCTAATTAGTCCTATAATTATTGTATGTATAAAGAATAAAAAAAAAATGAAGTACTTTCCAAAATCGATGCATACCATGGACTAAGAAAATGATTGAATATACAAAAATGAGTTATTTGTATCTACCCATCCAATTCATAATCATATGTCCAATATTCTTCCATTTTTAAAAAAATTAGTACTATCCTCCAATTTTCTAAATCTACGTAGTTTTTTTGGGAAGGTAACACTAATTACAATTAACATATTATAAAAGATTTGGGGTAGTGTTAATTAAAAAAAATAGAGGATAGTAGAGATATGATTATGTAGTAGAGATATGATTATAAATTGGGAGAATAAATATAAATAACTCAATAAATGATAGACACGAAGAGGACAGCAGGGGGAGGAGTTCAATCAATGAAGCAATCATGCTAATGTGGAAAGCTGATCATAACCCATCTTTTATAATTATTCCTCTAAAATTAATCAGTACTCCCCCCATGATCATGTCACATAAATATTTTCTTCTTTCTTTTTCCCTCTCCTTTTAATTATTTTATTTTGTTTTCCACTTTAGAAAATAAGTCATTGTGTTATGTATGCAGTACTTCCCCCCAAACATATGTATATTCTACTTACACACGTGTTTTCTTGTTGAACTGGTCAACTCATGAATCAATAGTTTTTTGGTTTAATATCATATTCAATATATATTTTTTCAAAATTTTGATAGTCAACCACTTAACCGTTTGATCCAGTTAAATTTTAAACTTATTTGACCTTAATTTTTTGATTTTTATTTTAAACTTTACATTCGATCAAAGTTAAAATATTACTTTTTGACTAATTCTACTATAGTAAACATGTATAATTTCTAAGTAGTACTAGTATATATGCACGTGCTTTGCACGTATCTTGGAGTGGATAATTTTGATGAGTTGTTTAACTTTGTTGCTTTTAATTATATAGGTTAAGAGTTCAACCATTGGAATTGTTTGGTAATAGCTTAGAAAACTTAGCAAGTAACATAAACTCTTTGATTTCTATAATATATTAATGCATCCCTTAAATGGTTGTCATTGGAATTTATTATGGGTATTATTTTTAATTAGTAAATATAATGAAGGGTATTTTTGGAAAGAAAACTTTTACGGTGAAGCCTACTTTCCTCATTATATAGTAGAATAGATTATATAGTAGAATATATTAGTAAATATAATGAAGGGTATTTTTGGAAAGAAAACTTTCACGGTGAAGCCTACTTTCCTCATTATATAGTAGAATAGATATATGCAGGACCGACTCTGACTCAGGACAGACCGAACATCCGTCCACGATCCAAATTTTTTAAAAACACCAAAAAAAATAGATTTCCTTTTTTGTACGTATATTATCTTTTGTAGTATTTTAAATATTAGTGTCTATACAACATAACACAATGACTTATTTTGTAAAGTTGGTTTTCACATGTTTCTTCTATGTAAAAATGAATGAGTTCAAGACCTAGTGGTCTTTTTTTTAAACTGATGTTTTAGGAGGGACAACATTTTAAATTTTGTCATGTATATCCAAAAAGTCTGGGCCAGTCCTGCATATATGTAGTTGTGTAATATATAATATATTCAATATAAAATTGTAACTCTATATAACTGGTTCAACCTAGATTAAACTACTTGTTAGACCGATTTGATCTAACCCAATGTGACCAGATCGATCTCCGATCTAATTTTTATAATATTGATGCACAGAAATCAACACAAAACAACACTCCAACAGCAACACAGTTAATTAATAAAGTAACAAATAATATTTTTTAAGACTAAATTACAACTTGATACCCTTAACCATTCGAAATTTTTAACTTAGTACCCTTAACTTTGATAGTTACTAACTTAATATTTTCTTCAACTAATATTTTTAATTTTGTACTCTTCGTCAGTCAAACGTTAAGTTTTTCGTTATTATTTTTATTTTTGACTAAACTACCCACCTCTTCTCCTCCTCTCCCGGCCCCCACCCTACCCCCCCCCCCCCCCCCACCCCCCACCCCCCACTCCCCTTGTCCGACATACACACCCCAGGCACTGCTTCCCTCCCCGTCTCCACCCCCAATCCCCCCCCCCCCCCCCCCAGTGCACCCCCACCCTCCTCAAGCGTCCCCTTAGCCAATGCTCGTTGCTGCTGCTACGCGTCCCTCTCTGGTTGCTGACGCCGGAGAAAGAGGGAGGGCTGTCAGAGAGGTGGAAACAAATGGGAGGATATTTTTATTATTCTTCTTCTTCGATTAATCACGTTAGAGAGAAAAAATGGAAAGAGGGTATTAAGTTGAAAAACTGAAATAGTTGAGGATATCAAGTTATAATTTAGTCTTTTTTTTAATAATAAGTGAATGATGCAAATAAAGGTAGAAGTATAAGTAATGTTATTTGCACCTCCAAATTGTTCCTCCATTCTATCCCTCCTTACGTGGCATATGACGTGGCTTGTTAAATAATATTATGTGACATCTAAATGGTAGCTGACTAGGCGCGCATGTTCTATTAACGCGCGAGCGCCCAGGATTACAAATTTTAAACCCAAAAATTAATTATCCAAATTTTAATGTTAATATTAATATTAATATAATTTTAAATTTGTTATATTTATATTAACAGTCACATCGGCTGCTACGAATAAATTGGAGGGACAATTTGGAAGTTTAAATAGCATTAATCTTAGAAGTATAGTAAGAGAATTTCCACGTGTGCAAGAATAAGGAAAAAAGACAGAACGTGCTCTAATATCAGGAGGGGGGTTAAAAGTGCAAAATTCCTAAAGAAACTCATGAGTTCTTAATTTTTGGAACTCATGCAATTTACAATCATTGAATTACCTCTATCTTATCTTTTAATTTTTTCAAATGGTCTAAATACAAAATTATAAAGAACTAAACTAAAAAATTTGTCCACTTGTCATATCCTTATTGTAAGTTCAACTTATGAGTTCTTATATGAGTTTATGTATATTAATATTAATATTAAATAATAATAATAATAATAATAATAATAATAATAAATGATAGTAGTTAGGGGTAATTTTATCATATTCAAAAGTGAAAAACCATATCACTTCTCAACTACCACTTCCAACAACCATCCAAACCAGAGTCGGCCCTGAGAATTGTAATGCCCAGAACAATTTTTCAAATGGTGCCCCTTTTTTCTTCTTCTAATGATTCATTGAAAACAAAAGGGAGTCTATTTATCAATTAATTAAAGTTCAATACAATGCCATAAAAAGTTTATTCCTTTGAATATAGATTGCGATTGAAAAAAGCTAAATAATAGATAACAATTATGTTTCGAAACAATTTATAAGTCTAAATATCACTTCATCTTTCCATGGGCGGATCCAGAAACTATAACTAGGGTGGGCTACCATAAATTTAGGTGGGCTAGAAGTGGACTAATCCATATAAAAAATCAAAAAAAAAAAAAAAAACACATGCAAAAAAAAGGTAAAAAAATAATTCTTACTGCCTCCGTCCCTGCATCTTCCTTGTAACATTTCATCTTCATTATATCCGGTTCTTGGCCAAAAGGAAAACCTTCATGTAGTATTCCTTCCAAAAGTTTCTTTATCATCCACCTCAAACAAATAACCACAAGCACATATGCTAAAAGTAATATGCTAAAATTAGTTTTACAAGTCAGATTCTATTAACAATGGAGGAAGAACATCCCTAAATTTGTTAAAATATAACCTCTTTATAATGAAAATCAACCACTTATAATTTAATTTGTTAAAGCCTAATGAAAACCAACCACTCTCCAAGAATGGAAACCAAGTACTCTGACATTCTTTCTTTGATCTTTTCTCCCATGAGCCATTGAGTCTATTTGTGATCTTAATATCTAATTAAGTTCTAGTCTTCAAGTCATATGATATAAAAAAATCGCTGAATGGTTCGGCTGTTACTTTGGTTTAGGTTATAGTCTTCAAGTCATATGATATCAAAAACTCGGCCCAGGCCCAGAGTATAAAAGGACTCGAGAAAAAATTTTGTGCCCCCAACAGTATTGGGGCCCTGGGCTTGAGCTCTGTCTGCCTTGAGCCTGGGCCTGCTCTGATCCAAACGAATGAACTACAAAAAGTTAACTTTTCAATTCACTTACAACAATCATCCAAACGAAGGAACTTATAAAATATACCACGTAAACCCACTACTTCCAAATTTTTTATTTCGTTCTACTTCTGCGAACCAAACAACCCCCAGTTGAACTCTTAAAAGAGTGTTGAAATGGATGGAGTGGACACTCTCTCTCTCTCTCTCTCTTCTTTGTTTCTTACCACTTCCACAGTTCCACACATAGCACTGGTAGAGCTTTTAAAGCTATGGAAGCCAGTTCTTCTTCTTCTTCTCCTTCTTCTTTGTCAATAAGCTGCTGCTGATCATGGAAGGTTAGTGCAAGTAAATACTGAAGGGGGCCTTGGTCTTGCTTGCTGTTTCAACTTTTCAATTGTGAGAAAAGTAAATTGTTGCTTTCCAAAAGCCATCTCATTAATTTCCACCAGGATATTCAAGCCAGATTCTTTGTTGGTATATATTACTTTCTGAAAATACAAGTACAGTACACCACATATATAGATCGATCGATCTCTCTCTCTCTCTCTTCTCTCTTCAATCAAATTGACTTTCTTTTGCTTCCGTCTTTTTTCAGGTTTATGATAATCCATAAAGCTTCATTCATTCACTCACTATAGCAACATGCTTTATTTGTAAAATTTGAAGAGAGAGAGAACCATGTCCAATCTCACCACTGCTTCTCCAGCAGCACCTAAAGCTGCCAAGAAGAAGAGAAACCTACCAGGAAATCCAGGTTACAAACTAATAATATTCTTTTCTTTTGTTTTGTTTTGTTTTGTTGTTGCGTGGTTAAAGAAAACTAGTATAAACGTACCTGTGTTGTACGTATTTCATATGTGTGTTTTGATCGTATGGCTACAACGTGGTGTAGATTTATAAATTATATGTTCAATTGATCACTTCATCCATGAATAATTATTTCAGCCGACAATTTAATCATATTATTTTTACTCTTTCTCCTCTGTCCGGACTTGGGACCGAGCAATGCAAGACAAAACTTGATATAGTCGGAAAAAACTAAACAAGTAATTATTTCAGCTGACAATTTAATCATATTATTTTAGACTCTCCTCTTCTATCCATCCGGATTTGGGACCGTCAATGCAATGCAATGCATGTTAACTGGCATGGTTTAAATTTCAGACCCAGATGCGGAAGTGATAGCGCTTTCGCCGAAGAGCCTGATGGCGAGGAACAGGTTCATGTGCGAGGTCTGCAACAAGGGGTTCCAGAGGGACCAGAACCTGCAGCTCCACCGGAGGGGCCACAACCTGCCGTGGAAGCTGAAGCAGCGCTCGACGACGAGCGAGGACGACGTTAAGGCGGTGAGGAAGAAGCGGCCGGTGTACGTGTGCCCCGAGGCCTCGTGCGTCCACCACAGCCCCGCCAGGGCGCTCGGGGACCTCACCGGGATCAAGAAGCACTTCTCGAGGAAGCACGGGGAGAAAAAGTACAAGTGCGACAAGTGCTCCAAGAAGTACGCGGTGCACTCCGACTGGAAGGCTCACTCCAAGACCTGCGGCACCAGGGACTACACATGCGACTGCGGAACCATCTTCTCTAGGTACGTAACCTCCACCACGAGAAACTATAAGAACAACAATCAATAAACAAGACTAGAACCTATATGCAATTGAAATACCATTTTGGAACCAGGATTTTAGTTTACTCCGGACTGAACTAAAAATATACTAAAAACAAAAAACACAGAAAATTATTTTGGGGCTTGAGTACTTATCCAGGGTAGATAGATCTGTCCGTTCTATTCTAGTCTTGTTGATGAGTTCGTTATCTTTGTTTATGTAACTGGGGCTTGTTTTGTTAAATATGATATCATTAGGAGGGATCGGATTTCTGCTCTTAAGGATATCTGTATTCTCGCATGTTCTTCGAAATAACAGTCGTTTGATTGTATTTTCTTGACCTTTCAGATTATATTCTTAAACTATTCAATTTCTCGCTAGATTTTGATTGAATCTAGACAGTCAAAAGATACAATACAACGACTGCTACTTCGGAGAACATGCGAGAATACTTAAGAATGGACTGATATGTAGCTCCAACTGTAATACATGCTAGCTGCGAAGTAACTCTTATCATTCAAATGAATGAATTGTTGCAATTTTGAATTGTAAAATGTTGAACAAAGCATGTTATTCCTAGTTTAGTTTAGTTTAGAGTTACATACAAGTTACATGCAAGTAAACAACTAATAATGTTTTTAGCGCATGAGTTACATACATCTGCAGCTCATCCTCCATTTGCTTGTAGGCAATGCAGAGTAGTGAACATTGTTGTTGTTTTATTTTGGACTTTGAAACATATCTTGGAGTTTTGTATGGGGGTAGATGGCATCTCAATATTCTCTCCTCTCCTTGTGATGTGTTGTTGTTGTTGTTTATTATTTGCAGGAGGGACATCTTTATCACACACAGAGCCTTCTGTGATGCACTGGCAGAAGAGAATTCAAAAGCAAATATCCCTCCTCAGTCCAATCCCTATCCTCCTCCCCTCTTCTTCTCCTCCTCCCATGACCATGACCATGAGCAGCACTTCAACAATGCATGGCTACCAACAATATCAATAGACCACACTACTACTACTACTACTACTACTTCCAATAATATGTACTCCTCAGTAGTAGTGTTGGATCAGTTGGGCACAGCAGCAGCAGCAGCATCTCCTCATGAGAACAATACTACTACTCTTCCTCTCCAGTACCCCTTGGCCAACAACAACTACCAAGCTAGTAATTCCCCTCACTTGTCAGCCACTGCATTGCTGCAGAAAGCAGCTCAGATGGGTGCAACCATGAGCAGGCCAGGCCAGATCATGATGGCACCTCACTCCACTTCTTCCCCTACCGCTGCCATAGGATCATTTGCTAAAAGCCCACTTCTCCACGAGGCGATGATGCCAATGCCGATGCCTCATCCTCCTGAAGATTTCATGACAAGAAGGAACGAAGAAGGCGGAGGCGGAGGCGGCAATGGGTTGACTAGGGACTTCCTGGGTCTCAGAGCCTTGTCTCACAAGGATATCCTCAGCATGGCAGCAGCTGGCCTCCCTTGCATGGCCTCCTCCCCCTCCTTTCACCATTAATGCCACCATGAAAAAGTGCTCTTAGTGACTGTCCCATTCTAGAGAACAACTTTGATACAGCCACTCTACGACAAGTGGGTCGCACCTCAAAGTTTATATATGTATTTACTTGCACGTTTGACGAAAAGAGAGGAGGGCACACTTGTCATACAGTGGCTGCTGCTGTATCAAAACTTTGATAAAATCATATGTATCAAAGGTTTTTTTTTTTTCCCCCAATTCCATATTTAGAAAAGCCAAAGCCAATGGCTTTTGCTCTACTACATTTTTACAGCTCACTCTTGTACCCTTTTCTTTTTCCTCCCCTCCATTGTCATCAAAATTTTGTGGTAGGGGTCACTGGTGAGTGACCATATGGCAATGCCATAGCACTTTCAGTGTCAACTTGAGTCTTTGTAGTAATAATAGTTATTATTATGAAACCTTAGATTTATGTGCATGATTGAGTTGTGTAGCCATTAGTTATTCTTCTAGCATTACAAAATTTGCTTTCATGCAGTGGTGACTCATATGCAGCAGCAGCAGCAGCAGCAGTGCTGTTGAGTAATCAATCAGGGGAGGGGATGTAGAAGGGGTAAAGTAGCAAAAAGCTTTCCACCTTCATTCAGCTTGTCCTACTTTTCTAGGACAGTCATTTTCAGTGGTCCTTTCCAATGGCCTTGTAAAATTGAGGGCCTCTAATTGTCTTTCATGGAGTTGCATAGAACTCTAGTGCAACTATAGCACTCAGAGACTTTTTTTTTTTTTTGGTACATTTAACTTTTCATTGTTCGATTTTGGCATTCTAATCTTATAAATTATTTTTTTGAAACATATCAAAACTATTTTAAAAGAATCTCTGGCAACATAAGTATTTAAATTGCGTTTTTGTATTATAAAATATGCTTTTGAGGTTGTTTCAATTTGCTTCAAAATTGGCGAAATGTGTTTCAAAAGAGTAATATTGGTACCAAAATCGAACAGTGAAAAGTTAATATCCCAAAAACAGTCTTGGGGTGCCATTAGGGTAATTTAGTCTTAGTTGGAATAATATTCAAGTTTTTGCATAAAAAATTGGAATTGGAATAATTATACCAATAACATTTCAAGATTTTCTTTCTTCTCTTTTTTGATATTGTGTTTAGTTTGAGTGCATAATATATCTTGTAATCAACATCTCATACCCATATGGAAGAGATGGAAGATCAGAATTTTGAGTCCCTTGGGATTGAAATTAGACCTATTTTTGTAGATCTGGAAAGTAGCTTTCACTACCCTTTTATTGGTGGCAATACGTCAGTATGTATTTTTGAGTGACAAAAAAGATGTCCTTTAAATCAATACCCACTTTTTTTCCATGGAAAAGCAGCAAACAAGCCACTTTTATGCCCACATAGGACCTTAGGGAGGCTAGAGATCACCAACGCTTAGGAAGGTTTAAATGATTGGCACGAGCTTCCTGCTAACGCCGGATCTGACGAGGGTCAAGTGAGTGACATGACTTTTCTGCTAATGCATGATCTAGAGGATTAATTAAGGTCAACAAGATCTAAAAAGGATTCAAGTGAGCGACACGAGACTCTTGCTAATGCAGAATGTATAACAAAATAAAGAAAGATATACAAAATCTTAGATGTCCGTCCCATTCATACAAACCAAAGAGAAGACGGCTCTTGCAACTCGAATATGTATCATCTAATGTGTAAACAGCAATTCTTACCATCGAACGAACCATGTCCTCTCCATAACCATGTGGTGACATAAGTAAATGAAGAGCAAAGATTAGTGAAGAGTCGGACCACAGAAATTCAAATAAGAACTCAAAAATATAAGAACATGCAATATGGTTGTGATATATGAATTCCACTAACATTAAAAGTGTACTATTTTTTTACTTTAGTCCCTTAAAAAAATTTAAGGGATGACATGCATGTAATTCAACGTTATATTCATGTCCGAGTTTTAAAAATCAGGAACTCATGAGTTCCTCTAGGATTTTTTATTAGTGAAAACAAAAACTTTCTCATTATTCAACAGCCTATTAATTAATGAAAAAGGAAAAAAAAAAAAAATGTTCCATATATTATTATATATGAGGAAGAAACATAAGGAACTAGTGAGGTTGGCAGCTTTTGGAGGGCATCATCATGTTCCTGATGAGATCACCTTTCCCTTAATTTAAGTCTTAAAAGCTTATTTAATCATATGATACATCTTGTCATCTTCTGCCACTACTGATTCATATTCTCATGAATTCAGAATTCACAATGTTCAGCTACAGACATGCTCATAGGATTCCTTTCTAAGAAAATTATATTAATCATACGTTAATATTATCTCTCTACTTAAAATATTCTTAGTAATCTAATTAAGTATTGGAGTTCATGCATGGGTTATCCCAATGCTTCAATTATATATTGGATATATGTCTCTTTGGTACACAAAATTAATGTCTTTGATGAAATCAAGATGATGTTGGTGATGACAATGGGAATATTTAGGTAAGTTAAGGCAGGATAATACCTTCTGAATATTCCCATGACACTGGGGGCATAATTTGGCTTTAGTATTTACTAGAACAAGGCATTTATTTTTCTGAAAGCCGGTTTTTAAAAATATTTTCTTAAACATTTGCTGACATATGGGCCAGGCATGGACCTACATGTCAGTGAGTACCTGGAAAAGTCGGACATTGGGTGCTCGGCAATATTATGTGTTACATATTACTACTGTACTGAATGCAATGATATTTTCATTTCTGGATTCCATGTCCAAAGAGACTAGCCAGTAGCCACTTGGAGGGAAATGGCCTTCTTGTTGTAGCTTTTCAACAGTTTTTAATAAATTAGCCTTAAATAAATCAGTTCATCTAAATATCTAATATTCATTAGCATTGGTAACAAAAATAGCGAAAAGCTACAAACTATGAAGTAACAGAAGGCGAGTTAACCATCACAACACATCTCAATTTGTATCAATTTGAAGATGAATGTGTACCCAAGTAAAGGACATGAATTACTATTCAGACAAGAACATTACCCTTAGCTTATTCTTCTCTTCCTCCAGTCTTATACTACACCACTCCATCAATTACAATGATTTATTCCTATTGGAGAAGAATCACAGAATATAACCTATTCCCACTTCAATGTATGAAGGATCTAATGACCTTAAGATTCACAAGGGCAAACAATTGAGTAGTTACAACTAAATTGGAGGGTGGGTGGTGAATAAAGCTTTATAGGCTTATGGGTACCCGCAGTCCATCATAGCTCAACTGAATATCCAGACCCTCTGTTTCCTTCAATTTTGCAAGATCCTCGTTTACCTTGTCGTGGTCCATCAGATGCATCATACCTAGCCACAGATCATGAGAGAATTATTAGATGTATATTTGATTTCAATTTAGACTCACTAGCTAACTTGATAAGTTTCAATTACCACGTGCAGGATCATTAACAATTTGTTCAATGTATATTATAAGTACAATTCGTGATCCAAGAATCAGACAGCCATATAATGTGCTTCATATTTTAACATTTGGAAAACAGAAAGCTTGTGTACGTATTATAATTTCATAAGAAATGAAGTACATAGTGTTATAGTAACTCCAACAGAAGTATCAGGATGAATAGTTTGCTGATCTTACAATTTCTTCTTAGACTAGTTTAGCACTTAGAAGCCAAAAGTAGGAGCGGAGGCGAGGCCAAGGGCGATGGAGCATGACTACTTAGAAGAGTTTAAAATTAGGAGCGTGAGCGTGCGCTAATAAAAAAAATTATGTTTATTAATTATTGTTATCAAAGTTTATAGATATCTTAATATTTATTAGAATTTATAAAGTTCAGTTCAAAGTCACAGGGAGATATTCGCATGATGATTTTTCTAATGTCAATGTAAGTAATTATTTTGTTTTTTTGTTACTTTGATGAATGTGTATTAAAAATTCTTCAACTTTCTTCACAAAATTTATGTCCTATTTTAAAATTCTGGTCATTTTATGGGAATCGTTGATTTCTCAAGGAAACACGCTCCCGTCGCTAGGGGAAACGAGCTCTCGTCGTCGGAAAAACGAGCTCCCAAGTCGCTCCTAAGAAAGAACCAATGAATCGAGTTTCTTACTGAGATTCGTTAGCCTCCTATGAAATTATGGCTTCTAAGGTTTAGCATCAGGATATTGCTCAATGACACTTTCCTCGTATATTCATAGCACTGGTCTGTATGTTTTACACATTAATATTCTCTATTGAGAAGAGGGGTTTTACTACCAATTCTGCTAAAAACATTGGATTTATATCTATAAAGAAATATCCTGGTGCTAAATTATTGTAAACAGAATCAAGGTCATTACTGGAGTTCCATAATAAGACTTGGGCAACATAGATTACTTGTCCATTCTTTCATCCTGCTTCTACTCAATATAATGTGAAATCATTCTGACATGTTGAGAAATAATGCAGGTCCAAAAACGGTCAACATGACAACTTGGGCATAGGTAAAAGATTTCCTCCCCTGACCTACGACTTACCAAGCATGCCTAGCTAATAAAAAGTTAAATATACTTGACCATCAGTTCAAATGATCTATCATGACATATTCTGTTCCTATACTACTGTTACATCTGGTATGTTGCAACTACACTACAAACACAACCAAGACCGAAGACACCAAAAATATAGTGTTTTCGACAAAGTGATGATATCTCATCCTTGTAAAGTGCATCTGCCTTAGAAACATATTAATTGCTTCATCTAAATGCTAAATCCATATTATAGTTGACATACCAATAAAAAGTGTTCTCCGAGGTTGAATTTTGCGGACTTCCTCCAAAGCCTGATTAAGAATAGAGTAGTGTAAGAACCAGGAAGATTTTAAACTTTCTTCGACAAAGCAATAATGTAAAAGAATAAAGGCATCAACCCTTGGTAGTCCGAAATGTGTTGAAGAAGAACGATCTGGTCTTAGAGCATCCTGTGAATGTTACATATAATGTCATAAAAAATAAACATTAAAGCAGATTCTTGTATCACAAATTTCAACTAAAACGTATATAATACCATAATAAGAAGTTCGCAGTCCTTGAGGAGCACATAAGTTTCTTCTGGTATGTCACTGACATCACTGCTTATATATATAATAAGTTAGCTACCGAAACTAAATGCAACAAAGAGCACCCTGAACACTGTCAGTCAAAAGTGAATTACCTGATGTAGCATATATTTCCAAACCGAAACCCAAGCGAGCGATAACCTTTGCCGTGCCAGACAGGCAAAGGGATAACCTGAACCATCAACGAGCACCATTTCAGAAATAAGAGCGAAAAAGATGGCAAGACTATTATATGCTTTATTTAGTGTATTTGACTTGAATACAAATGGATAAGAAGCAATAACAGAACATTAAGAAGAATCCAAGAAACAACCCAAATTAGGAAATGGGATGATAATACTGATTCTAGAACCTATCCAGCAAATAAGTGAAGATTAAAGCAGGTAGCTACGGAAAATAAATCATCCTCCAAACTTGGAACTTTTTTTGTTTTTTTTCCAGCTCACATCCTCACCACATACATTTAGACCTTTGTTTTTCTTCTTCTTTTTTCTCTTAATGAGACATTCACCTATTACTAAAGCCTTTCAATTTGTCTCATCGGCTAATATTATACCACAAAGAGAGATGCAAGTAGAACAAAATATTGCCCTCTTACCCCCCTTCATCTTGACTAGGGCTGTCAATGGATCAGGTTCAGGTGCTTTTACGTAATATCCGAACATAAGCTATTCTGTCTATTAGTTTTATGTTAATCTCTGTGTCTATTTATTCATGCTTCAGTAGGTAGGTATAAATAGACAGCATTTCAATTTGTCAACCGTCTTAGCTATATGATTTGATTGTGATAAATAAGCTGCCCTTGTTGGTTACGGGTCTCAAGGTATGCTCCCAGTGCTTTCAAGGCATGTTCCCAGTTCTTTCGTGAAACTTGTATAAGTTTGCTTACCAACCTCAAGCTTATGAACAATAAAGGGTTCCTCCTTAATTATATTAAACTGCAAGTCCGAGACAGCAGCACCAGGTGTAACTACGCTTGTATCCACCAAATAGTAGTGAGTCTTTTTCATCACCTGAAACACAAAAGGTACCATATATAATTCAAGGGGACAAAAAAACTATTGTGTTGCCTTACTTCCACAAGAAAAACTTTATGTAGAAATGGAGTTTGCATATAAAACATAAGTTAACATAATAGCCAAATTAATGTGCATAACTCTGGTGCAAATAAAAATATTCTACAAAACATTGGAAAGTCCAAACAATAGGTTCATGGTAAATCTTTTGTTTTCTAATGCAGCAAACAGAGATCAAGTTTCAGGTCAAAATTAACATACAAATCCAAGTTAATATTGGTTTTAAGTTTTGCCCAGATCCGGCTAAATCAAGCAGGCTAAGTGCATGTGCCTGGTTCAGGCAATTGCCAGCTACTTACAGTAAGCACCAAAATGTGTTCCTTGGTCGCCTTTACATGACTAGTGGGTATAAGATAAAAAAAGGATGGACATTTAGTAAAAGCATAAGGGAGAAGCATGTGTTCAATGCAACTAAACATTTGAGAACTTCACCTTCATGGTCCAGTTTTAAAAAGTTAGGTGACCAAAGATAGGAAGGAATATCGATCAGCAAGATATGAATAAATCACTCCACAATATAATAATATTCGCAAATTAGGTCTGACCTCAAAATCACGTTCGGCCACATAAATTGGGATATGTGGCTGAACATTGTTTGTCCAGTCCCGAAGATCATCCAGGCCTGCATGGAAGGAAATTCGTCTTCTCATTAGAAACATGTACTTAGTTCCACACTTAGTAATGAAAACCTATTTTACATAAATTACTTACTAAATTGTTGAGTGCTGCCCACAATCATGGGGAACAAAAACATTTATATATACCCCAAAGATAACTAAGCTACATATAGAATTGGAATAATGAGATAAATTTTATTGATGAGAAGACTCCATATATATATGAGAGGCTAACCCATGTCTCTATTATTCTACCCGATGTGGGACTAAAGCCCATTACTAATATTAATACTTAACACCCTCAAACTGGACAATATATGTCAATCATGCCCAGCTTGTTACACATAAATTGAACCTGAGAACCCAGAAGAGACTTTATGAAGATATCAGCTATCTGATCACCGGTCCTCACGTGATGAAACTTTATTATCCCATTTTTATAATCATCACGGACGAAGTGGATGTCAATTTCAATATGTTTCGTCCTTTCATGGAACACATAATTGGTAGCAATATGGATAGCAGACTGGTTATCACACCACATATCTGCTGCTTTAGATCATATTTCTTCTCCCAGTTCTTGTAGCAGATGCTTCAAATATAGCACATCTGTTGTGTCATGAGCAATAGCTCGATATTCTGCTTCGGAACTTGATCGTACGATCACACTCTGCTTCTTGCTCTTCCACGATACCAAGTTTTCGTCAATAAATACCGAGTAACCAGATGTAGAACGTCTATCCGTCAGGCTTGCACCCCAGTCAGCATCGATAAAGCACTCAATATTTGTATGTCCCTGATTCTCCATGTGAATTCCTTTTTCAGGATTCTAGACTAAATAACGCAGAATTCTGAGAATTGCCTGCCAATGTGGAACTCGTGGAGAAGACATAAATCTACTCGTAACACTGACGATAAAGAAAATATTTGGACGAGTCATAACTGCCAAGTATTTGAGTTTTTCAACCACTCGACGATATTGATCCGGATTAGTCATCAATACCCCCTCGTCGGGGAGTAACTTTTCTTCTGGGTCCATTGGCGACGTTGCTCCCTTGACTTGCATCATTCCTGCATCATTTAGTATGTCTAGCGCATACTTCTTCTGAGACATAACAATGTGCCTCTTTTTCCATATGACTTCAACATCCAAGAAGTAGTTCAACGATCTCATATCCTTGGTCTGAAAATGTTCTCCCAAAAACTTCTTCAGTCCTCCAATGCCATGATTGTCGTATCCCGTGATCACAATGTCATCAACATAGACACCAAGTAGTATCCTTCAGCTGATGTATGTCGGTAAAATACTGAATGATCCTTCTTCGATTGACACATGCCAAACTGAGTTACAACATGTGTAAATCGACCAAACAATGTACGAGATTTGTTTGAGACCATAGAGGACCTTTCTTAGATGACACATTTTACCCTCCCGTGCAACGAACTCGGGAGGTTGCAGCACATACACTTCTTCGTCAAGATTCCCGTGGAAATGCATTCTTGATATTCATCTTAAGTAATGGCCAATCATAGCGAACATCTAAGGCCAAGAGGACGCATACATAGGTCATCTTGGCAACTGGAGAGAATGTTCCAAAATAATCCTCACCATAGGTCTGAGAATATCCTTTAGCCACTAGACGAGCCTTTAGTCGATCAACAGTGACATCCGGTTTCACTTTGATCGTGAACACCCATTTGCACCCTACTACCTGTTTACCAGGCGACAAATCTACCAAGTCCCAAGTTTGGTTCACCCGAAGCGTTTCCATCTCCTCTTCCATAGCAGCACGTCAACCGGGATGTTTGAGACCCTCCTCGGTAGTATTAGAAATCTGAATTTCATTAATAGTAGTTATTAAGGACTGAGTGTGGCTCGCGAGCCCTTTGTAGTTTTCAACGTACAAGGAATGATCACGATAGGCACGACGAGGTCGAGCTGATGGAACAGGCGGAGGGCGGAGGCGAATCAGTGGAACTAGAGGAGGAGGATGGATCTGTGACCGTGGGCACTATCTGCGACGCTCGTTCAGGCGACGGTGGTGTTGACTGAACCGGCGCCTGCGGACCGTCGGACCGGAATACTGGCTCGGTAGAGAGGGCATCCTTACGGGGGGCTAGTGTGTTTGAACAGGGAACAACAAAAAATTATCTTCTGAATAAACTTGGGACACTGGACCTATAGTTTGTGAAAGTGGAGGAAACTCGGTTTCAATGAAGGTAACATCCCAAGAGAAAATATCTTTCAAGGTAGGAGAAAAACAACGATACCCTTTCTGATCTTTAGGATATCCAAGGAAGACACATTGGATTGCTTTAGGGTCTAATTTAGAAAAGGTTGGTCGGGTATCCCGAACATAACACAAACAACCAAAATTTTGAGAGGTAGAAAAAACGGCTCTCGTTCGTGATATAGCCGAGAAAAGGGAGAAGCATCATTGAAAACCAACGATGGCATGCGATTAATAAGATAGCAAGCTGTAAGTACCGCATCCGACCAAAACCTTTTGGGTACGTACTTGAAACATAAGAGCACGCGTTGTTTCTAAGAGATTACGATTCTTCCGTTCGGCCACACCATTCTGTTGTGATGTGTAAGGACATAAAATTTGGTGGATAATGCTATGTCGAAACATATGCGAATTGAACTCACGAGACAGATACTCACGATCATTGTCACTTCGAAGGCATTTAATCGGAATACCAAATTATGTTTTGATTTCCGCATAAAAATTGCACCAAATTTCAAATAGTTCGGAGCAATTTTTCATCAGATAGACAAAAGTGACACGTGAGTAATCATCAACAAATGTAACAAAGTACTTGAAACTCATCATCGAGTCAACCGGACATGGCCTTCATATATCTGAATGCACCAACTCGAAAGGAGCAGATTCAAATTTATTTTGACTTACCGGATAGGAAATCCGATGATGTTTAGCCAAACTACACGACTCACAATGAAAAGAAACCAAAATATCTAAAGATGGGTACAAATTCTGGAGAGTTTGAATAGATGGATGGCATTACCGACAGTGTAGCTCGAAAGGATCGAGATTCACGTCGGCACAAGCAACAGAGAAATGTGCGTCAAACAGGTACAAGCCTCCAGCCACATGTCCCCTACCGACAATCTTTTCAGTCTTTAGGTCCTGAAAAACAGAACCATCAGAAATAAATGTTACCGAACAATGCATGTCGCGAGTAATCTGACTAATTGAAAGTAAACTGAACGAATTGTCAAGTGAATGTAATACGGAATTGAGTGACATTCCGAAAGAAAGATGGACACTTTCACATCCACAGACTGTTAGTGAACCACCATTGGCAACAGTAATATCGGAAACACGTCCCACCGATATGTAATTGTGTATTATACCTACGTCGCCAGTTAGGTGAGCCGACGCACCAGAGTCAATCACCCACTGCTTCGACCTCACCACACAAGCCGCGGAGTACCCGGCTGTGGATCCAGATGTAGATGCATCACTACGACGTTGAACTTGGAACTCAAGAAAATATGTATATGACTCTGCAGTAATCTGGACAGATCGAACGCCATCTTCAAGAGCGTCCGATATAACATTGACGACAGGAGCTTTAGGACACTGCCACTGGAAATGGCCATGCTGACCACAGTTGAAGCACGTG
This sequence comes from Iris macrosiphon, assembly GCA_036927795.1. Classification (NCBI taxonomy): domain Eukaryota; kingdom Viridiplantae; phylum Streptophyta; class Magnoliopsida; order Asparagales; family Iridaceae; genus Iris; species Iris macrosiphon. The sequence continues at coordinate 185,946,672 of JAYESA010000012.1, forward strand.
CGCGATCTTCCTCCATCACGACCGACATTGTCTCGTCCCCCATCACGACCAGCATTTCGGCCACCACATCGTCCATCACGACCACCACGAAATCCAACACGAGCAGCACCAATTGCAGATCGATCAGCAGGAGCATCACCCGGAGTAGTCTCAACGACTTATGTTGTCCGAAATACACGATAGTGAGCCTCCATCAGAGACGGAACATCAGATACAACAATGTTCTGAGAGCGAACAAAGTCCGCATCAGGACGGAGAGATACAAGATATGCCATGACATGAAGCTGCTCACGTTGAGCCCTTGCTTCATTACAAGATAGTCAAAGGCGCAAGGCGCACTCGAGGCGCAAAGGGTCCAAATCGCCCGAGGCGCAAGGCGCACTTAAGGCGCGCGTCCGAGCGACGCAAGGCACAAAAATTATATATATATATATATATATATATATATATATATATATATGATTTCTATATTGATAAACATGTGTGCTTCAAATTCTTCCATGTCTAGGTTGCAATCACTTTGAATTGAGTGAGAGAGAAAACAGTAAAACAAAAGTACATCAGTTCAAAAAATAGTCTAAAAACAGTACAACAGTTAAAAAAATAGTCTAAACATATTTTTTTACAAAATTTTCAAGGCGCGCCTTAGCTATTCCAAGGTGCTCGGAAAAGGCGCACCTAGGCGCGCCTTAGGTGCGCCTTAAGAATTGCGCCCCGCGTGGAGTGCCCTGAGGCGCTGTCCCTGCGCCTAGAAGCAAGGCGCGCCTGAGGCGCGCCTTTGACTACATTGCTTCATTAATATCCGTTGTGAGGGGTAAAACATGGTCGATCTCATCAGTCATAGCCTTAAAGGTCCGGTAATGATCCTTATGAGATTTCTTCCTGATTTGCTCGATATACACCAACGACCGAGTCGTAGAAACGAGACAAATCACGTTTTCATCAAACGCCGCTGTCAGGACCTCCCATAATTCCTTCACAGAATCTGTATTCTGAACCATGTCTTCCACCGATGGTTCCATTGAGTTCATCAACTGTGTAAACAGTCGACTATCATTTGTCTTCCATTGCTCAAATATGGGATTAGTCTCTACTAGAGAGTTGTCAGTCAGATGTTTCGACAACCGTATTTTCCGAAGCGGCTTTTCGACCTTCTTTCGCCATGTCGAGTAACCCTCTGGTCAGTCCAACCGTTGATCGACAAGTCGAATCGAGGAAATCGTCATGCCAGTGCTCGTTGGTCCCGCCATTGCGTTTTCGACACTAGTGTCTGTAGCACTGTTATCCGTCTCAGTGCCTCTCATCCTTCAGTATTCCGGATTCGACTGTCGATTTAATCTTTCTAACTTGATAATCACATCAACCCTGTCAATGCGCTAGAAACATGGCCAGTACCGGCACGCGCATAGAAAGCATAGATTGAATATGAATCACACACGTTAGGACAGAGAGGCAACCCATGTTACTCTATGTTAGATTCCAATGTGAAGATCTAGTAAGAAAAGAAATAAAAATTCACGCAAAACAAACCACTTGTCTGCTCTTTGTTAGATTCCTGAAATCGGTGTTGGGAGTCTAGAGGTTCCGGCAAACAAATCAATGTATGCTCTCTGAGGATCCTACCATGGTTTTTTTTTAAAGAGGGAAAAGACGGCTAGGGTTTGGGGTAGGCGGCTGGGTTAGGGTTTGGGTTTATGGACATATTGGCGGCTAGGGTTAGGGCTAGGGTTAGAATTTTTGAGGAGAGGGGTGGGTGCTGGACGGGGGCGACAGGGGGGCTACTGGACGGGGGCGACAGGGGGGGCTGCTGGAGGCAGGGCTGAGGGAGGGGAGCGGCAGCGGGGCAGGGGGCGGCAACGGGGCGGAGGGGGTTGCTGGACGCAGGCGGCAGGGGGCTACTGGAGGCGAGGCCGAGGAAGGAGGGTGGCAGCAGCGCAGGGGCGGGAACGGAGCAGGGGGGCTGCTGGATGCAGGCGACAGGGGGGCTGCTATAGGGGGGCCTAGGGAGGCAGATGGCAGCGGGGCAGGAGGCGGGAGCGGGGGGTTGATCTAGGGTTAGGGTTAGATTTTTTTTTTTGTGGAGAGAGAGGAGTGAATGGATTATGGCTCTGATACCATGTAGAATTGGAATAATGGGATAAATTTTATTGATGAGAATATTACATATATATAGGAGAGACTAACTCCTCTCTCTATTATTCTACCCGATGTGGGACTAAAGTCCATTACTAATACTAATACTTATCACTACACTTGACATGGTGAACTAGCTACTTCTATAACTCAATATAATGATATCTTGTTGTTGGGAAGACTACACAGGAACAAAAGGAAAGATAAAATGCACGCTCGAAACACGAGGAATGAATTTAGACACCAAGGCAAAGAGTTGTGGTCTCCAAAGTGAGATCCACCAAATAAATTTGAAACAAATAAAACTACAAGATGCCGAATGCGTATCTAAAGCTTCATAAAAATTAACATAATAAGCTGAAAGATATTGGAAGAACAATAGAAGCAAAGGTATTATATATGTTGTGCCTCATAGGCAATGGGTTCAAAAACTTCAAGAAGTGTTCACATGATAAGGAAAGAAGCTCAAGGATCATATGCAAGTTTAATGTGGATACAAGCATAAACTGTTGTGATGAATTATAACTTAATTTTTGTAGATATGTAAAGAAATCTCCGCAAATTATGCGAACAGACAAATTAAGCTAAGATATTGATGCTATGAATTGATAAGAGATCCAGAGGATAATATCTGGTGATGTACATTAAGTTGCAAGAGACTGCATTTCACTGTATCCATAGCTGAAGTTATCTTACACATAAAAGCATATGGAATCTCAAGCCCATGAGATAGATGAAGTCATCTTACTTCAATAAACAAGAGCTAAGAGATCTAGAGGATAATATCTGGTGATGTACATTAAGTTGCAAGAGACTGCATTTCACTGTATCCATAGCTGAAGTTATCTTACACATAGAAGCATATGAAATCTCAAGCCCATGAGATAGATGAAGTCATCTTACTTCAATAAACAAGAGATGTTGCCTAACAAATAATAGTTTGTTTTTCATCCTGACCCAGTAATCTCATCCCCATAATGCAATGAATCATAAACATCCATGTAAGCCATTACTGATGTAACAAGTCCTACAGAAACCTTTGCCTGTTTTCTGACTCACAAAGTATGTAAAGAAAATACAAGAAGTTAGTAGACAACACATGGTATACCTCCAATAGCATCGGCATGAGAATGTGTTATAATGACAGCATCAATTGTTCTCACCCTAACAGAAATACAACTAGTTAAGCCAGAGAAAACACGGAAGATTCAACTAGGTAAGCCAGAGAAAAGTATAGAAGCACATCAGAGGTAAATAAAAAAATCACTATAGACAATGACTTGGGCTCAAAGATAATGAGCCAGAACTACTAATAGATAACAAATCAAGCTTTATGATTATCATAAAATTGTAAAGAGAGGATTATTACATAGTTAACTTTAAAACTAGAAGCAAGGGGCATGATAAATGAAGGGGGGGAAAAATTATCACCATTAAGTAAATTTATCATTTGACATATATTACTATGGTGGAGTGCAATTACTGAGAATTAGAGAACTCAGAACGTGAGTAAGGTTGTGCTTTGGTTAGTGTATTGTCGTTTAAATACCACATATCTTACTTGGCAATTGCTGGACTGATTCATGTCTCCAAATATTTCTTGCAAATCCACTAAATTGACTAACATTATAATATGCTATACTAAGCATCCAGCATGCTTAGAAGTTTCAGGTCTTCCAATAACTATATACTTCACTATACTGTTATACCATGCAAGTTTCAAGGTATAACATATTCATGAAAATCATAAAAATAATGCAGTAATGTGCACAAATTATGGACATTTATGCTTGATATCAGATTTTTCTGTGAAATCAGCCGACTATGGTATAATACATGACATATTTCTATCGGAAACATCTAAATATTACAATACAAAATAATACAACCCCTAGTTTCTGTGTCTGTTTGTATGTGTGTATTGTATATATGTATGATAATGTACATATAACACAGATAACTGTGTTGTTTAGTATTTTGGAAAAATCAGTCATCCAAAGTCACAGTGCATGTGAGGGTGTGCCTACATCTATATATAGTAAATACGCAATCTTACTGCCATGTCCATTCCATACATGTTTCCTAGGCTTTCAACTAGTTGGTGTATCATGTGTCTTTCTGTTCATCCCAGCTTAGAAAGGACAAGCAACACCATAAATTCATTATCTTAAATTCATTATCATAAAGTTTTAGCTGTCACTATAAATAGCACAATTTGTACCAAGAAAAGAGCAATAGCAAGGAAATAAATATGTGAACAAGGAAAGAATGATGTGGATTCTTACCCAAACATAGGAAACCATTCGAGAGCACTATGGTAAAAGAATCTGCATATAAGATAAGGAGACAGATCAATTAACATCAGCTGTCCACAAAAAGGAAAGATTATTTCACAAGCAATGAGGTACATCAAAAAAGAACCAAAAGAAAAGAATTCCTACCGGAAATCCCAGAACAAACATTTGAAGTGGACATAAAAGCCATCCCCGACTTTATTACAAAGGTGAGTTTCCAAACCATTAAAAAAATCAATGTTTTATGATCTTCCCATGCCATTCATGACATAGGTTGAGTAGATCATGGTACTTTTTTGAAGAGTAAAGGAGAACCGCAAGTGGAGAAAAAATTTGTCATTATGATAGTGGTATAACGATTTTTACTTTTCTTCTTTTGGTTTCTCCAATCCACAGGACCAATAAGTCTTAAAGCCAGAGTCCAAATTCAAAATCCCCAAGTACAGTCGAGTTCTAGAACTTGCACCAAACAATAAATTCCAGACATGAAAGCATAAACATGGAATCCATTTTCATAATTCCAAAGACCACTAAGTCGCAAAACTGGAGCCAAACTTCAAATTATCAAGGACCACCAAATCAACAAAATCAAGTGTGATATACTAAAATTTAGTTTAAAATGTAACTTCTCTATAGTGACCACCCATGTCACTGGTCTAAGTTCAATTTGTTCCAAGATGAACCTGACCAAGAAGATATACCCCACTTGGCTAACAGAATAAATCACGATCTATGTCCAATAACAAATATCGGTTTAGATTAGTGTTTTGTTAGGCCGCAAAATGTAGATCTGAATCAACCCATCTGCATTTCAACCTATGGTATTTCGTAAGTTACAGATTAACAGTAAGGATACAAAATAAAATTATGAATTTGCATTACATCATATTTCTATTGCGTGTGCAGCTAGCTATTCATTGAAAGGAAAATTTTATAGGAGCACAATAAGACTAGTCATTCTACGAGTCAAGATACTGGAAAACTAGTAAAAAAAGATGCACGAGAACTGAGCCCAGCTGGATAATGAGAATGTTGAGATGGATGTGCTATGGCAAGACAATAAGCAACAGGATAGAAGAATGAATGCCGTTCATGGTAATTTAGAGATGCTTCAATTAAGGAATTGGTGACTACAAATGATGTCAGATGGTTGGAAATTTGTAATGGAAACAACGGGGGTAGACATAAAGAAAATGGATTTATCCAACAAGGAAATATATGGTTGTTGCTACTACACAGATTGCTCTCAGAATTAAAGATTAAGTAGTGAACCAAAAAAATCTGGGGAAAAGCTTTGTTCTCATTGTTGTTGTTATGTAGAGTCGTTCATTGTACATAACTTCTTTTCATGTGCATATCTATGTACACACACACTTGAAAGTTGAAAAGCAGAGGTAAACTAATAAGATATGAATCATGTTTGAGTTTATGTGAGCTCAATTTATCATTAATCCGTGTTGACAGACTAAAAGAATAAAATGGGATACATACTTGCCAGCATCTACAAGAATATTATATCTTCCTAAATCATTGATATAACGGAGAAGGATGCTTGTGTTACGTCTTCGATTCCTATTCCCTGGTTCAGTTGCTTTATCGCAAACCTGTAACAGCCATGAGAATGTAATAGCAAGAAGATTATCAAGCAATACTTATCAACCAGAGCTACACCAGATAGTCCGCCTCCTAATAAACTCTTCAGAGAGCTCACATCGTACCGTACATTTCTTTATGGGATTAGTGAGGCAGCTAACTCGAGGGATTCCTTCACTAGTTCCAGAGCCAATAAAGATAATTTCAGATTGCTCTACCGGTATTTGGGCCTCGGCAGCTTTATCAGAATAATCTGAAATGCACAGATGTCAATGTACCATAAAAGTCAATTGCATTTAACCAGGAAAGAAAGATTATATGAGAATCAAATAGAAGTACGGATCTGAAATCTAATCAGATGGTTACTTTAAAAGACTTTCAGAATGAGGGAGGAAGCACTTATATTCTTCCTAACAGGAAAATTGGATGGACAATTTATTTACTAGCAAATCATTAACTAAGAAATTTGAGATCCATAATGTATAAAATGATACTTAAATGTTTTCCCCTCTTCACGAAGTCATAAAATCATGGTGATGTCATGATTCCACTATACATTGACACAAAGTAATCAAGCATGAATCGTTGAAAAAAAATGTATGGAACTACTTTTAACCATGCTTTGGATTCTCGGAATAACTATCAGTCAGATATTTCTCATCATACATATATACACACGTATCTACAAACATATTTCTATGCTATGCCATGTCCAAGTGTCAAGTTTTGGGGAGGTTATGTGTTGTACACTACCGGGCACCTGACCACTTTTCCGCATGAGTTTGTATTCTCTCCAGTCTCCGCTCCATAAATGTAACCATCCTTCATTACACAAGCCGCATTTTGTCGAACACATATGTCCCTACTGTTGTTGCTAATACTAACAAATTTCAGCATCAGAAGACAAACTAGTCATGAATATTCAAAGACAGACAACATTAGTTGAAAGACATTACATGTTGGAATCACCCAGAACCCCCTGTGGTTGGCTCATTCACGTGCGAGCCAGGGACAAAGCTCACATCCGAGCATGCATGCAACTGGACCTGGCCACATGTTTGTTAGCCAGGCACGGGCGATATAGTGAATAGCTAATGAATCCAGAATCGCCGTGATTTCAAAAAAGAATCTCTCATATTAGTTTAATAAATTCAAGAGGGAATATCTAAAGAACGCTTATAGTTGATCAAATGTTTAGATACCCTATACATAACAAGGCATGAGAAACATCAAAATAGGAAGAATTGGAAGATCCAATCTCCATCAACTCAATTGATACAAAACCTCCTAAAAGCTAGCCGTTAAGAGGAGAAAAGCCCAAGATTACATCAACCCACATCAAGTTTCTCATATAACCGATGTGGGACTATAGGATAGTAACATTCCACCATGCTCCGGCCCCGGTGCCCACACAGGCTGGCTTTGTTCTAGACTTCAAGTCTACGTTGGTGTCACACCTGCGGCGCATGATTACAAATGGGAGACAGGATACAGGTTTTGATACCATTTGATACGAACATTGGGAGAAAAAATTTGCAAAGCTAAAGATACTAAGGACCCATCTCATATTATGGCAAATGCATCAAAACTATTATCTTAAATCTCTACAAGAAACACAATTAACTCAATGAGGAAAAAGAACATATGGTGGGCATACTCGACTGCAACTGGGAAACATGTTCGGTGAGCCAGACGTGACCCTGAATCAATGTGGTTCCAAGAAACGCTGCTACTATTAGTTCGAGAAGCTGGCAATAGCTAAAGATTTGATATCCGTCAACTCAATAGAATTTCAATACAAAAATTCCTACCGACCCATTTCATATTAGGGAACATCCATGGAAACCCATGATTGAAATCGCTAAAAAAAACACGGAAAACTCTGTGGCAATAGAACAATCATATGGTGTTCAATACGAATTCGTGTAGTACATGAAAAATTCTACATACCCATTTCAGATTATGGAAATCTATTGAAACCCATGGTATAAAATTTCTTAAAACACAAAGAACTCAGTGAAGCAATAGAACAAACACATGGCACGCATACTCGATTGAAGTCCGGCGTTGATGCTACGACTGGTGAGAGGAGAGAAGGGGCGTCGGGAGACAACGGAGGAGGCTCGTTGGAGTGGGTTTCTCCATTGATGAGCGCGAGCGAAGGACCGGACGTTGGGAAGAAGAAGAAGAAGAGAGACTGCCACCATTGAATAGTGATGGCAGATGTCCAAGAAAAAAATAAGGAAAAAAAGAAATGGACTTAAATGGATGTTTTGTATTTTCACCCATGTGGACTTTCTATTTGCATATAGAAATCTGAAAGAAAAAAAAATTGTTCAATATTTATTTTACCCTACCTTCTAATTAGTCACAAGCATGGTGTTGTTAAACTTAATATGAGACTGGATAAATATAAAAAATAATAATTAAAATTATTATGCAACAAATTTTAATTTAATGATATTAAAAAAATTATACAATCACATGACAAAACATTAATTCATTAATAAAATTTTAGTGTATGTTATTTAACAAAATTTTGAACCCTTTTTATATTTGAGGTTGATCTTCTTCTTTTAAATTTTTGCGTCTATTCCTAGTCACAGAAGTTGTTTTTCAATGTGAGAGAATATTAAAAAGGTCTTGTTTCTAAAAAAAAAATGTTACTGAGAATTATTTTATTTATTTCCAAACAAAAATGTGGACTAAATTGTAGTTAAATGAAGACTAGTTTGACAATTGAAATCGTGAACATATAAAATTTGTACAAGGACATCTTCACAATAAATCAAAACAAACGGGACGCATAGGTTGCAATATTTTAGTGTGCATATCTAGTTTGCAAGTTTATCTACTGATGTGCCAAGTAGAAGCAGCTTATAAAAGAAGTTCCACCACTTTTTCATAAGTTGCACTCTCAAGATGAACTGGGTTTTACAAAAAATATTAAGATAGTGTTAATAAACAAAATTTTATTTTACTTTTAGAAAGAAAAAAAATGAAAAGTAACAACTAATTCTCCTGGTCTCCTAAGCAGCGCAACTTGTTGACATTGTGTTAGAGCCACCCACAAAATTTTCTCTAAGAAGACTAAACTGGCAGCAATATGATCTTGCTAATAGAAATGACAGCAATTAAAACCGTTACGGATATATTTGAACGGTTATGGAAAAATATGGTCTTTTATTCATATTCGTTTTTTGTGAAATTTAAAATTAATTCGTGCCTATCTTTTAGGGATTCGTAATTAATTTGTTCCTATCTTTCCGTAACTGATGGGCGGCTAGGGTTTTCATCCTCTTTCTATAAATACTATCTTCGTGCCTCTTTGAGAAAATGCTTCAAAAATTAGGAGACGAAGAGAGTTGCTGCTGCCGCCACCAGTGGAGTCCAACGAATTCAGACAGAGGTGACAACGAGCGTTCCAAAAGTTCTTCGTGAACTTGCTGGTTCCTAAAAGCAGATCGTGTAGGGGTAAATCTTGCTTTGAGTAACGGTGATCTTTATCACCCCAGCAAGCAAAGTCTCTTCTTCTTTTTCTTCTTCTTCTTCTTCTTCTTCTTCTTCTTCTTCATCATCATCTTTTTTGTAAGTTGTAACTTTGTTCTGTCCATCTGCAACTGCGATTGTAAGGAAGAACGAGAGGTTCATTTTCTGGTTATTGTTGTAACAGGATCCTTATTTATACTTCTTCGTGGAGATCGAGAATAGTCAGAGTAAAATCTTTTGTGTGAACCTCTGATCTCGACCACGCGATTTTTTATCGTTGATTTAGCCTCGGGAACAACACACTTATCACTTTCCTTTATGAAACTAGCATTAATGGACTACTCAATTTGCTGGAGAGGAATCTCTCTCTCTCTTTCTGTTGAATTCTCTCCTACAGCAGCAAGTGCTGGAGCATTACTTATAAATGGGAGCAATCTCCGATTACAAAACGCTAGCATAGTAACCACTTGAGCTAATACACTACATATGTACAAATTAATAAATGAATGCTCAAATATCGAAATACACATAAATGAAGTTTATCCTAAAGTGAAATAGTGGGATCGGATCGTTACATATTTCAGTGATATCGTAAACAAGTTCACACGAGAAGGAGAAATTATTCAATCATGGTGTGGCAATACACTATTGTATGAGAATCAAGACTCATCACTGCCACGTGGTGGTGAGCTCAGCTCACTAAATAATTTCTCCACAAGAAGACACCAACAAACAAGCCAAGCCAAGCCAAGAAACAAAAATCTTTCTCACGTATGGAAACAATAGCTCTCTACAGGAGGAGGAGGAGGAGGAGGAGGAGGAGGAGAAGGCTAATCCTTGATGAGCCCCTAGGGGTAGTAAGCATATATATAAGAAGCAACACATTTCACAACATACAAAAGTTCAAACAATACATGCACATTAAGATGGTGAGGAGGAAGCATTTGTTTGGGACAAAGAAGAGACCTTCTTTTGCAACTTCCCCTTCAATTGCCTGATCTTGGCATCCACTCTTGCAGTGAACCCAATCTTGGTCTTCTGCCTTGCCTTTGAAATCTCCCTTGACCACATGAGCTGGTCAGTCTCATCCTGCTTGTAGTACTTGATCTCCTGTATCACATGGTGATCCAGTGGGTTGAGCATCCTCTGGTAGGAGATGTGGGCCATGTAAGGGAGGTTGCAAACTGCAGTCACCAGAAGGGTGGCAGACCAGTAGATGGGGGCCGGCGCCAGGACCTCGAGAAGCAGCATGAACGCGTTCCCTGAGATGACCGGGGAGGAGAAGCCGTAGGCGAGGAGGAAGGAGTACCAGGAGGCGACGCTCCCCCATATGAAGACGTGCTGGATCCATGTGAAGTGGCTCATGGTGAGCGCTATCTGGAGGTTGACTGCCCAGATGATGCAGGTGAACATGGTGGTGCCCACGGCGGCAATGTCAGCGGTCTGGCCGCTGGAACAGAACGCCTGGCTGTGGAGCACGAGGATGTTGAGGAAGAACGTGACGAGAGATGCATAGAACCCATTGGCCATCCAACCGATGATCCTGGGCCAATCAAAGAACAAGTTCTTCGGTCCTTGTTGGTACAGTGCAGGGAACTGCAGATTAATGTTCAATCAGTGCAGGTAAAGAATGAGGATCCAGGAAAAGAATCGCAGTTCAAGATAAAGAAACATAGTTAAAAGTATCGGCCGATACGGATCCGATAGGGTCGATACCGATACGGTTTGGCATGTCCCGATCCAATATCTGTCGATTCTGACACTGACCGATACCTTCATTGGAGGGGTCTCTTTTTTGGTCAATTCGGCAAAGAAAATTGAACAAAAAAGGCCAATCAACAAGGGTGTAAAAGCATAATAAGGGTGTAAAAGCATGTAAAAGGAGAAAACTTATTTATCGTAGGTAAACCAATCGGGTAGGGTGACTACTATTTCATTCAATTCCAAAATTACTAAACAACAAACGAAATACTTAAATTAATGTATAAAATATATTTTTTTTCTAAAATTTTAATAATTTATCAATAATTAATTGCTTTCCGATATCAAAAAATCCGAATCAATGATCCAAAACCGCCAATATTGACGATACCGTCGATCCCGATACTTATAGGAAGGGTCCGATACCGATTCCGATACCGATAATGCAAACCATGGTTTTGACACGACGATCAAACCAAATCTGGTTTGTCAACCAGTGGTCCGGAACTCTTTCGCTTACTTAAACTAAGATCGCATTCCAAATCAAAATCAGTGTTGAATCTAATGAAGCTCATACTTGATCAAACCAGCTTACAGTCTTCAGGTTATTTCCCCATTCATAATGCAAAGGTTGATCATTATTGTTCAATATAGTGTGCATGTGGACTGGCATCACAATAGAGTCATAAGCTTCAAGCAATACCATGGGACCATATGTCATACAGTGTTTAGTCAAGAATGGTATAGCAATTTTTTAATATTTCTCTTTATATTTATTTCGTTTTACTTTTCATAATGGTTTCTTTTAATGGTACATATTCAAAGATATTTTAATACTTTTAATCTTCTTGCTTAACTTATTTTTTATCAAGAATCTTGCTTGACTTATTTAAAAGTAATCGGAGTCAAGATTAATTTTGGACCCATAGCTAGACTGGCAATTTCAAAAAAAATATTGTTGTACGAATGCACTCTCGAAAAAAGCATTTTCCATGTGAGTGCACTCAATTTCCATGTGCTAAATATAGTTGTACAAGTGCACTCTCTCGAAAAAGAACCACCAACCTGCAGGCATACATCGGAGGAAACATCTTGCTCAAAGACTCCCAATGATATAACTGGCAATGCAGTGAGCATAACATTGAAAAGTATCATATACCAATCGTCATAAATAGATTGCCCAGAGAAACCAGTGAACGCCTCAAAGTAGAACAATGTAAGGCCAAATGCAATGTTCTTGTAGAAAAAGTAGCAGATCTGCAAGGTTTGAAGAGGTTATAAGAAGAAACAGGATGTAGGCTCATCAGAAATCATGCATTGGCTACTATTTTCCTCCAGAAACATAAAGGAACCTCCTTTAATCTTACCATTTGGGCTATCCTCTTATAACACCAATGACCATGGACAACAAGAAGACGTTCTAGATACCGGAACTGGGAAATGGAGAAGTCGCTAGCCATCACAGCCTGCAAAAAAATGAGGAACTGAGCTACATGCAAACAACCAAGGAATTTCTATACATATTATTGATTAGCTATTGGTGTATAATCAGTCAAAGAGTTTTTGCATCCTATATCCTGAATATTTGAAATGGTGGTAGTTTATGCTCCATTACAGACCCCATTCTGATGGGAGAAATCTTGGATATGGTGGTGGTTTAATATCAACCTGCATTCCTTCCACCCCACTGATGCCGACACCAATATCTGCTTCTTGAATCATGCCTACATCATTTGCACCATCACCTATTGCTAATGTAGTCTTGCCTGTTCCTTCTTTCACCAACCGAGTCACCTAAAGAGAAAAATCAGTTGATCACCATAAAATGTTTTCAGAATATAACACTTCTTTCTATTATAAGCATCTAACTAAATCAAAATAGAATCTAGTACCAGTGCTTTCTGCTTTGGGGAGACCCGGCAGCATATAACTGAAGCACAATCAACAGCCAGACTCAAAAACTGATGCTTTACATCATCCTCTAGGGCATATGTTAATGATTTCCCATCAATAATCAAAGCAAATGCTGCATGAGGATCTTTTTCCAGCTTGATCATTTGAGAAGCATTGATAATTTGCAGCAGGATATTCTCCTTTATGGCCTGTCAGTCAACACACATAAAACAAGACCCCGATATGAAATCAACTTCCTGAACTAACAAGATTCCATTAATTACCAATGACATTAAACATAAGAGTGATTACATTCTTTCCATCCTTGGTTATTAAATCTGTGTTCATTGTTGATATACAGATTTGTTTCATGCCTTGCCGGAGTAAACTGCAAGCAAACCTACAGACAAATATTCTTTCAAAGTTTCAGTTCTTTGCATATGACATAAACAATGGTGAGAGAGGCATACATACCCTATATTGATCGCTGTTTCCATTTTGTCTCCAGTTAGAACCCAGATCTTGAGACCAGCTTGTGCTAAGTTATCTATGCATTGAGGAACCTGCGGGGAAGATGGATGATAAATGTCAAAATAGAGTGAGAACCCAAAAAATCCCCTAATCCAAACTACAAGCATGCCAAATTCATACCCCTTTCTGTAATTTGTCCTCCACAGCTGTTGCACCAACAAGAATCAAATCCCTCTCAATCATATCAGAGACTCGCTCGAGTTGGGTTTCTCTATCTGGACCAATAGTAGTCTTTGCTTTAACAAACTCAGCATTCCACGAAGAGTACTCATCTTCATCAAGCATCCTGTAAGACAGAGCTAAAGTGCGCAAGCCTGCTTCTCCATATTCATTTAGATGTCTAGTTGTGTCCACCTCATACATTTTTCCATTTTTTGACAATCTATCAAAAATAATGCTGCAACATCCCGAGAAAAATAAGAGAACTTCGTTAACCGCTATAAAATGGAAAAAAAAAGGCAACTACAAGGACATGGTTGCAGCCAGCTGAATATGTATGTAATTTGGCAGACCTGTCTGCTCCTTTGCACAGAAGAACAATCTGCCCCGTCTCATCCTGCACAATCACCGACATTCTCTTCCTTTTGCTATTAAATTCTAGTAAATTGAGAATCTTAAACTCCCTAGAAGAAGAAAAAAACATGATAAAATAGATACAAAAAGTGAGAGAGAAACAAACAGGTGAGATCTATGGAATTCATATACTGACCTTTCTACTAGATTGGAAAAAGAAGGGTATCTTTCCCGAATAAACACACTCGATTGGGTCCTTTTACAAAACTCAAACCCAAATTCTCTGGCAGCAACTAGAAACGCTGCTTCGTCTGGCGACTCTGCTTCATAGGTAAATCCACCAGTTTCCTGGTCTGTCTCAGGAATAGCTGTGTGACAGAGTGCCAATATCCTGAAGAACATAAGAAGTGTACCCGTATTGGGCTCTTTGAGCCAGTTCCCCTGCATGAGGCGGTCATCCTCAAAACTGAAACCTTTGATGGCATGCTTTTGTTCCTTGTCAATTTTACAAGTAATCCCACTATATAATTTGATCTCCGACTGCCCAAACTCATCCTCCCATGAATCTTCTCTTTCTGCTGCCATTTGCTTGGCTGCAGCAATCTCTACTTCACTAGCACGGGTACCATAAGAAACTCCTGCAATGGAACACTTGAGGAAATCCATCTGATTGCAAGTCAGTGTCCCCGTCTTATCTGACAAAATAGTGTCTACTTGCCCAAGCTCCTCATTTAGATTTGAGGTTCTGGCAACCGCCGGAATCCCTGTCTCCTCATCATACATTTGAATATCTTGATCCATGAACATTGCTTGCAAGACCTTGACAATTTCAATAGAGACGTAGAGTGAAATAGGTATCAAATATCCATACAAGATGAGAGCTGTAACAAGATGGAAGAGGCCTGATAATCCAGGATGTGACGGGTCGTACAATTTGGAAGAGTTGGATCTTGGTTGCAAATACCACCAATTCGGCATGTCAAATTTTGTTAACCAAGCAAAACCTATCGAGCTAATCAATGAAATCCCTACAAGAACGGTAAAGAGGGTATATATGATGTAATCCATCTTTCTCTCGACTCTACTTCTTTTGGACGGGGAGTCTGTAGCATTCTGCATAACTTTGCTGTCATGACCGGTGAAAATAACCACACCATAGATGTATGTAGTGTTCCTAAGCTTGGAGTCTCTGAGAAGAATCTGATTTGGATCTAGGGCATAGACCTGCCGCTCATACTCAAAATTTCCTACAAAAGTATAAAGGCTAGAATTCGGGCTCTCGCATTTAATGGTCGCGGAAAAATCTTTGAAGGCTTCATCATCGTCGAATGGCAAAGTTATCTCCAACGATCTCTTGATCTTTAGATTTGTTTCCCCATCCAAATTCATCGTCTCCACATAGCATATTCCGTCTTCGTAGCTTGATGACAATAGAAACAAGTCTGCGGGAAAGAATTGGTCTTTCTCCACTTTCACAATATCCCCAACTTGGATCTTCTGCCAAGGTTTGAGACCAAACTTCCCTTCACCCTTATGAACTTTGGCCTTCCGGCTATTGACCTTCATATCCTGCACGAACCTCCGCCAGTCCTCCAATCCCTCCTTAGCTATACTGAGGCCGACAACGAATGTAAGAGGGGCAATCATACTCACAGCTGAGAATGGAGCAATGTCCGTGAGGGAGATGAGGGCGGCCATGAGAAAGTATAAGTTGGCCACGCGACGGAACTGCTCAAATATAGCTTTAGGTAGGAAGGTGAGGATATTGTACTTGGTAGTGGAAATGTAGTTGGAAGGGTACGATAGCGGTTTCCTGTGGTGGATTTTAGGATTGTTGCAGTGCACAATTCGGGAGTACCCAGGGCCTTGGAGCTTCCGTTCGGCATTGGAACTAGGACGAACGCAATTGAACGTGTAGATCTTCGTCCAACGAATCTTCTCCCGTATCCTCCCTGACCTCTCTCGAAGCCTTAGTCGAGGCATCTTCCCAAGTTTCTTGCTCACCTACAACCTCATGCCCACCAACAATGCAATGCAATGCAATGCAACGGTTGGTGTAAGCTTCTCCAACACTTCTTCTCCCAATCTTTTTCCAATTCAAGTTACATCATTACAACATACCAAATAATCAGAATTTAACTCAAGGAAATGATTAATTCTAAAAAAAGCATGGCTTTATCGCATTTTTAGCTAATATCCACCGAAAGATAGGATTTGAACAGGTGTACTATTGTTTTTATACCTAAATTTATCACTTTTAGCCCAACCATCCAAACCAAAATGAACAAAAATCGGTTACATCGAAAAAGCAAATGTGCACACAAATTTGAGATAATAAGGATTGGAGTCAAGGAGAGGTGAAAAAACACATTTGTATGCCTAAAGTTATCATCTTTAGCTCAATTATCCCAACCAAAATGAAAAAAAAAAATTTGAAAGAAATTTCTTACCAAGAAGAAGAAGGAAGGAGCAATGGAGGAGAATGTTGTAGAGAGCAAGAAAGAACGATAAGAGAGAGAGAGAGAGAGAGAGAGAGAGAGAGGGATCTCTCTCTCGTTTGCTATGAATCCAAAAACAAGGCGGGCAATCCCCCAGGGATCACAATGCCCTGTTTAATAGAAGGGAAAAAAACTTATTTTTGGACAAAACCTGCGGAAAACAATCTTTCCCTTGTTTCTTCTTTCTTTTCTCTCTCCTCTTAAATATAGAATTTCTTTTCTTTTTTTCTTTTTCTTTTTCTTTTTTTCAATTTTTATACCTCAGATTAAAGAATAACTACATGGAACACATAATAAACAAACTTTGAAATCAACAAAGTTTGGATCAACAAGATGGCTAATCACTCAAAAATGGGAGAAAATGCTCTCTTTTTTTTTTAAACTTAGCTAATCTAGAAATTTTATTGATTAGCTCTAGTTTACGAACTGCAAAATAATATTTATTCTATTATAAAAACAATTTTGTATCAAAAAAAAAAAAAAAAAAGTAAATATGTGCATGTTGTTAGAAATCTCATCACATGTAGGTAGATAGAAATATCATAATATGGAGGTGGGTAGAAATCTCACAACACCGATTACATGTGTGGTATTCTTATTTATAAAAGACAATAGTAACAATAAAATAGAAACAGAACAACCAAAATAATAAGAATATAATCAAGGGATATTATCCTTATCCATGATTATTGAGGTGGATGAGTTGGAGATTTGAATTGATAAGCCTGAACTTGAATTTGTAACTGACTTGATCTTCTAACATTCTCCCTCAAACTGTGCGTGGTGGTCATGCACTGTCAAGCCCCGCACTCGGATGATCGGGACACGAGTACGTGAGTACGTCCAGCCTACACCTGTAAACCCTCTGATTTTTCAGGAATTTTTAAAAAATCAAATTTCATATTTTTTTGAAGTTTTCTATAATTTTTAATTAATTACAAATCAAGAAATTCTGGTTTTAAATAAATTTAAATATTTTTAATAAATATTAAAATATTATGTGAATACTATTTTTAGGTGTAAAATAAAATATTAGACATAGTGTAATTTTTCTGGAATTTATTGGACCCCGAAAACATTTTTAAAGACCTAAAAACTAATTATTTATTAAACCCAAAATAATTCCTAAATAAACCCGGTTTATTTGACCTGAACCTACCCGAACCGGACCGGACCCGGTCTAGCTGAACCGGGCCCAACCCTAGCGGGTCGGATCCGGGCCATGTAGCTGACCCGACCCACTAACCCGTACCCAACCCAAAACTTATTAGATCGGATCCGGATTCAAAATCCGAAACCCGACCCGAATCCTACCCGCTGCTACAGTAATCGAATCCCTAACCCTGACCCGACCTTTCTCCTCCCCGGCCGTTTCCGGCGACGGCTCCGCCTCCCCGACGCTTCGTCTCCCCCAATTGCCCGCACCAACGCCTCTACCCCTTCTCCTTCCCACCGGCCGTCGTCTCTCCTCCCTCAACGGTCGACCCGCCTCCTATATAACCTACTGCCACCCACCATTTTCGGCCACCTCCGCCCTCTCCAGCAACCCCGGCCGCCATCATCATCTCCTCCGGCCATCTCTCCTCTGCCACCGCCGCCCTCCGCCTGACCCATCCCCACCACAATCGCCACTCACCACCGCACCAGAGCCTCCACAAGCACCGCCTCCGCCTCCGTCGGACTCCCCGTCGTCCCCGACGACCTCGGCCTCCCCGTCACCCTCAGCCTCGAGCCGACGAGAAGACCCCGAGCCTCCGCCAGCACACCACCATCAGCTCCAACCCCACCGCGCTGAACCCCAGTCGTGCCCGACGACCTCCGTCGTGCCCTCCGCCACAGCTACCTCCAGCGCCTCCTCCAGTTTCGGCGAAGTCTCCGGCGAGCGAAACCCTAACCCTAACACTGTGTCGTGTCACGTCGCCTCGCGGACACGAGAAATCTAGTTTCTGCGGAACCCTGTTCAGGTAGCCTTTTCTCTCTCTTTGCTGTCCCGTTTTTCGTTCCGTCTGTTCTGATACGAACCCTGCATGACCCTCTCGATGCCCGTGCAACCCGCTCGGTGCGTCGCGTCCTGTGGAGATCGCGAACTGCGATAAAAAAAAGGAAAATATTGTCCTATTTTTCCCCGGAACTGAGTGTGTTCCGCCAAACGGGACGACTTGGTCGCGTGCGGTCTTCACCGAAAGATGCGCGTCGTTAATATGGACGTGTGGGATTTTACGAAAATTGATTTGGATGTGCGTGCACACCGAAATCAACGCGTATCCGTCGACAACGCCCCGTATTGGCCTGTTCTGGAACACGTTGTAACTTTATGTACACACGTCGGATCGAAACGGAACTTGTGCCATCGGACTCGTAGCAATACGCTGGTCCTGTGACCCAAGTTTGGTTCGAATATGAGAACGTTGACAAAATCGCGTATCGTGGGCCCCGTAGCTCCACTTGACGGGCGATTTTGTGATCGGCTCATCGGAATCCAGTTCTGGACGTTCCGTTGGGTTCGTATCATCGTTTTGGACTTGTTGACACTAAGTTTGACAAATTTGGAGACCATTGTCTCCGACACATTTTTCGGTACGAAGCGGCCCACATGTGGACCCCGCTTTGACCAAAAACTGTTATTTTTGCCCCTGTGTCCAAATTGGACTCAAGGACAGGCGTTTCTAGCTATTTGATATTTTTTGAACCTGATGGTGATGTTTATTTCAGCAACCGAAGGAGTAACTGCAAATTCTGCTGATACTAGAGCTACAGTTGGAGTCAGAACCCCAGGCAAGTGTACCTTGCCAACTTTGCAGTTTTGTTACTTATTTCTTTGACTTAATTAATTGTTGTACATGCTTAACCTAGGACCGTGTGACTTTACTTAGCGTCCGAATAATATTTGGGTGCCAACACCGTACGCGAAGTTGTGTAACGTCACCTAGACAAGGATATCGAGACCCTTTACATTCTCGTGCTTGGATTATCAAGTACGTTATAACCCAGGACATCTGACACTATTCATGAGACAGAATCTTCTTGAAATATTCATGGTGATTCTGTATAGGTTACAGGATTTGTGACATAGACATTATATTCTTAGCTATCTTATGACTTGTTGCATTAGATATGATCTTGCGTGTTATGGACATAAGACGTGTGATTACATTGGGTGGGGAGAGACACAGGCTACAGGATGATTTATATATATATTTATTATGGTGAGGCCTTAGACTCTACATCAGAGCTAGGCACTCTACTAGTGATATATTATTGTGAGGCCTTAGACTCTACATTAGAGCTAGGCACTCTACTAGTGATATCACTGCTACCGGCTTCCCGACACCGAGCTTGTAGTGGTCTCAGCCTGAGTTTTAGTGATGCTCTCATCTTGTATTTCACTTACCTGGTTATATAGTTTACCCTATTGCTCATTTATTGCTGTACTGCATTATTTAGGGCTTGAGTTATTTTGTACCTTGCTATGTCCCCTGAGGACCTGGATCCGGATTATGTCCCCAGGATTAGCAGAGGAGATCCCCGAGGTATACGGGACAGGAGCAGGAACAGGAGCAGGAGCAGGCACTGGAGCAGTACCAGATCCAATAGACGAGTGATCACCGAGAATATCTTCTGAGTATATGCTTTATCCAAACTCAATATTTGCTATTGTTATCTTTATTTCTGTATCTTGACTATTGTATCAGAGTTGTTATCGGTTTGTTCTCCGATTTATTTATTTGTGACTTGGTGATGATTATAATTTTCTTTTGTTGATATTGGTGTATTCATTCTGTGGATGAGATTAGTAGACCCTTATTGTTGTATTGTAGCTTAAGTACACTCTGATGGGTCCATTAAATTGGGTTTGCCCATCGATGTGTGCTGCTGGCCATTTTCATGTGGCTAGTCCCTCGATATTTTGGGACTGGAGCGTGACATGGTTTTTGTGGTGGCCCATGCAGGTCAACGACTAAATTGTTCGATTTCAACTTAGGGACCGAACAAGCCTACAATAAGATAGGATAAGGATCTCATCCACTTGCTTGAATCGTTCTTGATATCTATATCGAATTCGAATTAATTTCTTGACTTGCATCCTGCCTTGATTCCTGTGCGCCTCTTATTGTTTATTTTGGATCCAGAGTAATGGATCCACGAGCAAACGATGAGGCTCCTGCAAGATCACCACGAGATGCTGTGGTAACCAACGAAGATGAAGTAATACTAGTGGATGGAGGTCAATCAGCATACCGAAGCAGTCAAGCGAATCAACATGCCTCGAGAATCCAGCAAGATGACATCCCACCTCCGCCGTAATTTACTCCACCAATGTCCGTATTTCCACAAGGGCAGGCTATGGACGGGTATCAGATATTACAAATGATATACGCAATGATGCAAGCTCAACAACAAATTCAACAAGAGGCTCTACGTCATGAGGCAGAGAACTTGAGGAGCAGCCTAGTAACCGCACTAGAGCAAGCAGATTTACCAGCACGAGGGCCAACGACGGGCTCTATCACCGATTTCCGCCAGCTGAAGCCCCGTACCTTCTCAGGCAAAGAAGAGCCCACAAAAGTTTATGAGTGGCTCACCAACACACAACATCAATTAGAAGTAGCTGAGCTTTCACGAGAACGTTGGATGACTGCCGTCAGAATGCAATTGACGGGCAATGCACATCACTGGTGGCTATATGAGGAGACACGGCTCGGACCAGACCGAGTCACTTGGGAAGAGTTTTCCAGACTCTTTCTGGAGATGTACATTTTAGTCATCGTGTCACGCCCCAGTCCTAAAATACCGAGGGACTGGACGCGTGGCAATGGCCAGCAGCACACACCGATGGACAAACCCAATTTAATGGATCCATCGGGCGCACTTAAGCTGTAAAATAACAGTAAGGGTCCAATTATACTAATCTCATCCACAGAATAAATATCACAATATCAGAATCATAAAACAAGATCATATCTCAATAAAATATAAACTCGGGGAATAACCCGGTAATGAGTCTGATACATATGTCAGGATACGAGAATAAAGATAACTACAGCAATACTGAGTATGAAAATAATATATACTCAGAAGATAACCTCGGTGATCACTCGTCTGCTGAATCTGGTACTACTCCAGTAACTGCTCATGTTCCTGCTTCTGCTCCTGCTAATGCTCATGTACTATATAACTCTGGGTGGATCTCATCTGCTAATCATGGGGACATAATCCGGATCCAGGTCCTCAGGGGACATAACAAGGTACAAGAAAGCTCAAGCCAAAATAAATGCAGTGCAGAAAATAAATAGAATAAATAGGGCAATTATGTAAACATCTGTGTGAAATGCAGGTGAGAACATCACCAGTACTCAGGCTGAGACTACTACAAGCTCTGTGTAGGGGAGCCGGTAGCAGTGATATCATGTGGTTGTTTAGCTCAGCGAGAGACTGAGACACCGGCAGCTGTCTAGCTCAGAGTGAGACTGAGACGCCGTCATAATATATATAATCAACCTGTAGCCTGTGTGTCTCTCCCCACCCAATGTAATCATACGTCTCATGTCCATGTGGCCCCATGTCCATGTTACGCAAGATCATAGCTAAATGCAACAAGTCATAAATATCTATGGATATAGTATCTCTGTCAAGTCCTGTATCCTATACAGAATCACTACGAATATCTCGGGAAGATCCTGTCTCATGAATAGTGTCAAGTGTCATGGGTCATGATGTACTTGATAGGACAAGTACGAGAACTAGGGGTCTCGGTATCTATGTCTAGATGATAATACACAACGCCGCGTACGGTGTTGGCACCCGACTATCAATCGGACGCTAAGTAAAGTCACACGGCCCTAGGTCAAGCATGAACCACAATATATACATATATATAAGCCAAGGAAATAAGTAACAACGACTGTAAGTTTTGGCAAGGTACACTTGCTTGGGGTCCTGGCTCCAACTTTAGCTCTGGTCTCAGTGTGATCTGCAGGTACTTCTCCGGTTGCTGAAATAAATATCACCATTAGATTCAGAACATATCAAATAGCTAGAAACGCCTGTCCTTGAGTCCAATTTGGAGACAAAGGAAAAAACAACATTTTCGGGCCAAAGCGGGGTCCACATGTGGGCCACTTTGCACCGAAAAGCGTGCCAGAGTCAAAGGTCTCCAAATTCCTCAAACTTAGTGTCTACAAGTCAGGAACGATGATACGAACCCAATGGAACTTCCAGAATTGGATTCCGATGAGCCGATCACAAAATCGCCCGTCAAGTGGAGCTTGTGGGGCCCACGATACGCGATTTTGTCAACGTTCTCAGAATCGAACCAAACTTGGGTCACAGGACCAGCGTATTGCTACGAGTCCGATGGCGCAAGTTTCGTCTCGATCCGACGTGTGTACACTAAGTTACAACGTATTCCCGAACCGACGGATACGGGGCGTTGTCCGCGGATACGCGTTGATTCCGGTGTGCACGCACATCCAAATCAACTTATGCAAAATCTCACACGTCCGTATCAACGTCGCACACATTTCGGTAAAGACCGCGTGCGACCAAGTCATCCCGTTTGGCGGGGCGCACTCGGTTCCGGGGTAAAACATGGCGTGGGTTTGCCTGTTTTTGGATCGCGGTTTGCGATCACCACAGGACGCGATGCCCCAAGCGAGTTACACGGGCACCGAGAGGGTCATACAGTCTACGCGACGCAACTGACGGAAACAAAAATGGGGTTACGAGGAGGGAGGAAACGCTACCTGAACAGGGCTCCGTGAACGATGATTTCCTGTGTCCGAGTGTCTCCTTCGTGTCCTGGACGTGTCCGGTCTCGAGTTGCTGTGTCCGGATACGGAGTCGGGGTTCGATTCTAGGTTCTGCGGTGTCCGCGTCCACGTGGCCAAGCTTAGGGCAGCGGAGACTCGCCGTGGCTGCTCAGGCGGAGGCAGCGGGGCGGAGCTGGTCGGCTGTGCGGTGTTGGCGAGGCGACGACGGCTTGGAGTCGGTGCTGGTGTTCATCGAAAGGTTCTGTACGGGGCGGTCGACGGCCGAGGGTCTTCGACTGGCGAGGGGGTCGTGCGGCGGGTCGAGAGGATGAGGGGAGGTCGTGCGGCGGGTCGAGAGGATGAGGGGAGGTCGTGCGGCGGCCTGGCGGCAGCGGCGCGGTGGAGGAGTCGATCGGGATGCTGGGGGAAGGAGGTTGTTACAACGGACGGCGGTCGAGAGGATGAAGGGAGGTCGTACGGTGGCTCGAGAGGATGAGGGGAGGTCGTGCGGCGGCCTGGCGGCAGCGGCGCGGTGGAGGAGTCGATCGGGATGCTGGGGGAAGGAGGTTGTTGCAGCGGACGACGGTCGAGATGATGGGGGGATGTCACGCCCCAGTCCCAAAATACCGTGGGACCAGACACGTGGCAATGGCCAGCAGTACGCACCGATGGACCAACTCAATATAATGGATCCATCAGGGCATACTTAAGCTGTAAAATAAGTCTACGACAATCAAGGCACAACTAATCTCATCCACACAAGATATAAAATATGATCCACAGAATAAATAAGGAATGTAAATCATCATCTAGTCTCACAAAGTACTCCGGGGAACCACCCGATAAATATCTAGTACAATGGTTCAACAGACCAGAATATAAAAGACTGAAATAAATAATGAAAGCGGAGCATAAACATGGATGCTCAAGAGAAGTCTTCAGCTAAGACCTCGTCCTCGGATGGTGGTACAGCTCCTGGATCAGCTCCTGCTCCGGTCCCGTAAACCTCGGGATAAACCACGTCTGCAAAATCTGGGGACAAAATCCGGATCCAGGTCCTCAGGGGACATAGCAAGGTACAAAGAGATCATGCCAATAAATACAGATAAGCAGTGCAGCAAATAAATAACTAAATGAAACAAAAGGGTAAATATGTAACCATCTAAGTGAAATGCAAGTGAGAGCAGCACGAATACTCAGGCTGAGACCACTACAAGCTCTGTGTCTGGGAGCCGATAGCAGCAATAACTATGTGTTTACTATGTGTTTACTATGTTTTATATATATATATATCAGCCTGTAGCCTGTGTGTCTCTCCCCACCCAATGTAACCACGCATATCATGTCCATAACGTCTCATGTCCATGTCAAGCGCGATCATAGCTAAATGCAACAAGTCATAATGTATATAGAATATAAAATCTATGTCAAGTCCTGTATCCTATACAGAATCACCACGAATATCTCGGGAAAATCCTGTCTCATGAATAGTGTCAAGTGTCCTGGGTCATAGGGTACTTGATAAGACAAGTACGAGAATATAAAGTGTCACGAATGTCCATCTCTAGATGACCGTACCCAACACTGCGCACAGTGTCGGCACCCGACTAATAATCGGACGCTAAGTACGTCACACGGTCCTAGGTTGAGCATGCACAGTAATATATATATAAAGCAAGAAAAATAGATAACTAAGCTGCAGAGTTTGGCAAGGTACACTTGCCTGATGTTTGAATATCAACTGTCGTCCTGGTATCGGTGGATCCGGTAGGTACTACTCCGAAAGCTGTAATAAATATCACCAACAGTCTCAGAAGATGTCAAATAGCTAAAAATGCATGTCCTTACGTCCAATTTGGACACAGGGGCAAAAAGGTCATTTTCGGGCCAAAGCGGGTTCCACGTATGGCCCACTTTGCACCGAAAAATGTGCCGAGGGTAACAGTCTCTAAATGGGACAAACTATGGGTCAAACAACTCTAAATGTCAATACGATCCCAACGGTATGTCCAAATTTGGATTCCGATGAGCCGAACATAATTTGGTCCAAAAAGTCAACTGTGGGGCCCGCCAATTGGCGATCTGGTCAACCGTCTCAGAAATGCGTGAAAATTGGGTCACAGGACCAGCGTGTTACCACGAGTTCAGTGGCGCAAGTTTCGTCTCAATCTGACAAGCGTGCACAAAATACTCGCGAGTTCCACAAAAGTGGCGACACGGAATGTGTTCGCGGATACGGCCTGATTCCGGCGCGCACACGCGTCCAAATCAGTCCCCACGAATTTTCACGTGTTCCGTTATGCTGCGTGCACCATTCGGTACACTTGGCACACGGCGGGGCGGTCCCGTTTGGCGGGGCGCGCTCCGATCTCCCACTTTTAGAAAACCGAAAAAAGTGGGTGCGCGCAGTTTTGTGACGACTACAATTTTGTCCACAGCAACTAATAGCACAAAGTTATAATACAGAAAATAAACTAGGTCATGTAATCTACATGTATCAAAAAGAATCGTCGAATTCGGATCTCTGTGGTGGGAGATACGAACTCGACAATATGGGTGGTCATCGCAAGTTTCTGCGATTGCAGAATTCTGTCTTCTCGCGCTGACTTGGGCGCTGTTTTTCACCTAGGGGCACACGTTTTCCGAGGTTGACTATAAAACAAATATTTGAGAGGGTTGAGGGAAGATCATACCTATGAAAACGGATCATCGTTTGGTCGAGCGAGTCAACGGAAAATCACGTCGGAGCGAAGGTGCCTCGAGTAGGAGACTGCAGTTCGCGATGTCGGCGTCGACGGGATGGTTGGATGGCTTGGGGAGGCTTCTCTGGCTGCGGTGACGGCTCTTAGATGGGAAGGGGAAGTCTGGAGTTTTAGGTTAGGGTTTTGGAGAGCTAATCATATATATATATATGTTATATCTAATTAATATAGGATGAGAGAGGAAGGATTGGAGGCGGGTGAAGTAAAGGGTCGCGGGTTGTATGGGGTCCCTAAGTTGCTGAAGAGTCAAGAGGCCGCTGGCTCCAAGGATTTGCTCACGTGAAGGCTTCCCAGCAACTTGCTGGGAAGTTTAACAAGTTCCTATTGAAAACATTACTAACATAGTAACTATTGCTACTATTATTATTATGGTTATTATTATAAGTATTATTATTCTAAGTTATTATTATTATTATTATATTATATTAACTTATCTAATTCTTTCTTTTGTTTCTTTCTTTAATTAAAATATATATACATATATATTTGTTTATATATATATATATAAATATTTTCACACATAAGAAAATTTATATAATGGGGTATTGCACATCGTTAGGCTAGCAACTGCTCAAGGGGTCTCCTACATGGAATAAATTCCGAAAAATTCCTGATGGTCCCACAAGTCCTCTAAGTGCCCGAACACCTAACATAAAAATTATTAAAAATCTATTTCTCCTATTTGGACCTAATTACTACAATTTAATTAATAATTAATAAATAAAGGGCTTATACGATTTTCTGGGAAGGGAGTTTTACATTCTACCCAACTTATAAAAATTTCGTCCTCGAAATTAAATTAGGGTAGGGCTCTCTTTGTCAAGTCTCACTTGATTATAGTCTAAGAATTTCTCTCAAGTGAGCATTGCGGTCTCTACCCAACTTAGATTTTACCCATCTATCATCTAAGGCTATACATCCAAGAAAGCTATGCCCCAAATTATGTTGTTGAATCCTCAAGATTTTTAACACCAACATATCATCTATGATATGTCCTTAATCATATATAAAAGGGTAGCAATAATGTGACCGGCCTGTGGGGTATATCTAGTACTGTCTATATATCAACTTATACCGAGCACGAGGTTTCGTCTTTCCGAAATAAGGGAAGACGGAGATCAATAATAAGGAGTTCAAGGGTGAGGTAATAGATTAGAAGTATCAGGATCAAGGCGTTTTAACGAATTCCAAATGGGAATTGTCAAGTTGTTGTGGATTGAAATCCTATTGGTAATCCTATTCATATGATCGTATTAGTACAATTATATAACTGATACGATATGCTCAGACATATCTAGAAGGCTAGTATACTGGTCAACTATATATCTCAATCCACGTAAAGTAGTATTACGAAGGGCGAACCAAAATGCACTAAGGTTGATCAGACCGTAATACACTGATTCTGAATAGACAACTGTATTAGTGTACGCGTCCAATAATACAGATGTCATGATCAAGCTCGATAAAAGGATAAGCTTGCAAAAACTAGGCTATAATAGCAGCATAAATCAAGGTAGCACAGAAAATATAACGCTGGATTATGATGAGAGAAGTCACAAATAATTCAAGTTGCAAAAACAAAACAACATAAGCAACAATAACAAAAGACTCTACAATCTCTACAGTTATCATATTAATTCCTTGTCTAAGTCGATAGTCGACAAAGTAGGGGTGTCAGCCTCTAAGTTCTATAGTCTGAATAAACCCTATCATCTTATGTTAGCATACAATTAATGCCATTCAGTTATACTTCATCAATGGATCACAAGGGCTATATGATACTAGGTGGTGAGGTATACTACCCAACTTATAAGAATTAAACTAATACGGTGACAGTCTTAAGAGGGTCCTACACAATAATCTTGCACATGTAAATAAAATAGAAACTCTTTATTAAGGAATATGAGGAAAATCTTGGTATTGATTAGGGTATCCTTTTTATGTAGGTAATGGTCATCCTAAGTCTTAGTCATAGCACTTATAAGCAAGTGTCAATAGTAAGGATAGAAGAGTTACTGGCCGTTAAGGAGGAAGGGTCTAACTTGTATCGAGGTGAGGGTACAAATTACACGATTTAAAACTAAGGGTTAATCATCGGCCACAAACTACAAAACAACTTAAAATTATCAAGTTCTAACTACCAAGCAAAAAATTTCACACTCAAGGCTACAACTATAATCCTAGTAAACTGTGAGCCCTTAACAAAGAATAAATTTACTTGGCCTACTATCCGAAGTGTCAGATGGCACGAGTTGAAAGATGAAGAGAAGAAACGTAATTAGCCGTCGCAAAATAGTGAGCGCTATGGTCGCAGGGAAACAATATATAAAATAAAGATAGAGGGCTCTAGATAGCATCATGGTTCTCTAAGGGGAGTGGGGTGTTAGTTGTTATGTTTGAGGTATGATTTGAAAAATATTCTATGCATTGCTCTTGGCTTTCTAAGGTACTGTCTGCCTATCTCAAGACAAGAATATAAATTTATAGTTCTCCAATACTTATCTAACTACGAAGGTTAGGTTCCTCAATACTAGGGTCAAACATTTTGGTAAAACTTCTAACTAACTCTAGTAGTGTCTATACTACTCTCAAGTCTTCATAATACATCAGGGGGTAATGGTAAACCAATTCTAGGGATAAGGAATTCTAGGGTTCGCTAGATAATCTAAACTTAGTGGGGTGTCAACACTCTAGTGGTACTCTTAATAGGAAGGTTACCTTACTTATCATCTAGCAACATGAACTTATATATTCTAAGAGAGGCTATACTCAAGAAACTAATAGGGAAGCACATGAATCAAGCAGGATGCAATTTATCCGAATGGAATGAATTGGAAGGAGGATGAGTCATAGTCAGTATGGATGAGATCCTATACTCTAATCCTAGTGGCAGGCTTGCTCGGTCCCTAAGTTAAAACCGAACCATTTAGTCGTAGACCTGCATGGGCCACCACAGAAACCATGTCACGCCCCAGTCCCAAAATACCGTGGGACCAGACACGTGGCAATGGCCAGCAGTACGCACCGATGGACCAACTCAATATAATGGATCCATCAGGGCATACTTAAGCTGTAAAACAAGTCTACGACAATCAAGGCACAACTAATCTCATCCACACAAGATATAAAATATGATCCACAGAATAAATAAGGAATGTAAATCATCATCTAGTCTCACAAAGTACTCCGGGGAACCACCCGATAAATATCTAGTACAATGGTTCAACAGACCAGAATATAAAAGACTGAAATAAATAATGAAAGCGGAGCATAAACATGGATGCTCAAGAGAAGTCTTCAGCTAAGACCTCGTCCTCGGATGGTGGTACAGCTCCTGGATCAGCTCCTGCTCCGGTCCCGTAAACCTCGGGATAAACCACGTCTGCAAAATCTGGGGACAAAATCCGGATCCAGGTCCTCAGGGGACATAGCAAGGTACAAAGAGATCATGCCAATAAATACAGATAAGCAGTGCAGCAAATAAATAACTAAATGAAACAAAAGGGTAAATATGTAACCATCTAAGTGAAATGCAAGTGAGAGCAGCACGAATACTCAGGCTGAGACCACTACAAGCTCTGTGTCTGGGAGCCGATAGCAGCAATAACTATGTGTTTACTATGTGTTTACTATGTTTTATATATATATATATCAGCCTGTAGCCTGTGTGTCTCTCCCCACCCAATGTAACCACGCATATCATGTCCATAACGTCTCATGTCCATGTCAAGCGCGATCATAGCTAAATGCAACAAGTCATAATGTATATAGAATATAAAATCTATGTCAAGTCCTGTATCCTATACAGAATCACCACGAATATCTCGGGAAAATCCTGTCTCATGAATAGTGTCAAGTGTCCTGGGTCATAGGGTACTTGATAAGACAAGTACGAGAATATAAAGTGTCACGAATGTCCATCTCTAGATGACCGTACCCAACACTGCGCACAGTGTCGGCACCCGACTAATAATCGGACGCTAAGTACGTCACACGGTCCTAGGTTGAGCATGCACAGTAATATATATATAAAGCAAGAA
Source organism: Iris macrosiphon (assembly GCA_036927795.1). Classification (NCBI taxonomy): domain Eukaryota; kingdom Viridiplantae; phylum Streptophyta; class Magnoliopsida; order Asparagales; family Iridaceae; genus Iris; species Iris macrosiphon. Next base: position 185,976,868 of record JAYESA010000012.1, read on the forward strand.
AAATAGATAACTAAGCTGCAGAGTTTGGCAAGGTACACTTGCCTGATGTTTGAATATCAACTGTCGTCCTGGTATCGGTGGATCCGGTAGGTACTACTCCGAAAGCTGTAATAAATATCACCAACAGTCTCAGAAGATGTCAAATAGCTAGAAATGCATGTCCTTACGTCCAATTTGGACACAGGGGCAAAAAGGTCATTTTCGGGCCAAAGCGGGTTCCACGTATGGCCCACTTTGCACCGAAAAATGTGCCGAGGGTAACAGTCTCTAAATGGGACAAACTATGGGTCAAACAACTCTAAATGTCAATACGATCCCAACGGTATGTCCAAATTTGGATTCCGATGAGCCGAACATAATTTGGTCCAAAAAGTCAACTGTGGGGCCCGCCAATTGGCGATCTGGTCAACCATCTCAGAAATGCGTAAAAATTGGGTCACAGGACCAGCGTGTTACCACGAGTCCATTGGCGCAAGTTTCGTCTCAATCTGACAAGCGTGCACAAAATACTCGCGAGTTCCACAAAAGTGGCGACACGGAATGTGTTCGCGGATACGGCCTGATTCCGGCGCGCACACGCGTCCAAATCAGTCTCCACGAATTTTCACGTGTCCCGTTATGCTGCGTGCACCATTCGGTACACTTGGCACACGGCAGGGCGGTCCCGTTTGGCGGGGCGTGCTCCGATCTCCCACTTTTAGAAAACCGGAAAAAGTGGGTGCGCGCAGTTTTGTGACGACTACAATTTTGTCCACAGCAACTAATAGCACAAAGTTATAATACAGAAAATAAACTAGGTCATGTAATCTACATGTATCAAAAAGAATCGTCGAATTCGGATCTCTGTGGTGGGAGATACGAACTCGACAATATGGGTGGTCATCGTAAGTTTCTGCGATTGCAGAATTCTGTCTTCTCGCGCTGACTTGGGCGCTGTTTTTCACCTAGGGGCACACGTTTTCCGAGGTTGACTATAAAACAAATATTTGAGAGGGTTGAGGGAAGATCATACCTATGAAAACGGATCATCGTTTGGTCGAGCGAGTCAACGGAAAATTACGTCGGAGCGAAGGTGCCTCGAGTGGGAGACTGCAGTTCGCGATGTCGGCGTCGACGGGATGGTTGGATGGCTTGGGGAGGCTTCTCTGGCTGCGGTGACGGCTCTTAGATGGGAAGGGGAAGTCTGGAGTTTTAGGTTAGGGTTTTGGAGAGCTAATCATATATATATATATGTTATATCTAATTAATATAGGATGAGAGAGGAAGGATTGGAGGCGGGTGAAGTAAAGGGTCGCGGGTTGTATGGGGTCCCTAAGTTGCTGAAGAGTCAAGCGGCCGCTGGCTCCAAGGATTTGCTCACGTGAAGGCTTCCCAGCAACTTGCTGGGAAGTTTAGCAAGTTCCTATTGAAAACATTACTAACATAGTAACTATTGCTACTATTATTATTATGGTTATTATTATAAGTATTATTATTCTAAGTTATTATTATTATTATTATATTATATTAACTTATCTAATTCTTTCTTTTGTTTCTTTCTTTAATTAAAATATATATACATATATATTTGTTTATATATATATATATATAAATATTTTCACACATAAGAAAATTTATATAATGGGGTATTGCACATCGTTAGGCTAGCAACTGCTCAAGGGGTCTCCTACATGGAATAAATTCTGAAAAATTCCTGATGGTCCCACAAGTCCTCTAAGTGCCCGAACACCTAACATAAAAATTATTAAAAATCTATTTCTCCTATTTGGACCTAATTACTACAATTTAATTAATAATTAATAAATAAAGGGCTTATACGATTTTCTGGGAAGGGGGTTCTACAGAGGTCGTGCGGCAGAGCGGGGAAGTGCTGGGTCTCGAGGCGGGGGATCGATGGGTGAACGCGGGCATGGCGGGGGGGGGGGGGGGTGGTCGGAGTCGGGGGAGAGAGGGAAGCAGGGGGTTTCTCGAGGTGGAGCAGGGGAGAGGAAGGAGGTGGAGGTAGATCGGGGAGGTCGACGGACGGGGGCTGGGCACGGCGGGGGAGGTCGTGCGGCGGAGCGGCGCCGGAGACTCGCCGGAGGGGGCGGCGGCTTAGGGTTAGGGTTAGGTTAGTTTTAGGAAAATAGGGATTTGGGGATTTGGGGATTTTTAGAAATTTTCTTTTTTTCTTCTTTTTGTTTGTGGAGAAAAATAGAAAATTATGTATTTATACATACAGAAAATAGACTAGGGTTAGACCTAGGTTTTGGGCTGGGTCAACGCTCCTTGGGCTTGGCTTCGGCTCTCATGTGGATGTTAGGCGTTGACACGGGTTTAATTCGGTTTATTTATTTAATAGTTTCTAGGGCTTTTAAAAATGCTTCCGGAGTCCAATAAATTTCCGAAAAATTATCCTATGTCCGGTTCTCCATTTTACACCATAAAATATTATTTTCATAATATTTTAATATTAATAAACAGTATTTATAAATCATTTAATTACCAAAAGTCTAGATTTTAATTACAGAAAAATTCCAGAATATTCCAAAAAATTGAGAAAAATCCAAATTAGAAATTCCTGAAAATCAGGGGGCTTACAATCTACCCAACTTATAAAAATTTCGTCCTCGAAATTAAAATATGGTAGGGTTCATTCTATCCAATCTCTCTTGATTACAGTCTAAAGGATTCCTCTCAAGTGAATATTGCGGTCTCTACCCAACTTAGAATTTACCCATCTATCATCTAAGGCTATACATCTAATAAAGTTATGCCCAACTTATTTAATCATGTTATTGAATCCTCAAGTCTTTAACACCAACCATATCACCTATGATATTCTCTTAATCATATATAAAAGGGTCATCAATACTGCGACCGGCCTGTGGGGTATATCTAGTACTGTCTATATATCAAACTTATACCAAGCACGAGGTTTTGTCTTTCCGAAATAAGGGAAAACGAAGATCAATAATAAAGAGTTCAAGGGTGAGGTAATAGAATAGAAGTATTAGGATCAAGGCGTTTAACGAATTCAAATGGGATTTGTCAAGACAATTGTGGATTGAAATCATATTCTGGTAATCCTTTGTTCGCATGCTCATATTAGTACAGTTATGTAACTGATACGATATACGCAGACATATCTAGAGGGCAAGTATACTAGTCAACTATATATCTCAATTCACGTGAAGTAGTCATGCGAAGAGCGAACCAAAATGCACTAAGGTTGATCAGACCGTAATACACTGATTCTGAATAGACAATTGTATTAGTGTGTCGACCCAATAATACATATGTCATGAACAAGCTTGATAAAAGGATAAGCTTGCAAAACTAGGCTATATTAGCAGCATAAGTCAAAGTAGTACAATAATTATAAGTACGCTAGATGATGATGAAAGGAGGTACAACTTAATTCAAGTTCACAAAACAACCCAAATTAAGCACAATAACAAAAGACTCTATAATCTCTACAGTTATCAATTATAAGCAAGTTCAAAATTACATAGGTTAAGGCTGAGGTCACGAACCAATAGGCACGAGATAAAACAAATCTATAAATAGATAACTACGAAAAATTACGTGCATTAGCTACTCCATGGGTCTGCGCGTCTTCCAAAGTCATCGCTGGAGCTTGTTCACGTTCTTGCAGTTGATTCCTCTGCTGCTGCTGAGCTTGTTGGAAGAGTGCTGCTTGTGGTATCAAAGGTGGCCTCGGCTGATTCCCTCTTGGAGCTGGTGGTAGGACTCCTTCAACTTCCGTTTGTGGTGCTCCCAATGCTGGATAGGTTGGCCTCGGTGCTGGTAATACTTGTCGGTTAACCATTGGTGCTCTTTCTCGACGCTAAGGGCATTCCCTCAATGGATGCTGACTGGATCCGCAAGCTAAACATACTTTCCTTTTTCGTCTGCACTCACCCTCAATATGGCCTCGCTTGCGATAATATTGACAGATAGGTAGTGCCTGTGGAGAAGTTTATGATGGCTGGTGCAGGTGAGGTCTTTTTGTAGCTTCTTCCTGTGGTGCTCCGGCGGGTGCTGATGTGGATGATCGCTTCAGACTGGTCTCTCTCCTGATGACGCGCTCCATGCGTCAGGCTGCAGCAAGGACGTCCGGGTAAGTTGTAGGTGCAACGGATCCAATTAGTTTCTGTAGCTCAACGTTTAGTCCATCGAAAAACTTTTCAGCCTTCTCTTCTTCTGTCGGAATCAGGGTTGGGGCAAAGCGACTCAAACGAATGAATTCCGCGTTGTAGTCTTCTACTGTCATACTGTCTTGAGTGAGGCGATTAAACTTGTCCCGAAGTTCTGATCGAGCGATGGCTGGTATGTACATCTCCTGGAAGAGTCTGGAAAACTCTTCCCAAGTGACTCGGTCTGGTCCGAGCCGTGTCTCCTCATATAGCCACCAGTGATGTGCATTGTCCGTCAACTGCATTCTGACGGCAGTCATCCAACATTCTCTTGGAAGCTCGGCTGCTTCTAATTGATGTTGAGTATTGGTGAGCCACTCATGAACTTCTGTGGGCTCCTCTTTGCCTGAGAAGGTACGGGGCTTCAGCTGGCGGAAATCAGAAATAGAGCCCGTCGTTGGCCGTCGTGCTGGTAGATTGGCCTGCTCTAGTACAAGTGCTAGGTTGCGACTCAAAGCCTCTTGTTGAGCTTGCATTATTGCATTAATCATTTGAAATATCTGTTGTCCGTCCATGGCCTGCCCTTGTGGAAATACAGACATTTGTGGAGTAAATTGCGTCGATGGTGGAATGTCATCTTGCTGGATTCTCGAGGCATGCTGATTCACTTGACTACGTTGTTGAGCTGATTGACCTTCTTCTACTGGTGTTACTTCCTCTTCGTTGTTTACCACAGCATCTCGTGGTGATCTTGCAGGAGTCCTCGTCGTTTGTTGGTGGTTCCATAACTCTGCATCCAAAATAAACAATAAGAGGCGCTCAGGAATCAAGGCAGGATGCAAGTCAAAAATTTAATTCGAATCCGATATAGGTATCAAAAACGTTTCAAGCAAGTGGATGAGATCCTAGAAACTTATCCTATTCCTATTGTAGTCTTGCTCGGTCCCTAAGTTAAAACCGAACAATTTAGTCGTTGACCTGCATGGGCCACCACAAAAACTATGTCACGCCCAGTCCCAAAATACCGAGGGACTGGACGCGTGGCAATGGCCAGCAGCACACACCGATGGACAAACCCAATTTAATGGATCCATCGGGCACACTTAAGCTGTAAAATAACAGTAAGGGTCCAATTATACTAATCTCATCCACAGAATAAATACCACAATATCAGAATCATAAAACAAGATCATATCTCAATAAAATATAAACTCGAGGAATAACCCGGTAATGAGTCTGATACATATGTCAGGATACGAGAATAAAGATAACTACAGCAATACTGAGTATGAAAACAATATATACTCAGAAGATAACCTCGGTGATCACTCGTCTTTTGAATCTGGTACTACTCCAGTAACTGCTCCTGTTCCTGCTTCTGCTCCTGCTAATGCTCCTGTACTATATAACTCTGGGTGGATCTCCTCTGCTAATCATGGGGACATAATCCGGATCCAGGTCCTCAGGGGACATAGCAAGGTACAAGAAAGCTCAAGCCAAAATAAATGCAGTGCAGAAAATAAATAGAATAAATAGGGCAAGTATGTAAACATCTGTGTGAAATGCAGGTGAGAACATCACCAGTACTCAGGCTGAGACTACTACAAGCTCTGTGTAGGGGAGCCGGTAGCAGTGATATCATGTGGTTGTCTAGCTCAGCGAGAGACTGAGATACCGGCAGCTGTCTGGCTCAGAGTGAGACTGAGACGCCGTCATAATATATATAATCAACATGTAGCCTGTGTGTCTCTCCCCCAATGTAATCATACGTCTCATGTCCATGTGGCCCCATGTCCATGTTACGCAAGATCATAGCTAAATACAACAAGTCATAAATATCTATGGATATAGTATCTCTGTCAACTCCTGTATCCTATACAGAATCACCACGAATATCTCGGAAAGATCCTGTCTCATGAATAGTGTCAAGTGTCCTGGTCATGATGTACTTGATAGGACAAGTACGAGAAATAGGGGTCTCGGTATCCATGTCTAGATGATAATACACAACGCCGCGTACGGTGTTGGCACCCGACTATCAATCGGATGCTATGTAAAGTCATACGGCCCTAGGTCAAGCATGAACCACAATATATACATATATATAAGCCAAGGAAATAAGTAACAAGGACTGCAAGTTTTGGCAAGGTACACTTGCCTGGGGTCCTGGCTCCAACTGTAGCTCTGGTCTCAGTGTGATCTGCAGGTACTTCTCCGGTTGCTGAAATAAACATCACCATTAGATTCAGAAAATATAAAATAGCTAGAAATGCCTGTCCTTGAGTCCAATTTGGAGACAAGGGCAAAAACGATATTTTCGGGCCAAAGCGGGGTCAACATGTGGGTCACTTGTAAACCCCCTGATTTTCAAAATTTTTAAAACTGGATTTTTCACAATTTTCTGGAATTTTCTGGAAATTTTTTGTAATTTAAAAACAGGGTTTTAATTATTAAATGATTTTTAATTGATAATAAACTGTATTAAAATATTATAAAAATAATATTTTTGGGTGTAAAATGAAAAACTGGACTTAGGATAATTTTCTGGAATTTTATTGGGCCCCGGGCCTATTTTTAAATCACATAAAAATAATTAATTAATTATTATCTATTTATTTATTTAATTAAGTATTTTATTTAATTAAATAAAACCCTAAACCGGCCCGGCCCAAGCCCACAGACCCAGGCCCACAGACCGGCCCAGCCCGCATTGCTAGCGGGTCGGGTCGGGTCGGGTCGGGTCGGCCAGACCCGCCCGCTAGCCCGCACCCGGAGACCCGCCTCCCACGGAACCCCAGCCCCCCCGCGTCTTCCGGCGGCGCCCGCTTCCCGCGCCGCCACGCCCGACCTCCCGCCCGCCTCGCTCGCCCACGACCACCCCCTCTCTCCGCCTCCTCCGCCCCGCTCGAGCTCCCCCCAGCCCTATTTAAACCCTAGGCTCCGGCTCCCCCTCCCCGTCGACGCTACCTCGCCACCGGCTCCCCCTCCGCCAGCCCAGCCCACCGTCGACGCCGCCCGGCCCTCCTCCTCCGTCAGCCACCTCCCTCCTCCCTCCTCCTCTCCTCGTCGACGATCACCGGCGACGAACAGCAGCAGCTCCGGCAGCTCCCCGCGCCGCCTCCGACGAGCCCCGGCCGCCGCGTACCTCGCCGCGCTGCCCCCGGCCCCCTCCGCCTCAGCCCGGCCGCCCAAGCCGCCGTCTCCGCCGGCCAGTGAACCCAAACCCTAACCCTAATTTCCCTCCCGTGTCGGACACAGGACACGTGTCCTGTGTCGTGTCGGACACGATTCAGACCCTGGTTTCCGAGTCCCGTTCAGGTGCGTGTATCTTCATGCTCGTAGCTCGGATTTTGATTCCGTAAATTGCGTTGCGAAGCCTGTATGACCCTCTCGGTGCCCGGACAAACCGCTCGGGGCATCGCGTCCTGTGGTGATCGCACACCGCGATCCAAAAACAGGAAAACAACGACCCGATTCACCCCGGAACTGGGTACGCCCCGCCAAACGGGACGACTTGGTCGTGCGCGGTCTTCACAGATACGTGCGCGTCGTCGATACGGACGTGCATGATTTCACGGAAGTCGATTCGGGTGTGCGTGCACACCGGGATCAACGCGTATCCGCGGACATCGTCCCGTATCCGACTTTTCTGTTTCTTGCCCTAACTTTGTGTACACACGTCGGATTGAAACGAAACTTGCGCCATCGGAATCGTAGCGATACGCTGGTCCTGTGACCCAAGTTTGGTTCGATTCTGGGAACGTTGACAAAATCGCGTGTCGTGGGCCCCATAGGCCCCGCTCGACGGGTGATTTTTTGATCGGCTCATCGAAATCCAATTCTGGAAGTTCCGTTGGGTTCGTATCATCGTTCCTGACATGTTGACACTAAGTTTGGTAAATTTGGAGACCTTTGACCCTGACACATTTTTCGGTGCAAAGCGGGCCCACATGTGGACCCCGTTTTGACCCGAAATTGCCGTTTTTGCCCTTGTCTCCAAATTGGACCCAAGGATAGGCGTTTCTAGCTGATTGATATTTTCTGGATCTGATGGTGATGTTTGTTTCAGCAACCGAAGTACCGCCTGCAAATCCAACTGAAGTCAGAGCCGCAATTGGAACCAGAACCACAGGCAAGTGTACCTTGCCAAACCCTGCAGCTTGCTATATATTTTCTTGGCTTAATTTTGCATCAGTGGAAAAGTAGAGCTTGTCAACTCGCAGTGATTCTTGTCATAGTATTTTACTTGATTTCTTGTAGATTCATATGTGAACTTGTTTAACTGCTTAACCTAGGAAACGTGTGACGTACTTAGTGTCCGATCATAGTCGGGTGCCAACCCCGTACGCGGTGTTGGGTACGTCATTTAGAGATGGACATTCGATACCCTTACTCTTGGTACTTTTTCTATCAAGTACATCAGAACCCAGGACACTTGACACTATTCATGAGACAGAATCCTCTTGAGTTATTCACGGTGATTCTGTATAGGGTACAGGTTACGACATGGACTGTTTTTCCTAGACACTATATGACTTGTTGCATTAGATATGATCTTACATGACATGGACATGGGGCCACATGGACATGAGATGTGTGATTACATTGGGTGGGGAGAGACACACAGGCTACAGGCTGATCATATATATATATACCCCTATTATTGTGAGGCACAAGACTCTCGAGCAGAGCTTGGCCCTTTACGTGTTATTACTGCTACCGGCTCCCCGACACCGAGCTTGTAGCGGTTTCAGCCTGAGTTCTAGTGATGCTCTCAACTTGCATTTATCACTTAGCTGGTTACATAGTTTACCCTATTGTTTCATTTAATTTCTGCACTGCTTATATTTTGGCTTGTATTATCTGTACCTTGTTATGTCCCCTGAGGACCTGGAATGGACTATGTCCCCAGGTATAGTCGAAGAGAACCATCCAGAGATACACCGTACATGAGCACTTCCAGGAGCTGTACCAGGACCTGAGGACGAGCTCGCACCAGAGGACTTCTCCTGAGCAGTGACTGTATATAGTCAGTTATTTCTGTTTCTCTTTCCAGTTCCTTTATTTCTTGTCTATTGGCATTGATGTATCAGACATATTCTCGGATTGTTTCCCGAGACATTTATTTGAGATTTGATAGTTATTTTTATTTGCATTACTCTGGCATTTAATCTGTGATTATCTGTTGTGGATGAGATTAGAATAACCCGAGACTTGTAATAATTATTCTATTTCCTGTTAGACTACAGCTTAAGCATGCCCTGATGGATCCATTAAATTGGGTTGTCCATCGGTTCGTGCTGCTGGCCATTGCCACGTGTCCAGTCCCTCGATATTTTGGGACTGGGTGTGACACCACTTTGCACCAAAAAGCGTGCCAGGGTCAAAGGTCTCCAAATTCCTCAAACTCAGTGTCTACAAGTCATGAATGATGATACGAACCCAACGAAACTTCCAGAATTGGATTCCGATGAGCCGATCACAAAATCGTCCGTCAAGTGGAGCTCGTGGGGCCCACGATACGCGATTTTGTCAACGTTCTCAGAATCGAACCAAACTTGGGTCACAGGACCAACGTATTACTACGAGTCCGATGGCATAAGTTTTGTCTCGATCCGACGTGTGTACACCAAGTTACAGCGTATTCCCGAACAGACGGATACGGGGCGTTGTCCACGGATACGCGTTGATTCCGGTGTGCACGCACATCCAAATCAACTTCTGCGAAATCCCACACGTTTGTATCAACGTCGCGCATATTTCGGTAAAGACCGTATGCGACCAAGTCGTCCCGTTTGGCGGGGCGCACTCAGTTCCGGGGTAAAATAGGGCATGGGTTTGCCTGTTTTTGGATCGCGGTTTGCGGTCACCACAGGACGCGATGCCCCGAGCGAGTTGCACGGGCACCGAGAGGGTCATACAGTCTACGCGATGCAACTGACGAAAACAAAAATGGGATTACGAGGAGGAAGGAAACGCTACCTGAACAGGGCTCCGTGAACGATGATTTCCTGTGTCCGAGTGTCTCCTTCGTGTCCTGGACGTGTCCGGTCTCGAGTTGCTGTGTCCGGACACGGAGTCGGGGTTCGAGTCTAGGTTCTGCGGTGTCCGCGTCCGCGTGGCCAAGCTTAGGACAGCGGAGACTCGCCGTGGCTGCTCAGGCGGAGGCAGCGGGGCGGAGCTGGTCGGCTGTGCGGTATTGGCGAGGCGACGACGGCTTGGAGTCGGTGCTGGTGTTCGTCGAAGGGTTCTGTACGGGGCGGTCGACGGCCGAGGGTCATCGACTGGCGAGGGGTCGTGCGGCGGGTCGAGAGGATGAGGGGAGGTCGTGCGGCGGCCTGGCGGCAGCGGCGCGGTGGAGGAGTCGATCGGGATGCTGGGGGAAGGAGGTTGTTACAGCGGACGACGATCGAGAGGATGAGAGGAGGTCGTGCGGCGGGTCGAGAGGATGAGGGGAGGTCGTGCGGCGGCCTGGCGGCAGCGGCGCGGTGGAGGAGTCGATCGGGATGCTGGGGGAAGGAGGTTGTTGCAGCGGACGGCGGTCGAGAGGATGAGGGGAGGTCGTGCGGCGGAACGGGGAAGTGCTGGGTCTCGAGGCGGGGGATCGATGGGTGAACGCGGGCACGGCGGGGGGGGGGGGGTCGGAGTCGGGGGAGAGAGGGAAGCAGGGGGGTTCTCGAGGTGGAGCAGGGGAGAGGAAGGAGGTGGAGGTAGATCGGGGAGGTCGACGGGCGGGGGCTGGGCACGGCGGGGGAGGTCATGCGGCGGAGCGGCGCCGAAGACTCGCCGGAGGGGGCGGCAGCTTAGGGTTAGGGTTAGGTTAGTTTTAGGAAAATAGGGATTTGGGGATTTGGGGATTTTTAGAAATTTTCTTTTTTTTCTTCTTTTTGTTTGTGGAGAAAAATAGGAAATTATGTATTTATACATACAGAAATTAGACTAGGGTTAGACCTAGGTTTTGGGCTGGGTCAACGCTCCTTGGGCTTGGCTTCGGCTCTCATGTGGATGTTAGGCGTTGACACGGGTTTAATTCGGTTTATTTATTTAATAGTTTCTAGGGCTTTTAAAAATGCTTCCGGAGTCCAATAAATTTTCGAAAAATTATCCTATGTCCGGTTCTCCATTTTACACCATAAAATATTATTTTTATAATATTTTAATATTAATAAACAGTATTTATAAATTATTTAATTACCAAAAGCCTAGATTTTAATTACAGAAAAATCCCAGAATATTCCAGAAAATTGAGAAAAATCCAAATTAGAAATTCCTGAAAATCAGGGGGCTTACAATCTACCCAACTTATAAAAATTTTGTCCTCAAAATTAAAATATGGTAGGGTTCATTCTATCCAATCTCTCTTGATTACAGTCTAAAGGATTCCTCTCAAGTGAATATTGCGGTCTCTACCCAACTTAGAATTTACCCATCTATCATCTAAGGCTATACATCTAGTAAAGTTATGCCCAACTTATTTAATCATGTTATTGAATCCTCAAGTCTTTAACACCAACCATATCACCTATGATATTCCCTTAATCATATATAAAAGGGTCATCAATACTGCGATCGGCCAGTGGGGTATATCTAGTACTGTCTATATATCAAACTTATACCAAGCACGAGGTTTTGTCTTTCCGAAATAAGGGAAGACGAAGATCAATAATAAAGAGTTCAAGGGTGAGGTAATAGAATAGAAGTATTAGGATCAAGGCGTTTAACGAATTCAAATGGGATTTGTCAAGACAATTGTGGATTGAAATCATATTCTGGTAATCCTTTGTTCGCATGCTCGTATTAGTACAGTTATGTAACTGATACGATATGCGCAGACATATCTAGAGGGCAAGTATACTAGTCAACTATATATCTCAATCCACGTGAAGTAGTCATGCGAAGAGCGAACCAAAATGCACTAAGGTTGATCAGACCGTAATACACTGATTCTGAATAGACAATTATATTAGTGTGTCGACCCAATAATACATATGTCATGAACAAGCTTGATAAAAGGATAAGCTTGCAAAACTAGGCTATATTAGCAGCATAAGTCAAGGTAGTACAACAATTATAAGTACGCTAGATGATGATGAAAGGAGGTACAACTTAATTCAAGTTCACAAAACAACCCAAATTAAGCACAATAACAAAAGACTCTATAATCTCTACAGTTATCAATTATAAGCAAGTTCAAAATTACATAGGTTAAGGCTGAGGTCACGAACCAATAGGCACGAGATAAAACAAATCTATAAATAGATAACTACGAAAAATTACGTGCATTAGCTACTCCATGGGTCTGCGCGTCTTCCAAAGTCATCGCTGGAGCTTGTTCACGTTCTTGCAGTTGATTCCTCTGCTGCTGCTGAGCTTGTTGGAAGAGTGCTGCTTGTGGTATCAAAGGTGGCCTCGGCTGATTCCCTCTTGGAGCTGGTGGTAGGACTCCTTCAACTTCCGTTTGTGGTGCTCCCAATGCTGGATAGGTTGGCCTCGGTGCTGGTAATACTTGTCGGTTAACCATTGGTGCTCTTTTTCGACGCTCAGGATATTCCCTCAATGGATGCTGACTGGATCCGCAAGCTAAACATATTTTCCTTTTTCGTCTGCACTCGCCCTCAATATGGCCTCGCTTGCGACAATATTGACAGATAGGTAGTGCCTGTGGAGAAGTTTATGATGGCTGGTGCAGGTGAGGTCTTTTTGTAGCTTCTTCCTGTGGTGCTCCGGCGGGTGCTGATGTGGATGATCGCTTCAGACTGGTCTCTCTCCTGATGATGCGCTCTATGCGTCGGGCTGCAGCAAGGACGTCCGGGTAAGTTGTAGGTGCAACGGATCCAATTAGTTTCTGTAGCTCAACGTTTAGTCCGTCGAAAAACTTTTCAGCCTTCTCTTCTTCTGTCGGGGTCAGGGTTGGGGCAAAGCGACTCAAACGAATGAATTCCGCGTTGTAGTCTTCTACTTTCATACTGTCTTGAGTGAGGCGATTAAACTTGTCCCGAAGTTCTGATCGAGCGATGGCTGGTATGTACATCTCCTGGAAGAGTCTGGAAAACTCTTCCCAAGTGACTCGGTCTGGTCCGAGCCGTGTCTCCTCAGATAGCCACCAGTGATGTGCATTGTCCGTCAACTGCATTCTGACGGCAGTCATCCAACATTCTCTTGGAAGCTCGGCTGCTTCTAATTGATGTTGAGTGTTGGTGAGCCACACATGAACTTCTGTGGGCTCCTCTTTGCCTGAGAAGGTACGGGGCTTCAGCTGGCGGAAATCAGAAATAGAGCCCGTCGTTGGCCGTCGTGCTGGTAGATTGGCCTGCTCTAGTACAAGTGCTAGGCTGCGACTCAAAGCCTCTTGTTGAGCTTGCATTATTTTATAAATCATTTGAAACATCTGCTGTCCGTCCATGGCCTGCCCTTGTGAAAATACAGACATTTGTGGAGTAAATTGCGTCGATGGTGGAATGTCATCTTGCTGGATTCTTGAGGCATGCTGATTCGCTTGACTACGTTGTTGAGCTGATTGACCTTCTTCTACTGGTGTTACTTCCTCTTCGTTGTTTACCACAGCATCTCGTGGTGATCTTGCAGGAGTCTCGTCGTTTGCTGGTGGTTCCATAACTCTGCATCCAAAATAAACAATAAGAGGTGCTCAGGAATCAAGGCAGGATGCAAGTCAAAAATTTAATTCGAATCCGATATAGGTATCAAAAACGTTTCAAGCAAGTGGATGAGATCCTAGAAACTTATCCTATTCCTATTGTAGGCTTGCTCGGTCCCTAAGTTAAAACCGAACAATTTAGTCGTTGACCTGCATGGGCCACCACAAAAACTATGTCACGCCCCAGTCCCAAAATACCGAGGGACTGGACGCGTGGCAATGGCCAGCAGCACACACCGATGGACAAAACCAATTTAATGCATCCATCGGGCGCACTTAAGCTGTAAAATAACAGTAAGGGTCCAATTATACTAATCTCATCCACAGAATAAATACCACAATATCAGAATCATAAAACAAGATCATATCTCAATAAAATATAAACTCGGGGAATAACCCGGTAATGAGTCTGATACATATGTCAGGATACGAGAATAAAGATAACTACAGCAATACTGAGTATGGAAACAATATATACTCAGAAGATAACCTCGGTGATCACTCGTCTGCTGAATCTGGTACTACTCCAGTAACTGCTCATGTTCCTGCTTCTGCTCCTGCTAATGCTCCTGTACTATATAACTCTAGGTGGATCTCCTCTGCTAATCATAGGGACATAATCCGGATCCAGGTCCTCAGGGGACATAGCAAGGTACAAGAAAGCTCAAGCCAAAATAAATGCAGTGCAGAAAACAAATAGAATAAATAGGGCAAGTATGTAAACATCTGTGTGAAATGCAGGTGAGAACATCACCAGTACTCAGGCTGAGACTACTACAAGCTCTGTGTATGGGAGCCGGTAGCAGTGATATCATGTGGTTGTCTAGCTCAGCGAGAGACTGAGACACCGGCAGCTGTCTAGCTCAGAGTGAGACTGAGACGCCGTCATAATATATATAATCAACCTGTAGCCTGTGTGTCTCTCCCCACCCAATGTAATCATACGTCTCATGTCCATGTGGCCCAATGTCCATGTTACGCAAGATCATAGCTAAATGCAACAAGTCATAAATATCTATGGATATAGTATCTCTGTCAACTCCTGTATCCTATACAGAATTACCACGAATATCTCGGGAAGATCCTGTCTCATGAATAGTATCAAGTGTCCTGGGTCATGATGTACTTGATAGGACAAGTACGAGAAATAGGGGTCTCGATATCCATGTCTAGATGACAATACACAACGCCGCGTACGGTGTTGGCACCCACTATCAATCGAACGCTATGTAAAGTCACACGGCCCTAGGTCAAGCATGAACCATAATATATACATATATATAAGCCAAGGAAATAAGTAACAAGGACTGCAAGTTTTGGCAAGGTACACTTGCCTGGGGTCCTGGCTCCAACTGTAGCTCTGGTCTCAGTGTGATCTGCAGGTACTTCTCCGGTTGCTGAAATAAATATCACCATTAGATTCAGAAAATATAAAATAACTAGAAATGCCTGTCCTTGAGTCCAATTTGGAGACAAGGGCAAAAACGACATTTTCGGGCCAAAGCGGGGTCCACATGTGGGCCACTTTGCACCGAAAAGCGTGCCAGGGTCAAAGGTCTCCAAATTCCTCAAACTCGGTGTCTACAAGTCATGAACGATGATACGAACCCAACGAAACTTCCAGAATTGGATTCCGATGAGCCGATCACAAAATCGCCCGTCAAGTGGAGCTTGTGGGGCCCACGATACGCGATTTTGTCAACGTTCTCAGAATCGAACCAAACTTGGGTCACAAGACCAGCGTATTGCTACGAGTCCGATGGCATAAGTTTCGTCTCGATCCGACGTGTGTACACCAAGTTACAGCGTGTTCCCAAACCGACGGATACAGGGCGTTGTCCGCGGATACGCGTTGATTCCGGTGTGCACGCACATCCAAATTAACTTCTCCGAAATCCCACACGTCCGTATCAATGTCGCGCACGTTTTGGTAAAGACCGCGTGCGACCAAGTCGTCCCGTTTGGCGGGGCGCACTCGGTTCCGGGGTAAAATAGGGCGTGGGTTTGCCTGTTTTTGGATCGCGGTTTGCGATCACCACAGGACGCGATGCCCCGAGCGAGTTACATGGGCACCGAGAGGGTCATACAGTCTACGCGACGCAACTGACGGAAACAAAAATAGGATTACAAGGAGGGAGGAAACGCTACCTGAACAGGGCTCCGTGAACGATGATTTCCTGTGTCCGAGTGTCTCCTTCGTGTCCTGGACGTGTCCGGTCTCGAGTTGCTGTGTCCGGACACGGAGTCGGGGTTCGAGTCTAGGTTCTGCGGTGTCCGCGTCCGCGTGGCCAAGCTTAGGGCAGCGGAGACTCGCCGTGGCTGCTCAGGCGGAGGCAGCGGGGCGGAGCTGGTCGGCTGTGTGGTGTTGGCGAGGCGACGACGACTTGGAGTCGGTGCTGGTGTTCGTCGAAGGGTTCTGTACGGGGCGGTCGACGGCCGAGGGTCGTCGACTGGCGAGGGGGTCGTGCGGCGCGTCGAGAGGATGAGGGGAGGTCGTGCGGCGGGTCGAGAGGATGAGGGGAAGTCGTACGGCGGCCTGGCGGCAGCGGCGCGGTGGAGGAGTCGATCGGGATGCTGGGGGAAGGAGGTTGTTACAGCGGACGGCGGTCGAGAGGATGAGGGGAGGTCGTGCGGCGGGTCGAGAGGATGAGGGGAGGTCATGCGGCGGCCTGGCGGCAGCGGCGCGGTGGAGGAGTCGATCGGGATGCTGGGGGAAGGAGGTTGTTGCAGCGGACGGCGGTCGAGAGGATGAGGGGAGGTCGTGCGGCGGAACGGGGAAGTGCTGGGTCTCGAGGCGGGGGATCGATGGGTGAACGCGGGCACGGCGGGGGGGAGGGGTGGTCGGAGTCGGGGGAGAGAGGGAAGCAGGGGGTTTCTCGAGGTGGAGCACGGGAGAGGAAGGAGGTGGAGGTAGATCGGGGAGGTCGACGGGCGGGGCTGGGCACGGCGGGGGAGGTCATGCGGCGGAGCGGCGCCGGAGACTCGCCGGAGGGGGCGGCGGCTTAGGGTTAGGGTTAGGTTAGTTTTAGGAAAATAGGGATTTGGGGATTTGGGGATTTTTAGAAATTTTCTTTTTTTCTTCTTTTTGTTTGTGGAGAAAAATAGGAAATTATGTATTTATACATACAAAAATTAGACTAGGGTTAGACCTAGGTTTTGGGCTGGGTCAACGCTCCTTGGGCTTGGCTTCGGCTCTCATGTGGATGTTAGGCGTTGACACGGGTTTAATTCGGTTTATTTATTTAATAGTTTCTTGGGCTTTTAAAAATGCTTCCGGAGTCCAATAAATTCCCGAAAAATTATCCTATTTACGGTTCTCCATTTTACACCATAAAATATTATTTTCATAATATTTTAATATTAATAAACAGTATTTATAAATTATTTAATTACCAAAAGCCTAGATTTTAATTACAGAAAAATCCCAGAATATTCCAGAAAATTGAGAAAAATCCAAATTAGAAATTCCTGAAAATCAGGGGGCTTACACATCGCTCGATCAGAACTTCTGGACAAGTTCAATCGCCTCACTCAAGACAATCTGACAGTGGAAGAGTACAACGCGGAGTTCATTCGTCTGAGTCATTTTGCCCCTACCTTGATCCCGACAGAAGAAGAGAAGGCTGAAAAGTTCTTCGACGGACTAAACTTCGAGCTACAGAGACTGATCGGATCTGTTGTACCTACCTCTTACTCCGACGTCCTTGCTGCAGCCCAACGCATGGAGCGCGTCATCAGGAGAGAGACCAACCTGAAGCGGCCTTCCACATTCACACCAACCAGAGCAGCACAAGAGGAGTCTGCAAAGCGTCAACAGATAAATCCACCACCGAGAGCAGCACCAAGAGCCTCATTCCTTCCTACTTGTTACTACTGTGGCAAGATAGGCCATATTGAAAGAGAATGCAGACGCAAGCTGAAAATGTGCTTGATTTGCGAATCCAGGCAACACTTATCCAGAAATTGCACAACACATCAAGGAGAAACACTGATGATTCATCAAGAAGCTTTACCAGAGGCCAGCCTATCCAGCATTGGGGGCTCCGCAAACGGGAGTTGAAGGAGTCATACCACCATATCCAGGAGGGTATCAGCCGAGGCCACCTTTGATACCCCAGGCACTACTCTTCCAGCAGGCTCAGCAGCAGCAGAGGAATCAACAACAAGGACGCGGACAAGCTCTGGCGATGACCTTGGAGAATGCGCAGACTCGTGGAGTAGCTAATGTGCGTAAGTGATTCGTAGTTATCTATTCTAGTATTGCTTTAGTTCGTGCCTATTGGTTCGTGACCTTAGCCTTAACCTAGTAGTTTTTGAACTTGCTAATAGTTAATAACCTAGTATGTTTTATAAGTGATAACCTAATTTTTCTAAACAGTAGTTTTCTATATTTCCTTCGCTCTGGAAATTGCATAACTTCCATTGCTTAGGGAAATGATTCCCTATGTGTTTTTGCTTAAACCCTAATCCTTGATTCTCCTTGATCGTGATGTGCTTCGAATAATGCTTGCAACCGTGTCATCTCTGTTGACCGATTATTCTTTGATTGCGAGGACGCAATCCTCTTAAGGGGGGTAGATTGTAACCCCCCTGATTTTTCAGGAATTTTTTAAAAATCAAATTTCATAATTTTTTTAAAGTTTTCTGTAATTTTTAACTAATTAAAAATCAAGGTATTCTGGTTTTAAATAAATTTAAATATTTTTAATAAATATTAAAATATTATGTGAATAATATTTTTAGGTGTAAAATAAAATATTAGACATAGGGTAATTTTTCTAGAATTTATTGGACCCAGAAATATTTTTAAAGACCTAAAAACTAATTATTTATTAAACCCAAAATAAATCCTAAATAAACCCGGTTTATTTGGCCTGAACCGACCCGAACCGGACCGGACCCGGTCTAGCTGAACCGGGCCCAACCCTAGCATGTCGGATCCGGGCCCGTTAGCTGACCCGACCCACTAACCCGTACCCGACCCAAAACTTATTGGATCGGATCCGGATTCAAAATCCGAAACCCGACCCGAATCCTACCCGCTGCTACAGTAATCGAATCCCTAACCCTGACCCGACCTTTCTCCTCCCCGGCCGTTTCCGACGACGGCTCCGCCTCCCCGCCGCTTTGTCTCCCCCAACCGCCCGCACCAGCGCCTCTACCCCTTCTCCTTCCCACCGGCCGTCGTCTCCCCTCCCTCAACGGTCGTGTCACCCCCACTTTTTGGATTAGGAGTATTTTTGTCTTTCCGTAATTAATGTGTAAATGATTTGCACGATATTAATTATATTTTAAAAAAAATTGATGATTATTTGATTGTTGCAATTTATTGTTGTTTCGATAATTAGGACGCTATACGAGCCTTGTCTTCCAACTGATGTCTCATCCTTGTCCTAGACGTGCTGTAAACCCCCAGAGATTTAGCTATTTTAATTTAATATAATATTTAAAATTAATATTTTCTTATTTATTTGGATTAAGTAAATAAAAGTATCCTTTAAAAATATTTTCCGTAACTTTAATTTTTAGGAGCATAACATTAGCCATTATCTCCAAACAAATTTTTATATGCATGATCTAGACGAGCCCACCTTAATTTATGATTATCATATCCCACTCAAACATATCTCCTTGTGCTCTATTTTTAATGTAAAATATTCGGGTCAAAAACTTAATTTCTAGCACCTACAGTGTAACCGTTGACCATTCCAATTTAAATTGGAGATCCAATTTTGACCAATTCTTTCGACCTAATGTATGATCATGATCTATACTAGGTCTAAGATACACATGATACATGTATCCCACTCTATTGAACCTCTATGTGCTACCTACCCTCAATAGTCACAAATGACCAATTTCCTAGTGAATCGGACCAACCTAGTCAAACTAAACCGCAACGACCCGAACCTGACCCAACTAGAAGTAGTTGGACTTAACCTAGGTTGACTAAGCTAGGTTTGACCATCCATATTAAACATCATTTCAGTTTTGGACAGCCATGGGTTTACTAAATCATTAGGATGGAATGTGAAAGGAAAGGGGTTATAACTTGTGACATTTCATTACCCCATTCGTAACTCCAAACCCTTCCCCTCCCCACTAGGCTGTCCATAACCCCCTCTCTTCACCTCCCCCATTAGAACCACCTGAAGAAAACTTCTTCCTAACTCTCTTCCTCACATCTTCTATTCACAAACCATCTCCAAATTCCTTCTCTATCTCCCTCCACACTTTCATCCATCCAACCCTACCCAGGCTGAATCTTAATTCAGCAATACCCCCACCAATCTGGCCCTATATCCCTCCACAGTAAGTATCTTTCTCTCAAATTTTGTATACTTCTTTCTCTCCCTGTCCTTATCACTTTCTCTTCACAAAACTTCCATCAAAATTCATTCTAAGTTTCTCAAAAACAGCCCTCCATCAGAGGTGTCCAGGCTGAATCCGAATTCAGTGTATCCTCTTCTCAGGCCACTCCACCACCTCCATAGCCTCCAAACCACCACTACAGCACCCAAATATCCTTCTCCTACCTCTCCTTAACAAGTTTCATTTATAACTAAGCACCTAAATCATCCTACAACTCCCCCAAACACCCCTTACAAAACGAAGACACCCTGCTGAATCCGCCAGCAATAGCACCACTTAAACACCTTGTTGCCACCAATTCCAGCACTAAAACCCCTTCAACAACTACCCTATCTTCATCCTTTATCTCTCTCCTAATCTCTCTAATCCTCAAAGTACTTGGATAAATGTTTTGAAGCCCCGGACAGTAGCTACGAGACGAAGTATCCAAATCTGGACAGATTTGTGCAAGCAGTGCACAACCCTCTTTTGCCTTCCCATTTTACTTTGGTAAGAGCTCCAACTCCTCCTACTCAACCCTTTCTACATGTAATTCATATCCCTATTAAATTTCACTAACTTTGTATGATATTATACCAAGAATATTTATTACTTCTCATGTCTAGACTTGAATGTTATTTATGCACTTGTTGTCCTATTCACTTTGCCATGATCTAAAACCCAAGCAACCACTTGCAAAATATAATTTTTACTCTAATTATCACTAAATTTTAGAATGTATAAATTTTGTTTAGGGTGTTATATATAAATAAATGCATGGTTGAGACATGATTAAATATTGTGCAACTAGTAGTGCATTTTGCCTAGGTTTTGTGATAGCTAGTTTTATTGTTTATAAACACTATGTTGGAATATAGAAGATGTCATGCTAAGGTTGTTCACTAGTTATAATAGTGCTTGCACACATGTTTCATGACAAATACAAGAAAGAAATGAGGTATATGCCATGATCTTATTATAAATTCATATTTGACTTGTCTATGTATACTTGATATTTTGTAGTAGAACGAGAGTTGTATATAGTTGGATGAACGGATATACTTGAGAAATATAGTATGTGATTGTTTGTGATGACCCTAACTTGACCTATTGTTAATGCTCATGTGCATGTTTTAATAAGACAAAACTAACCCTAAGTTGGTTAACATAGTTTGACACTTAGTGAATACCAAGGTTGATGATATGTTGTATATAGAAATCTAGTGTGAGAATACCTAGTACCTATATGAACCTTCGTTGTAACCATGTTTATGAGGCTTGATGATGTTATGTGACTAGTAGGCTTGGTGTTTACATACTTTCTTGGTCCTTGACTAGTGAACCTTAGCCAACCTACTTTGTTAGAACCCCAAATTATTTTAGACTCTAAATAATTGATGGCATTGTATAAGTGGTATCCTTGATTAAATTAGACCCTAATTGTCTAATGATTAATGACGTAGAGTAGTTGTACTCTTGTGCATGCTTAGTGAACCATGTCATAGTAACTAATTTTATGATATTATATATTTAGGCTCTTGGGATCGCACGAGCGTGAATTCGAGAGCAGGTTCTTTGTATTATCAACTTGGAGTTCCAGGCAAGTGTACCTTGCCAACTTGCAGTTCTGTTATTTATTACTTTGACTTAATTATAAAATTGTTGTACATGCTTAAACCTAGGGCCGTGTGACTTACTTAGCGTCCGATTAATAGTCGGGTGCCAACCCCGTACGCGGAGTTGGGTACGTCATCTAGAAATGGACATTCGTGACCCTTTATATTCTAGTACTTGTTTTCATCAAGTACATTATAACCCAGGACACTTGACACCATACATATGACAGAATCTTCCTGAGATATTCATGGTGATTCTGTGTAGGATGCAGGATTGACATAGACATTATATTTATAGAGATTATATGACTGGTTGCATTAGATATAATCTTACTTGACATGGACATGAGACGTTATGGACATGAGACGTGTGGTTACATTGGGTGGGGAGAGACACACATGCTACAGGCTGTTCTATATATATCTACTATTATTGTGAGGTTGTAGACTCTCGAGCAGAGCTAGACCCATTACTTGTTATTACTGCTACCGGCTCCCCGACACAAAGCTTGTAGCGGTCTCAGCCTGAGTACTAGTGATGCTCTCACTTGCATTTCACATAGATGGATACATAGTTACCCTATTTATTTCATTTACTCTTGTACTGTATTTATTTTGGCATGCTGTTTCTTGTACCTTGTTACGTCCCTCTGAGGACCTGGTCCCTTGCCAGTTTTGCAGCATAGACCGTTGTGAAGCCTGCCTGGAGTTGCTGATGTGTGTTGCTTTGTCTTGCAGAAATTGGTGCCAGGTACTTATATCTTTTCTTCCGGAGTCATGGTTATTATTCATATTATTTATTCATCTGCTAATATAGTCTAGTTTTATAGACTCATATTCCTTTCTCGAGGCTATTCGAGCTTATGTGTTACTGGCGGCCGACTTTAGCACATGTAGCTCATTCTTGTATATTCTGATCAATGTGGATTGAGGCATAGATATTTATATT
Source organism: Iris macrosiphon (assembly GCA_036927795.1). NCBI lineage: Eukaryota > Viridiplantae > Streptophyta > Magnoliopsida > Asparagales > Iridaceae > Iris > Iris macrosiphon. Next base: position 185,999,557 of record JAYESA010000012.1, read on the forward strand.
TACTTGATTATATAGATAGTGACCATTTTAATACAGCTTATACGTATTCGAGTCGGACCGGAGTCTGGTCGAATGCGTAGCTGGCATGTTACGTATTCCTAGTCCTACGTATTTTGGGACTGGAGCGTGACATATTTTTTGTGGTGGCCCATGCAGGTCTTGATTAAATCGTTTCGGTTACTTTTCAATACCGAGCAAGCCTATAATTAGGATTAATAGTATTAGTATCTCAATCCACAACTGATTTGAAAATTTTTTAGCATTCGATTATCGCCCTTGGACTTCATAATTGTACTCTTTTATTTCCCTCGGCATCCTTAATATTGTTTATCATCTCTCCATATTTCAGAGAGATGAATGTTCGTGCATGGTGTTTCCTCCAGAAGCAGATCCTTGTCAAGGCGGAAGAAGACATGCTAGATATAAATTTTTGAGAAGATGGTTACCGTTAATAGGATAGGTAGATAGGTTATTCCTATATGCTAAAGCTAGTATAGATTGTTAGCATGAGAATTGAATATAGTATTAGAGGCCTAGAACTAATAAAACCTTATCCTTGCTTAAGGTAGCTATAATTTGGAAGTATTAGAAGTTAGCAAGATGGTTTGGAATACTTTATGGAATATATAGCTAGATGTTAGGGATCAGATGTGGCTTTTTACAGTCGCTTTTTGTTTTATGAAGAGTGAGATAGTAGAGGATTACACATGGGCGTTGAGGAAACTACAATCCCTTTACACAGGTTACAAAGAGCCCTCTGTTTTTGTTACCGACAGAGAATATGCGCTGATAAATGCTATAGATATTGTATTTTCTCATGCGCATAGACTACTATGCACTTGGCATATAAATCGAAATGTCCAAGCTTAATGCAAGAGAAAATTTGTAAAAGTGGACGATAAAATCGACATGCTTCGTTTCGAATATTTCTACAGTGATTGGAGTCTTGTATGGCGAGCAAGTACTACAGACAGCTACGACACAGCATGGTACATGTTCCAACAAAAGTGGGAGACGAGTAACCCGACATGCATATCTTATATCAAAGATACTTGGCTAGAACCCCATAAAGAGCAATTCGTCTTAGCATGGACGAACATGGTGAAGCATTATGGCACAATCACTACGAACCGGGTCGAATGATCACACTCAAGTTTAAAAAGATATCTACGGTCATCGATCGATAATTTTGTCTCCGTTTGGCAATCGATTCATTTGATAATTATTTTCACGATGAACGAGATTGTAGCATCATTTGAGATGAGGCTCACTATTGCAAAGCATGAATACAAGCATGAACACTTCTTGGATGGTTTAACCCATGTAGTATCTCACAAGGCCTTGGGCTTATTGTTTGAGGAGATTGGTAGGTCGAAGTCGGTGGGTTATGATCCCAAGGTTTACGGTTGTTCATATCGACATTCACTCGGACTTTCTTGTGCACATGAGATCAACGAATATCATCGTGAATCTATACCTATTCCAATAGATGTTGTTGATCAATGTTGGAGACAACTGTCGATAATGCCGATGGTGGAAGTTTAAGATAATTTCTTTGCGTTGCCACAAGTGAAACTCCTGCACGCAATGTGGTGTATCGCATCGGAACCGAAGAGAAGATCCATTGAGGTTAAAATCCAAGAAATTACAGTCCCGGCAATAACTCAATTGCAAGAGCCATCCGTTGTTCGAACTCCTAAGGGAAGACCACAGTCAAGAAAGAGTAGAGCAAAAAAGAAGGAGGAGAAGTCAACTAAAAGTGATCCATCCTTGTTTGAACATATTGAACGCAGTTTGGAGGCAAAGTCCGTAATAGATAGGGTGGTATTTCCGCAGAAAAAGAGTAAGCTTACTATTCGAAGGGGGAAGAAACAGAAAATGAACGATGCAGTCACGATGGAGGTTTTTGATAACTTTTCTGATTCTTATAGTATATACATTGAAAATTTCCTACCTGAGATACGGAATTTCATTTGGTCTATTGTTGATGTTCCTAAGGATGGCCATTGTGGATATCATGCACTAGCAAGACAACTAGGCTATTCAGTTGAAGCAGGATGGAGACAGGTTAGGGAAGAGCTGTACGAGGAGTTGGAGTCGCGACTACCCTTCTATAGGCAGATACTTGGCAAAAAAATTGTTGGAGATTTGTTGGCAGACATACCTTGTACGGAAACAGTTACCAGACCAGACCATTACATGGATGTCCCGCATGCTGCTTACGTATTCTCTAATAGGTATAAGATATCTATTGTAATTATCTCACAAGGTATTAACAATACTTTCTTTCCAATGTGTGCCCCCCCAGCCGAACACGGAGTATCCAATCTATGTTGCATAGGGCTTGTCGGACAATACTTCGTCATCCCAAGGTTGATCGGTCATTCTCCTATTCCGCCACCTTCTACGCTTTGGTATAAACACGCACCAGAGGAAGCGATCGCATGGACGACACCCTACACGGATGCAATGGCTGCCTATAAGAAGATGATGAAGATGGAGGATCCAAAAATTATGCCGAACGACTACTTTGATATTCTAATCGATTGATACTGTATATTGAAATGTATTTTGTGCAATGAGCCATGTATGTTTAACTGTATATTGAACTATATGTTGTGTAATAAAAGGAGTTATCTAATTGATACTAATAGATTTTGACTGTATGTTGTGTGTATATTGTGTAATGAAAGGAGTTATCTAATTAATACTAATAGATTTTGACTGTATGTTGTGCATTGATACTAATCGCTACTAGGACTGTCAATATGTAAAAGTGCCAGGAAACTAGGACTGCCAAAATTGTGACAGTCCTAGTATATACTAGGACTGTCACAATTGTGACAGTCCTAAACTTTACCCACTGTGTATGCACAGTTATATGTAAGTTTAGGATTGTCAATATTATGACAGTCCTAGTATATACTGGGACTGTCAAAATTGTGACAGTCCTAAACTTTACCCACTGTCTGTATGCACAGTTATATGTAACTTTAGGACTGTCATAATTTTGACAGTCCTAGTATATACTAGGACTGTCACTATTGTGACAGTCCTAAACTTTATCCACTGTCTATAAGCACAGTTATATGTAAGTTTAGGACTGTCACAATTTTGATAGTCCTAGTATATACTAGGACTGTCAAAATTATGACAGTCCTAAACTTTATCCACTGTGTATGCATAGTTATATGTAAGTTTAGGACTGTCAAAATTATGACAGTCCTAGTATAAACTAGGACTGGCAAAATTGTGACAGTCCTAAACTTTATCCACTGTCTATAAGCACAGTTATATGTAAGTTTAGGACTGTCACAATTTTGACAGTCCTAGTATTTACTAGGACTGTCACAATAGTGACAGTCCTAAACTTTACCCACTGCCTGTATGTACAGTTATATGTAAGTTTAGGACTGTCAACATTATGACAGTCCTGGAGGAAACTAGGACTGTGAATTGTTGACAGTCCTAAACTTTATCCACTGTCTGTATGCACAGTTATAAGTAAAATTAGCTCCACTGTCTGCACATTTAACAACTGTATGTATGCAACAAAATTTGAACACAAATTGTATGTATGTAGCAATTGTAGCAAATTATCAAATTATAGTAATTGAAGCAAATTCATTCAAAGTGTCAATAGTAGCAAATTCATTCAAAGTTATACAACTCAAATTCATAGTTTAAACTTTTACAATTCTCAAAAGTCATATTCATTGAAAGTTTTACAAGTCTTCAAACGGGGCCTAAACTTTATGCAGCCTCTTTGTACGTTGCTCTCTATTTACCAAGAAAGGAAAATCTTCAGCGTTGTCGATTTGTTGGAGTTCGTCATTGAGGGAGTGTCGACTGGACTATCTGGCTGCTCAGAAGGTCCTGAACCATCAGTAGCCCGGTTTTCGAGAGTTTGTGGGAGACTCTCGACACGACTATCTGCAGGATGAGAAGGTCCTGAACCATCAGTAGGCCGATTTGGGACATTTGGCATGTCCTCATCGGAGGAGGAAGAAGAACCGAAAGAACTAGGAGGAGCACGTCTCTTCGAACGAGTGACAGTCTTCTTCGTCAATCGACGTTTCTTCACTTCAGGGCGTGCCTCGGGCTCGCGGATAGTGACGCCTGGTTCAATAGTACGCGAAACAGTGCGTTCCTTACGCATCGACGCAGTAGGGCGTCTTCTCATGATATCTTCATCCACAATGTCCTTCCGAGGGGCATGACTATACGACAAAAAATAAATTCTATTTTAACATCCTAATTTAATTTAACATTCAGGACTGTAGAAATTTTTACAGTCCTATAAGTATACAGGACTACAGAATTTTCACAGTCCTAATTTTTTAGGACTGTTGAAATGTCTACAGTCCTATATAAATTTAGGACTGTAGAAAATTCTACAGTCCTTAATATAAATAGTAATGTCGATTTTCCTACAGTCCTAAATCTATATAGGACTATAGAAAAATCTACAGTCCCGTCCGATACTGCTCGACAATGTCGACGATTGTCGACATTGTATGCCCTAAAATCGTGTTCGATCAACCAAGTAAACGTCTAAACTACATTCTAAAGTACATTCAGGACTTGTATGCCCTCATATGAAGAATGGAAAAAAAATCACTCAAAATTTTCGAAATGCAATAGGATTTTTAAAAAAATTTGGAAAATTTTGTAAATGCAATAGAACAAGGAGAAAGAAGATTTGTAACTTGATTCTTTCGAGACTTTAGGAGCCATCGACAAGGAGGAGGAGGACGAAGTCTCGAAGAACGGCCGGCGGGAGGGGGGAGGGCTCCGGTGGGGTGGGGAGGGTTTGGGAGTAAACTTTGCTCATTAATGGGCTAGTCCCAATCCTGAGCTAGCCCTGAGTATACTTTGTAGTGCTCTTATAATTAGCCAAAATATAAATAAAAAACCCTACCAAAAGAGGAAGAGGAAGAGAAGAGGAAGAGGAAGATGAACATTCTCCTGAGAAGAAAACCCCCAATCCCCATGAACCCCTTCCTCCTCCTCCGCCACCACCCTTCCTACTCCACCTCGGCCTCGAAGCTCCCAGCGGAATATGAGATGCCGACGGTGACCTGGGGCGCGATCCAGGGGCGCAAGGACCGCCTCGTCTCCCGCGTCATCATCTCCGACTACCTCAAGTCCCTCGGCATCCTCCCCGACGAGCTCTCCTCCGTCGAGCTCCCCTCCACCGTCGACGTCATGCGCGAGCGCCTCCAATTCCTCCAGAAGCTCGGCCTCACCATCGACGACATCAACGCCTACCCCCTCATCCTCGCCTGCTCCCTCCGCAAGAACGTCCTCCCCGTCCTCTCCTACCTCGAGAAGCTCGGCCTCCCCCGCCCCTCCCTCCCCTCCTTCGTCCGCTCCTACCCCCAGGTCCTCCACGCCAGCGTCGTCGTCGACCTCGTCCCCGTCGTCCGCTTCCTCCGCGGCCTCGACGTCGACCGCCACGACCTCCCCCACGTCCTCTCCCGCTACCCGGAGCTCCTCGGCTTCAAGCTCGAGGGCACCATGAGCACCTCCGTCGCCTACCTCGTCAGCATCGGCGTCTCCCCCCGCGACGTCGGCCCCATGGTCACCCAGTTCCCCTACCTCCTCGGCATGAGGGTCGGCACCACCATCAAGCCCATGGTCGACTTCCTCCTCTCCCTCGGCATCCCGGCCGCGGTCCTCGCCAGGATGCTCGAGAAGCGGACCTACGTTCTCGGCTACAACCTCGAAGAGACGGTCAGGCCGAACGTCGACGTGCTGCTCAGCTTCGGAGTGCGGAGGGAGATGCTGCCCGTGGTGGTCCTGCAGTTCCCGCAGATCCTCGGGCTGCCGCTCAAGGCGAAGCTCTCGACGCAGCACTTCTTCTTCGGCCTGAAGCTGAAGGTCGACCCGGAAGGGTTCGCCCGGGCGGTCGAGAGGCTGCCGCAGATCGTGAGCCTGAACCAGAACCTCATGCTGAGGCCCGTGGAGTTCTTCAGGGCGCGCGGGATCTCGGAGGAGGACGTCGCGAGGATGGTGGTCAGGTGCCCGCAGCTGCTCCTGCTACGCGTGGATATGCTGAAGAATAGCTTCTATTTCTTCAAGAGCGAGATGAAGAGGGGTGTAGAGGAGCTGGTGGAGTTTCCCGAGTATTTTACGTATAGTCTCGAGTCAAGGGTGAAGCCCAGATATAAGTTGCTGTCCGAGAAGGGGATTCAGTGCGGACTGGGGTGGTTCTTGAATTGCAGCGATCGGAGGTTCGAGGAGAGGCTGCGGGGGGATTATATCGAGGGGGAGATGACGGGGCCTTCGTTCCTGATGGGTGGGAAGTTGGAATTGCCGGGTGGCGAGTTGTTCTCGGAGGAAGAGGAGGAGGAGGAGAGCGATGGAGAAGTGCTTTACAGGCGGACTGTTTCACTTTAGTAGTCTGCGTATTTATTGCCTTTTATTCATTGCCGAATCATTTGAAGTCTGTGTTCAAGTCATGTAGTCGTCTCAAACATTCAGCTTCACAAGTGCTTGCTCTGCCAATCTGAGTAAGTTGTAAGATTATAGATTTTCCGGATAATATAGGATTATGTTCATTAGTGTCTCAATTATGTGTAGTTTCTGTCTAGATTAGTGATATCCCACATTCTGAAAACCCTTCACCATAAGCAAGATCATTACTCAAGCATACAATTTGAGTTTTTAACCAAGCAACTACGCCCGTTTTCAATTGATCTTCTATCTTCATGTAATTTGCTTAACCATTAATTTTGTCTAAGGCGTTTGTGTTATCCAAACAAGCATAGACTACTTCCAACATAGCGCAAGGACAGTTTTTAAATAAAATTCAAAATGATATACCTATCTTGCATATAAAATGAGTGTATTTATAGTGCTAGGGGATTGACCACTTCCTTCTATTAGTCTGTTGTAGAGGTCATGTATGTACTTTGCAAAAGCACAACCTAAGGGAAACATTAGATTCTCTGTGTTGGGTACCATGTCTGTCTCTTCTATAGCACAAGGGTAACGGCAATTGAAGAACTAAAAACATAGGAACTGAAAAAGAAAAGATGACTAAATTAATCTTCAACCTTATCTATCTATTCTATTTTTTTGTTCTTTTAATCTAGCTTCCGACCAGTGAATGTCATAATGAACAATATCAAAGGGGCTCCACAGCTACGATGTTGGCTTGACAGAAGGATGCCCATAATTTCTATACAGGGCCAATGTTTAGAGTTCAGACATGCCAGGCTTGGAACCTTGTTTTAGACAATTAGATAATCCCCTGTAGGACTTTGTTTTGGCGGCCGGCTAATTAAGCAACCCATGTTTTAGAAAATGTTATGTATATGGCAGTCGGTAAAGTAATATAAAGTTGTTTTAATTTTTACATGTTGTAGAGAAGTTTGGTTGTTGAGAATCTTGAGATGCATTTCATGTTAGTCGAGGATAAGCACTTTAGTATTTAACTTATGCACAGTCATAAATCTATCTAAAGGGGAGCCAAATGGAATGCTTTGGGGACTTGTTGTACTCCCCTTTCCACATATTTTCAAATTTGGGGATCCATGTTAAAATTGCTTCTTAAGGTTTGTGAGTCTATTTCAAAGTCTGATGTGCCTTAAGTGAAGCTAACCAATAAATGTTCATTATCACAAAAACTAGTTCAACATAGTAGATCCTGTCTGTCCCAAAGTGGTTGCTACAATCTTTATTTTTTTGATACAAAAATAATATAAGAATTAAACTTCACTATCTTATTTGAATTTGTGCTTACCTTCTCAGTTTTAGTACTGTTTGGGTATATAGATGTGGTAATTTAATAACCATGAGAAGTACGGGATAAAACTTTTGTGTGATTCTTAGCTGAATATAATATAGTTCTCTGCTTCTAGTGGTACTGGTAACATCCCATTCATGTATTGCAGTTGATTTAACATCAGCATAGTTAACAATATCTCTCTCTTAAATTGTCCTTTTATATAAGTTCATTTACCTGTAACGTGCTTAGCCGACTTCCTTTTCTCTCTCATGTGAAGATTTCAATGTGTTTTTATTCTGGATCTTTGTTTCTATAGTCTATCCTGACAAGTTTGAGACATTCCCTCTACCAAAGACACATCTAGTTTGGGCTGCATACACCATTTTTTTTAGTTTCGCCCTACTGTGTTTCTTTTGTTTCTTCTCTATCCTCTCTTGTTCTACAGTCAACGGCCAACAATTTGCATTCCTTCTCTGTTCATCTATGTATCTATGTCTACCTATCACCTATATTGCTAATCATCATGAAACCGTCAGATTTCTAACTCGAAATTCGAATATCAGCACTCCTGTATAAAGCTGCATAAGTTATCTTAGATGGAGTTACTTGGCAATAAATTATTAAATTGCGAGTGGGCCTCATATTGCACTTATATAAAGATTATTTGAACTCAATTTCATATGCCGTTTGTAAGTGTTATTCATTAGCATTTTTCAGTGATCGCAATAAATATAGACCGGTCAGTTTATGTTTTCCAATTTTGGGTATCCTATGAGGCTATATATGAGGAATCTGTTAATGAACTCGTGGAGTGACTTAGTACCAGAGTTTAACCATTGTGGAGAGAGACTGCTTAATTAGAACGGATATACAAGGACTATTTAGAGGCTTGGCAAAGTGGTGGAAAAGAGGAGTGGAGAAACCGGTATTTTATCGATGATGATTCGAAGAGGTTCTCTCCTTTTTCTCTCTATTAGGCCCTAGGTAACCGCAAGAACTGACGAAGAAACTGTTAAATTCTTGAGTAAATTCATCTAACACTAGTCTCTTGTGAATTTAAAGAGGTTATCACAACTTACACATCAAAGGTAATTACAGAAAATTTTAATTCTAACTGTTGATATAACAATAACAACAATAATCTATGTTGCACGGGAGGACTATGTCCGTATCCGTATTCAACAGGTATTGGGCACGGTACTTTCTTTGACACTCATGTCGGATATATCTCATACATGTCTAGGCTGCAAAGAGACCAAAAACATAGTTGAAAGTAATTTTAACATATTTGTTATCATGCCTAACATAATTGAGCTGTGAGAAGTAACGTTTCTTTGCATGAATCCTTTTAGAATATTTTGAAACCTGGTTACTACGCAAAATATGCTTTAATATAAATATTATTAAGATGTAATATATAACATATGCATGAAAATATGTTTTCATGTGTAAATATAACCTTATCCATGCTGAACCTGTACACCAATATTCTAAAAAATGCCGTAAACTGAATTCGTATCGTGTTCGTATTGGAATTCGTGTCTGTGACTATGCGACCTAGACAATGATATTATATTGAATTTACTTATTTTTCCTTTTATTTTTTCTCTCACTTTGTCCTGCCCGCCACAGCCAACAGTCAATTGAATATTCAAACATTAGCTTAAGTGTGAAGGCATACAGACCTCCAATGGTGATGACCATTTGAATCAAATGGTCATCTTGTGATGGCATCATTGCAGTTGGCCAAGGCCAAGCTTCAATCAACCAGCTACCTATAAATTTGTGAAAATATACCAACTATGGTTTTTCACAGGTGGTGCAATCCAAACACTTAAATACAGGAGAGAATAAGAAGGTATGCCTTTTTCTTTGTGGTTATACTTTTACACATTGCACTTACATTCTGAGAAGGAATAAGTGTTTCTCCTTTATTCATCAGATGCTCTCTTATACTGGTGCAAATTGCATTTACAGGTGGACATATCACTTTATAGTCATATGCTTGTTTCTTCTGTTGTGTTTATTGCCAGTTATTTGAAGGTCAATTTTGCAGAATCTTTCTAGTCCAAAGGAGTTACCTAACATCGAATATGTCAAAATTTTCATGCCTCAGACAGGTCTTGCATCTCTCAGTAAGTTCTAAAATGATTGATTTCCCCTATATAGTGATGGAATTTGTTAATTGATACTAGTTTTGAGTTACTTTTTCCACTATATATTATATACTTTTACATTTTATTGAAAGCTAAACTATTAGTATTTTGTTCTACCTTAAGTTGACCTTCATGCAGACAACTGTCCTTTTCCTTGTCTTTTTTTCTTTTATCAAGTACACGCCTCAATCTCTATCATCTTTTAACAACCAACTAATGGATTATCTTCCTCTTATTTTGTGTAACTACAAGTAGTGTCTTATCATTTTGTCTTGTACATTTTAATGCTTAACAAGATGTCTAATGGAGTCTAAAGCATGAGGCCCCACTTATAAAGTATAGCCGACGGTCCCTCCATCCGAGATAGCTCGTGTAGCTTTACAGTTTACATAGAGGGAATTGAAACTCGAATTTTAAAATTGGAAAAAGGATATAATAAGTCAGGAGGCTACATCATTAGCTACGAATTTGTGTGATAGGTAGACATCATACGTAATTGAGTTCGCTAAATGAATATGAATTCTTGGTGGATGAATGTAACAAGAAAGCTTAGTGGAAAAGAAAAAAACACCCTTGTTTTTGTCAAAACTAAAATAATGGTCAACATAACAATTTTTACATGTATGCAGTATGATGTAGATGGGTCTTTGCTAAAGGGTTCATTAGAATAACTGATATAAATCAAATAAAGACCCCTCCAAAACAAAATACTGAAAGCTTCTGGAGGAAATAGATATATGGCTAAAATGATTCTACAAAATTGTTATCCTTTATAAAGGTTCATGGGCTTATCATCATCCATCACCCAAGCCTTTATCCATCAGAATGGGAACGGATATGGAGCATAAGAATGCTCCATGTAAAAATGTAGTTTTTATGACCGTTTGTCGACCCGACGTTAACTCTCTATGTTGGTGCTAAATTGTTGAAGATTACTATGTGCATAAGAGGGACATGGCATAAAAACTAGACAATCAGTTGGACGAAGTAGGTAGACCTACCTTTTGGGTATGCAATTTAAGTTCAATGAACCAGGGATCCCCTCAAAGTTATAAAACCTAGACAACCAGTTGGACGAAGTAGGTAGACCTAGCTTTTGGCTATGCAATTTAAGTTCAATGAACCAAGGAGCCCCTCAAGTTTCCCTATATTATAAAGAGTCTTTAGATGAAGAGGTAAGATGTTGCAATTTGCTACAATGAATTGCATTAATCTCTGACACACTATGCGAAAGAGAAAATGAATGACATTTCCATAACCACATAATGGTGTATAAGAGAATAGAAGGGCGAGATAGTTTTGGGTAAAAAAAAGAGGAAAAAAAATCCACATGTTGTTACATATAGTTTGATTAACATTCTTTAAATTAAGTTACATACAATAATAACATGAATTGCTTTGGAATGAAAACATGCTCATCATGGCTGTGATTGCTACTTGATTTTTGCTCATATTTTTCCTTGTCTTCTACGTTACACGATGATTGCAATGCTCATCACGGCGTGCTTAACAAGATGCACTGATAGCTTAACACTATAAAGGGGCTAGTACCCTATGCTACAGTGGCGTAGCATCGCATAGAGGCATGTAGCCTTATGCTGACAGACACAGAGTGGTAGTGCATCACTACAAAGAGACCGGGACCTCATGCTACACTGAGATGATACCACCAAGAGGTTGGACCTCGGCTTCGGGTTTTGTCATAGCGGCATAACACCGTAAAGAGACAAAAAGCCCAATGCAGGTAACTTTAAACTCTCTAAGAACTCACATATGTGTATGAATAGAGATATTTGTCGTCTCTTGAGGGTAAACTTATAGACACTAAAGATACATACACAGATACCAAGTCATCACATGGCCTTTAATGTGCAACTAAAAGCACAATTGATATCATTATGTGAGTGGAAAGAATAGCAACCATGCTACTGAATTCAAGGCATAATCCATTATGTATCGTACTCTTGTTTGACCAATGTGGAAAGATTCAAGTTGTAAGCGACATCTATCCTAATGCATGATATACAGTCACCGTGGGGAACATTCATCCTATATATTGAAATATACGGAGGATTGTTGGGGTTTTATAGTTGAACTCTAGAGAATAGTCCCTCATCCATGTGGCAACCCCAAGTGTGTATTTCAATATAAGATCCATTTTTTCTTGACTTGTGCACAAGGAGAGTGGTAGCCTATGTGGTTGGTATGGTAGGGTATTTTTCAGGAGGGCAAGGATCAAAACCTCCAAAAAATATTTATGTTTTTGTCACTCATTTATTAGGAATTTTTCTTAGGAGTTGAGTCCCGAAGGGGCCTAACGACTCGGACTCGGACGTGGGTGAAGGACGCAAAATGACACTTTGATGGCGCACTTTGCATTTTGCACTTTCCTGCGCTCATTTTTGTGTGGGTGCTACACGGGCACAGTACGAGCGCAGCGTGGGTGCCGTATGTGCGCAGTGCGGGCTTCTGCGTGTGTGCATCGTTGAGGGCTAGATTTTTGCGCAGTGACCACTAGCGCAAAAATGAGCAATGGAGGTCAAATTTTCGCGCAGTGACCATTGGCACGAAAATGAGCTAGATTTCAGCTCAATTGCTGATTGTGTGGAAAATCAGCCCGCGCTAAAATGATTGTTCGCTGTTTCTTGAGCGTAACTGTTATTTCCTGGGGATTATTGCTGTAATCGTCCACTTAATGGGGAGTTATTCTCCGCCTTTACTGTCCATTATGGACAATTGGCTGCTAAGGGGGTTGTGTAAACCCCCATATATTATTATTATTATTATATATCTATTTATAATAAGTTTGTGATTATTATTCTGATTTTAGTTTTATATAGTAGCAATATTAATATACTCCCTTATAAGTAATATTATGGGTTCCTAGCTAAATATGCACTAACCAAACCTATAGTAGGAATAACTGATGCTACGGTTTATAAAAAGCAGTAGAGATAGGTTATCTAGTCGTTTTTTTTCCTATAGCCCCTTTTCTCTAATTACACCCTTCCTTTGGAATCTGGACCAAGAGAATTTATTTCTTTTATGTTTGCCAAAATCTTACTTTTATATGGCAACAGCTAACAAAGACCAACAATTGAATCCCTTGACTAACTTGAGCCTTGGTGATTGAAGCCCAGCCTAAAAACTTCCCAGTTCAATATGACTTCTCCATTCAAACCCTTGGTTCAACGAGTGGCCTACTGTGCCTAACCAGGACCCAATCCATTTTTAGCTTAGCTGAAGCCATTATTACTACACCCATACTTCTTTTAAAATTCCATCAGCCAAAGCAACTTCAAATTATTCATTTCAAATTCTTGCATGTGAACAGTCCCTCCTTCCCAGCGGCTCTTCCAGTGCACACGTACAGACTGCCACAGCAGGCACGCCTGTACCCGCTCCCTTCCATCGAGCCGTTCATCATACACCCCCCGGCAAGCCTATCCCACCGTCCATCACAATCCTCCCCTCTCTACAAAACCCTAATCCCTCCTCTATATATATCCTGTTCTCTCCTTAACCATAGCTACAGCCGCCTCTAGCTGCCACCAACGAGAAACCACCTTAAAACCATGAAGCAAACTCTAGCCGCCCTTGTCTCTCTAACCGATGCCTCCACCCAGCTTCTCGTAGTCAACCTAGGTCGGTCGATGGCTCAGGTGGCCATTCAACCTCGTTCAGAAGCCATCTTCGATCGGTCGGGCGAGTCCCCTCCGACGACCAGGAGCAGCAGCGTTGTTGGGGCACCTTCTTATACTCGCCAATCGATGACTGCCCCCTCGGCGCGCACGCGCAACGCTCCGCCTATTCCTCCGTGTCCCTTATCCACCATTATCCTCCTGTGACCACGCGTCGAACAGGCTTCTGGTTCGACCTAGACTACGGGAACATTCGCCTCTACATGATGAGCACCATCAACCTACTCCGGCATGTTCCAGTAAGCCACACGGGATCCTCGGAGCAGCCCTGACGCCGGAGATAGCTGAGGCTAGACGACGAGCCATCGGGTTCCAGGCGATCCTTTTGACTGACGACCACCTCCGGTTTTGCACGAGCATCTCAGCAACCTCAGGCGAGATGAGGCCTCGTAGCTATTCCGACCATCTCGGCGACGGATGCTAGCTTATCGTCTTTGAAAAGTTCTCCTATGCCTTGGTATTTCCTTTCCTCTTATAGCTTGTCCATTTTCGTTCTTGCCATTATTTCAGTTGTGTGTGTATTGTCTTTGAACAATGGGAAGAGTCATTAAGATGGCTAGGTACAGGTGACTGAGAATCAAGAAGGGTTAGCAAGAATTGGGAAAGCATCAGAAGGAAGGAGTCCATACAGTTATATGACTTTGTGTTGTTCTTTAATTGTGGTCATACTGTAGTGATTAATGAGTAAAAATAGTTGAGAGGAGCGGAGGGCAGAGTTTATGGATGCCTGGGTTTGCATATTTAAAGAGAGAACCTTAGTAGTATATTACCATCCAGTATTTGGGGGCACTATTTTATTTGAGGTTCAACGGAAATTGTGGAGGCTTCCCTGTTGATGTTTTTTTCTTCTATATGTGGAATCAAATGAAGTGTGAAATGGGTTATATAAATATGGAGCTGGTTGTCCGGACTTTTGTTCTGGATGTTGAGGATTGAAAAGGCAATAGGAAATGGATATGAAGTTAAGAGGAGTAAATGATGGGTATTGTTGTTGACATAGAGATTTGTTGCATGCTTGGGACTGTTGGGTCAGTAAAATATTAACGAATATTTATAATCTGTGTTAAGGCAAGCATATAAATTAGTACGTGTGCTAATAAGGAGTGAACCCATTTCTCCAAGTAGAGCACAGGTGTGGGAATGTGCGGGCTTGTGGCTTGTTTGGTTGAGGTAAAGATGAATGTTGAAAGAATGAGTAGTATGCAAGTTGAAATTTTCTCATGTAAGTGAAAGAGGTGGATGCATAAAGGAAACACACATGAATAGCTAATAATATAGATTTCTTCCTTAATTATAATAGTCTGTGTGTGTTGTGTAGGGTTAATTCGAGGATATTTATGGGGATGATGCATGGGTATAAAGGTGAATACAATTGGCTGGCAGTTTAGGGGAATCAAGTATATAAATGGTTGTTTTTTCTTGTATGATTGAGTGTGTTCTTGAATGGAAGGGAGAGTGCTGGAATGATCAGTGGTGGTATTAATTTATGGGTTGGTGTGAGGGCACACTATTAACTGTTGTGTGTAGTAGCAAATGTTTCTTTTAACTTCATAAATAGTCATCTAGATATAGATATAGGCATATTGCTAAAGGGTTTTGAACTCTATCTTTAGACTTACACTATATAGTAATTTTGAATATTTGATATTAAATAATTTTCTTAAGAGGATTACTATTCTAATAAATTAATTTCTAAATTATTTCTAGGTTCTTTGGGCTTGGATTACTTTTGGTTCGGACTTCCTCATCCTCAGCTATCTGATTAGGCAAGTGTACTTTGCTGATATGTATTTCAGTTCCTTTATATGTATCTTGTATGAATACTTTTATTTTTGTCTTAGGACCGTTGGTCGATATTTTGTGTTCGAGGCAGATTCGGGTGCCGACGTCCGTGAGTGTCGTCGAGTATCGATAGCTAGAGTTTGTCGTCGCGACATCTTAGACGCACCACCATTGGAACATCAGGCTTTATGACACTTTTACACGACACTTCATTTTGACAGATTCCGTACTTGATGTTCTCATAGTGACCGGAATCTGTATTTGTGCTAGGAAGCGCGACTTGATACCTTACACCATTATTATTATGACTCGATGTTCTAGTTAGAGAGTTTGATCAATCGTATCGTAGATACGAATCGTGAGGTCACATGGGAGGGGAGAACATACATTAGGCGCTTGGGCTACTTTCCGACATAGTTGCTGTTGTCTCACTACCGGAGCTACGGTGATTTCATAGTTGCCACAGTCTCCCTGACAGGGACTGCGGTGCCACTCATAGTTGCTGGATAGGTCTCCGGTGTATACCGTGACAGCCCGCGCGTATTAGTATTGTTCTTAAATTGCATCACATAGTTGGTTATTCTAGATTACCCCCTTGAGTAGTCGTGTATATATATATATATATATATATATATATATATATATATATATATATATATTATGATATTGTTTTACTACGACATGTTATTTTCTTGTACCTTGTTACGTTCCTCTGAGGACCTGGTTCCCTTCCAGGTATAGGCGAGGAGGATTACCCGGAGGTGTACGGACCATGGACTTACGCTGCTACAACACTAACTGTGGAGAGCGAGATTCTTCCGGAGGACTTCACCTGATCTCGGTAGAGACTTTACCTTGGACCCGATATTATTTATCTAGTTAGCTGATATCGGTTCTAGTTATCTTAATGCATTTCTTTTCCTTTCGGTACTTGTATTTGGCGGGTTTGTCCCCGTGTGACTTTCATGATTGTATTATGATATTTTCAGACTTATTTTCATTATGCAAATTAGTAGACTTGATTTCTCTATGTATTTCGTTGGTTATATTTGTGGATGAGATTAGTTACATTACTTATGCTTAAATGTTGGGTTATATCATTGTTTTATACATCTTAGGTGCACTCTAACGGGCCCATTAGATTGGGATGCCCATTGGAGTGTATCCGCTGGCCATTGCCACGTGGCTTAGTTTTACATATTTTGGAACTTGAACGTGACATGTTGACTCCCCTATATAAACTCAAGTTCTTCACTGTTGCAAGGGAGAACAAGGGGTTATATGTTACGAGAGGAGAGTTAGCAGCAATCACACGAAAAAACGAAGTGATGTCAGTTCGTGAACGCTAAGGAGTCCAAGTTTTGTCCGTGCAAGAGTGAAGAGCGCTCTAGAAGTTCGTGTTTCAGGACTTGCTGGTTTCTGTGAGCAGATCGACGGAATAATGTCTAATCTTGCTTTAAGCAACGATGATCTTCATCATCCCAGTGAGCTTTCTTCTCAAGTGTTTCTTTTCATATTCTGTAACAAGTGTTGTATTAGCAATTGTGTTGCAAGTTATTTGCTTTACATTTTCCAAAAGTTTGTAATCTTCATTTTCGCACAAGTCGTCGATTTTCGCGTAGTCAAAATTTTTGCGCACTCAACATTTGCACGCAATCAGCATTTTCGTGCAATGAGCATTTTTCGTTTTTCATGTACATTGTACGATCTTTGTAACTGCGGAACCAACATACTTTGGGGGAGTCCAAAAATTACTTATTCCAACTCCCCTTTAGTTGAGAATTTCGCCTGGAGAAATTCATTTCAAGGAAAGTTGTAGACAACGCACTAGTCCATAAGAACTCACCGAAAAGAACCTGGAAGACAACAAACCTTTTAAAAGCCGCCTTTTTAGGCAAAGGGCTCAACTTAGCAGCCCTAAAAAGGGGGGTTTGCCTCAAAAAGAGACTTCGTGTGAAGTAGAAAAACACATGAAAAAAAAGCAAAACAACAAATCAAGCAACTAGAGGCTCCGTCGTGCGGAGAATGTCGCATTGTCGCCGACTGTAATTTCCACAACAACTCACCATCATTACTGCTCAAACTCATTGCTAAGAGGAATACGTTGCATTGCAAACCAAGCTCAAGAAGTAACGGAAACCACCATCCACAAAGCAGAATATGCAACTACTCAAAATCGAGCAAGAACGAATGAACACCTCACGAGCGCAAAATGATTTCAAATTCAAATATTTTGCAGAACAGGATGCCAGGATCTAACTCTATTATTCGAAGATGAGCAACCTCAAACCTTGATTGAATTAGGAGTTTGGATCATTCCCCTCCAAGTGAACTTGTAAGGCTATGGACCAATCCTCTCATTTGTATCGTACGGGTCTAACCCATCTATATTTCTAGGTTTCGGACTATCTCCCACCGATTTGCTTTCCTTTATTTTCGGTAAAGGATCAAACCCCATGCCGCCAACACCCCCCCCCCCCCCCCCCCCCCACCACCACCACCACCACCACCAACACCCCCCCCCCCCCACCACCACCACCAACACCCCCCCCCCCCCCCACCACCACCACCAACACACACCCCCCCCCCCCCACCACCACCACCACCACAACACCCCCCCCCCCCCCCCACCCCCAAAAAAAAAAAAAAAAAAAAAACCTTCAAAAGTTGTTTCTGATTTTATGATCAGATATTCATGTTGGGAATATAATTGTTAAAACTCCCGTCATTGCACCAGACTCGAGAGTTCTAGTGAGGGTTTATATATTTATATTATTATAACACGGCCCCACAGGTCGAAGGCCATTTTGGGTAGAGAGCTGATTCGCGCAGCGATATAGTATGTTTTTATAAGATCCTCTTAAGAGTACGTGCCAAAAGGTTTGAACATGAGCTACTCTAATACCATGTTTAAGTCCTTGTAGCTGCACAAAACTCTATAATTTCAATGAAGGTTTATATATTTGTATTATTCTAACAATACTGTAAATATTATGCATAATGCTGCATTGATGATAACATGCTTTTACAGTATGGTAACGTAACAGAGATTGGAATATCCAATTCATAATCAGGCTTCTTATTCTTACATTGTATTCTCTTTGTACGTTATTTCGTTGATCGTGTTGCTATTACCAATCTATTTATATAGATTTCTAGATAACTTCTATACTAAATCATCATCTTGTTACAGGGTTTCAAGGAGTTTAGACAGTGTGTGCACGCCTGCTGCATTAAGTTGGCAAGCAGTGTCTGCAAACAGGAATCCTTCTGCTGGGCAGTATATGTCTGTGCACCAAATCCTTGGAGTCCAGCTTGCACAGCTCAGCCGAGATGCCTCTGCAGCAGTATGTCTTTAATTTTCTGTCAATAGAATGTAAACCCAATGATTGCAAAGTCTCAAGCTTGTTTACCTTTATTAGTTGTGCAATTTCTTGTTTTCAGGGTGCAGCTCGCCGCGTTACTTAAAGGAAAAATGTTGAGGTAGAATCAGTAGCAGCTTCAGGAAAACCTGAGCCTAAGCAAGGAATGTGGAGAAGTACTATAGGATGGAGGTATCTGTAGCTATATCTAACTTTATGTTTTAACAAACAATGAAACAAATACTATACGGAAATTATGGCTGATTCTTTCTTGTATATGTATACGCGCCATAGTTTGCAGTATCGGCCGATACCGATGTGATACGGCCAATACCGACCGATACGGTTTGACATGTCCCGATACGATACCGACCGATATCCGATACTGACCGATACCGACATTGGAGGTCTCTTTTCGGTCAATCCCACAGAGAAATTTGAACGAAAAAGACAAATTAGCAAGGTGTAAAAGCATAGCAAGGTTGTAAAAAACATGTAAAAGAGAGAAACTTATCTATCGTATGTAAATCAATCGGCAAGGGTGACTACTATTTCATTCAATTTCAAAACTATTAAGAAACAACACTGGAAATACTTAAAATTATGCCTAAATGTATAAAAAATATTAATAATTTACTAATAGCTATTTGCTTTCCGATACAAAAAAATCCGATACTACCGATAATGTCGATACCAATACTTGTAGGAATGGTCCGATACCGGTTCCGATATCGATACTTTGAACTATACGCTTGTCATCTAGAATCACCAATTCAGTGTTGACTACAATGGCTGGAAAAAAAATGCCAGCTTTTGGGGCTGGCGATGGTTATTGGAGAGGTCCTGGTTTCGAATT